>JAVJIF010003316.1:0-108113 GCA_038442645.1 Agave tequilana
TGTCTCAATTGGTTACGTCATTGCGACCTCTGAACCAGTAGACAACTAAGTCTCAATCCGAGCCCTGTTGACATTTACAAAAGACAGGTCTCGATACTCGTTGACATTTACAAAAGACGAGTATCACCTATTGATTGAGCTTGGTGGCTTCTCACCAGTTACGTCATTGCGACCTCTGAACTGGCAGATAGCCAAGCCTCATCTACCATTGAGCTTAGCGGCGTCCCAATTGGTTATGTCATTGCGACCTCTGAACCAGCTGACAGCTAAGTCTCAATCTCGATGCTTGCTGACATTTACAAAAGGCAAGTATCTCCCTTTTTAGCCCCGCAAAGGGCTGACTTCGAGACTGACAACATCTCAATTGGTTATGTCATTGCGACCTCTGAACCAACAGACAGCCATGCCTCATTATCCAAACAAACAACAGACGACAAAAGAAATTTTTTTTTTTTTTTTATTAATCCAGAAGAATGGGATACATGGAGGAGCCTATAGGCGTACATGATAAGATCGGATCCGATCTCCGAGCGAAGCTAGCCGCGTCCTCCTGTCATCTTCAGCCTGGGCCAGCGCCTGTGATCTTAGCTCCGCCTCATCAAAGTCCACTGCCTGAGCCAGACGAGCCTCGGTCTCCGCCAAAGTCGCCATCTGTGATGACTTCTGCTCCGCCAGCTCCTCACTTCGAGCCCTGAGCTGCTTAAGCCGCGCAGACTCTTCATGACGCATCTGCGTAGCTTTGGACAAGAGGAGATTTGCCTTTCGGATCATCTCTTCAGCCCTCTTGATCTTATCTTCAGCGTCAAGAAGAGCACTGTTGGAAGCATCAATTGCACTCCCAACTTCTGCTTCCTCTGCCTCCAAGGACCTCAAGTCAGGGATAGCCTCAACAGCCTCTTGAGCAGCGAGCTGAGCCTCGCGCTTCTGGGCGACAAGACGTGCGAGCCGTTCATCAGCCAAAGACGCTGCATCGGATCGATGGAAATGGCGCCATTCCTCCACGTCCTTCTCAAGGTCATCCACCAGGAGCTCCAGAGCAGTAGCTTGATGGTACCCCTCAAAGTCCCGGATACACTCAATGCCACGGGAGAGAACCATTTTCAGCTTCGAAAATGGCACAGGCGAGCCCTTCAAGACTAGACCGATAGTCTGCTCCAAACTGTTATAGAAGCTGTCAACCAGATTACCGATGAAGTCATTCTCAGCTTCATCAATCCTTGAGACAACCTCGGAGCAATCTACCAACCTAGTCGACACACCACCGCGGAAGAAGAAGCGGGAACATCGACAGCAGCAGGGCAAGCCAAAGGTGACCTCGGCGGAACCAGCACGCCAGCCACCGCGGAGGTAGGACTGGCCACCGCCTCTGAGCAGCAGGCTCAACTACCAGCGTCGGGGAGGTAGGGCTCACAATCACCCTCAATGCCGTATTCGGCAAGACAGTCTGTACCCCACTCGCTGATATGACTGGAAGTGGGGGTACCTCCGGGACTGCCGCCTCTTCAACCTCAGGGCCTTCCGCTGGTTTGGGCTGATAAAAAGGCAGGTCGCCATACAGCGCGTCTAATACAGCTGCGTCTGCCCCGGTCGAAGCGCTCATATCGCCCTTTGACCCTCCAGGAAAACCCTCCGCTTCTTTCGAAGCTGATGCACCTTGGGGACGAATGCCTGCAACGAAACCAAGGTCAAAAGGAGACGCAACAAATAGGCGAGGACCAAGAGACCTTAGTCTTACCGAAGGCCGATGTCACATCGTCAGCCGCATCAGAATCCAAGGTCCCATCGGAAGTTCTTACCCGACTCAACGCGGATAGCCGGGCCACTCGCCGATTCCTCCGCAGACCACCCGCAGAGCTGGATGCCATAGGACTTCCTTTAGAAGTCCCAGCGCCCGAAGGGCCAATATCGCCGCATCACCTCCGGACTCCTCCGAGCGAGCAAGGAACCCGCTGCACTTCCATAAGTAAAGTGACAGGGGATCGTAGTGCCCCCCTTGCTCTCCAACTGCCTCAGCTCCTGCAACAAAAAGCAAATGATGAGTCATGTAAAGCGCGCTGAAGGCATATTAGATGGGTCCAATCTTACCAGTATCGTCGGTTCATCAACCGACGGCTCAGCCACTAATGGAGCAGCAGAAGGAGGCGCAGCAGAGGGCTCACCCTCCACCACAATGGTAGGAGTTTGGCGACGGGGCTTCTTCGCCGACGACGACTCCTACGGGATCCACTCCCACGCTTCCTTTTGAAGTGGACCTCAGAGTCCTCTTCCTCCACTCTTCCACATGCTGTGGGAGAGCTGCCCCCACTACACCAGAGCCGGCTTCACGAGCACCAGCTTCGGGGCATCGGGCCTTGTCTCTGCCTCGAAGCACGGGCTCTCTGCATCAGAAGCCTCGCTATCATCCACAGCGATGAACTCCTCTATGCCAGGAACACGGACTCGTTTGCCCTCCATCTTATCAGAAGGCTCTTTCTGCCTCCAGCCGATGGAAATCAACTTCACACCTGAACTATTGACTTTGAATCCAGGAGGCGTGGAATTCGAAGCTGCATACCATTGGCAGAAACACAGGGTCGTCCATAGGCCGGGATCCCTCAACGGCGTGCGTAGCCACGCTCCAGTGCTATCCGCGGTAAAGAACCGCCAAGCACGAGCCCCATCAATGAGGCTCCCCATGAAAGCCAGGTCCGGATTCGGGTTGCCCACATACAACTGGTCATACCCAAATTGGCGGGCGAACCGGCTCGGGATGTAGGGCTCCATGTAGCAGGTATCCCCACTCCGGTACAGCAAATGCGAGGGCCGGATACAGACCAGCCACTCGAAAACACCCCGACTCATGGGGGACCGACCTGATTCCACATCATGGAATTCCTCGTTGTATCCTGCACTCCGCAGGCGAGGAAAGCAACGGAACAGGCTCTATATCATAGCATACGCACGACGCCTAACTTACGGGCCTCGCCACATAAGTTTTCTGCCACAGACAGCCTTCAAAACGACGGAGAAGCGCCGTTTGAACACCCTGAGGTGGATCTTCCCCAGCTCCAATCAAACCGGGCAGTGCAAGGCGAACCACGCCATCAAGTAGGTGTACGGTAAACCTACCCTAGGATTGGGCCCGTCACAAGGCAGGACGGCACCCTTCCCCCGCCTTGACGCCATCGGCCTGCAGAAAGCCTCCGTCAGTATACGAAGGCCCCTCTGAATACAACACACCATGGCCGGGAGGAGACCCAGACGGTGGCCATGGACCAAGCGGACGGCAGGCAGCAGCACATTTGGGTGAACAATGTCACCCGAAGAAGAAGGTACGACACACTTCTTTAACCAGATGGTTAAGAAGCCAGCCAGCAACGCCTTGCGAGACATAGGCCGACGGGCCTGATGGTGAAAGCTCCGAAGAACATCACCCTTCTCGAAGGACCATCATCGTCAGTCACGACGATGTCCTTTTCAGCGCGCACCTCCATCCTCGCCAAGATGTCTTCTTCAGCAACTCCGCAATGAGCTGCCTCGGGCACACTAGTCATGTCCGGGAACAAGTAGCTCCCCCAGCTCTTCAAGCTCTTCGAGCTGCCCTTACCACAGTGTGGATACTGGAACAAATGTGCAGGTGGCACATCAATTCCCGATATGTCTCAAGCAGGCAGGCTCTTGCTTCTCCAAGAGAGCCAACTCCGTGTCGCACGGAAATATTCTTCATATGGAAGAGACCCGAAGGGCAAAGCTGAGATCTCTTGCATCTCATGCAGGGCCATGCCCAACTCACCAACTGGGGTGAAGAAAGTCCCCGAGGCCGGCAGTACAACTCTAGGATGGCGTAGAAGCACGCCACCTTCATCTCAATGCCGTAGCAGGTCGCCCTGACGGCCTCATAGAGGTTCAACCTCTCTAATTCCCCCTCAAAATGATTGAGGATATATTGGTCAACTCCACCCACCATGACCTAGGAGGGTGGACCCAACCAGGAGCCCTGAAGTCCGTGGCGGGATAGTTCCCGTCAACTTCGCAGAACTGAGTGCCAAAGGTCGGCGCCGCAGCTGGATTCTCTCCTACTGGAAGGTCCCTCGCCACCTTCCCAGGGTATAGCCCTATTATGCTACGAGGATAGCCCGCCCCTGAATAGCCGGACTTATACGACAGTCTCCCGACATGGACGGACTCAGCATTTAGGCTCACGCCCCACGTCATCTTCCGAGCCTGAGTCACGCTCGCGAAGGAAGGCAAAGCGAAATGCCGCTTAGTAGATGGAGATAGAATCTCTCGCCATCCAACTGGAAGACCCACTGGCCTTCGCCGGCTTGCAGCTGGCGATCGGGATCAGGTGCAGCATCCCCGAACATGAAGTCAGGCTTTTTGTAAGCCTGACGGTCGATATCTTCAAACGGAGCCGTAGTCAAAATGCTCCGCATGGCCTGCGGGCCACCGCTCTGAATGAGCGTATCCCGTACAAGGGAGCTCGGCTCACTGAACAAGGAAGCCTGCCCAAGGAACTGCAAGCTGAGGCTTCCTGTTCGACTGGTTACGCCAAATAGACTGTTCTGGAGGCCGGAGGCGTAATGAACTGCCAAAAAAAAAAAAAAAAAAAAAAAAAAACAAAAAGAAATGAACTATGATTAGTTCACCAATCAAATCGACGCGAAGACACAAAAATTCGCTAAGGCATAGCCTCGCCCAGTAAGCAGGGACAGTGGGGATAATAGCTTTGATAAAAAGCTTCGCTTCACAGGTAAGACTGCATCTTTGCAGGAAGTGGCATAGCCCTAAGCGCTGACGTCATCAAAAGGACGTTATGGTTAACAGTCACCCTTCGTGGCCATGACTGAAGGCACACGACCCATATCCTGTTCCTCAACAGGATGAAGATTGCCCAAGCAATGACTTCTTATGGAAGCCCAAGAGAAGAACTGTTCAGTTCTTACTTCCCTGGTGCAAGCAAAATAGGGAAGTTAAGGGAAACGAGTTCCCTGATAAGGACAGATCATATTCGATCGTCCTAATGGCCAAGCGCCGACTCCAAAAAGAGAAGACCATCATCCCTAATCTGGGAAAGGAGTCTCTTACCAGTGATTGGTCGTTCAATGACCGGAGAGGAGGGCCCTCCACTGCAGAAGTCGCTACTTCCTTACCCGCTCGTCTCTTGGGCGCCATTGAAGAACTGCAAGAGTTCTCGAAGTACTCTGAAGCAAAGGAGGAAGAAGGAGAGGAAAAGACAGAAATTTCTCTGAAAAAAGGAGATCTCTCCCATGATCAGCCCGATCAGGCTTTTATAGGCCAGTCAGCGCCTAAATCAAGGCCTCAAAAAAGGGCACATGCCGCCGTTTCGAATTAATTCGAAACAGTGCCCGAAGCGCCTGAGGCGCTTTTCCAAAGTGCGACGGTTCAACCCCACTAAAGGGTTAACTCCGCGCAGGAGCAAAGTGCGGGCTTCGCACAAACCTTCAAAGACTTCGCCAGGAAGTCTACCCTAGCCCGCCAAAGAGGCTGCTATTTGCGGGACATGCCAGTCTCACGAAGATCATTCGAAGGAAGGACAATGTCCTTAATTCTGCATATAGTTCAGCCCAGCAATGGCCAAACTCTCAAAGCAAGCAAAAAATCAAATGATCAGACAAAGACTTTTCATTGATTTAAAAGCAAGGGTACATTGATATTACATCAAAGTTGTGTTTCATACAACACACATAGTTGCCTAGCAAGGCCATTTGCATAAAAGGCATACAAGCGGTTTTATCTGCTTCCAGACCAGATCAACTGGACACGAAAGGCCTTCCTCCTGCACAAGGCTTAACCAGTTCTGCCACCGGGACACGGTCATTTTTCTCCACAAAATGGCGGATCTTACCAGGCCATTTTTGTTGAGCCTGGCAATAAAACTTATCGCCGCCAACACGTCAGATCCCATATAATGGGAACTAGTTTTGATGACGCGGATCTGACGCGTGCGTGAGCCCACTCCCCTGAAATGGATCGTCCCCGACGAAGGCCACCAAAGTTGAAAGTCGGCAACCAGCCTCACCTCAGATCGAATCATCTCGGATAAGAGGCTGCCAACAGCCTCTGGACGCGCACCCGCTGCCCCGAATTGTTCCTCCTGCTTAAAAGTAAAGCTTCAACCGGGGAAGCATAAGGCAATTTTATGGCTTCTTCCATCAAGTCACCAGACTGACAAGCATAGCTCGCTGCAAGGCAAATTGAAGCAAGTTAGCAGTTAAGCACAGAAAGAGCTGCAAAAACATTAAGTCAGATTCTTCAGCGGCAAAGCAATCCGACTTAAGCAGAGGATAAGCTCCACCTGCACAGCAACCATGGGATGGTTCAGCAAACGCCAAGTCCTAGCCTCGCCTATACGGCAAAGTCAGACTGATCTTGTGAAGAACAGTCTCAACCTCACCAATATGGCAAGACTGGCTCAACTATTGAAGAAGCCAAGTCCCAAGTCCTGCCTGCGCAGCGGACTTAACATACAGTGATCTTTCTCTGATCAAATCAAGATGATAGCTTCACAGAAAGCTATGATGAGATCCTTCTCTGCAGCAGCCAATTGCAAGATGATGAAAAAGGGAAGCTAATCTTGAAGCGAGCTGCCAAAGCTAAATTAAGGGAGATGAATTCCCTAAAAGCAGTGAAGTCTTTGAATGATCAAGACTTACTGGTCCTTGGCCGGTTAGACACCAGAGTGGGCTTTCCCACTAATTCAGAGATCTGAGTATCTCTCACACCCAGAGAAGAGAAGAAAGGCAAGGCATTTCTCTTCAGAGGACCTCAAGTGTCCTATTTATAGGCCCCATGGCCTGAGTGCGATCACCTCAAGCGTGGAAGCACGAGCGCATTCAAGGCATTTACTGCGCCTTGATAACAGGAACGGTTTCCATTGGAACCGTACAAGGGAAGAGAACGTCTCCCTCATAAAAGGCATTTATGGCGCCTTGAAGAAAGGGAATATCCTCCCTTGGAAACGTGCAAATCGGAGAATATCTCCCTCGATCAGCATGAAGAAAGGAGTAATCCTCCTCGTAACTGGCCCACGGCAGTTGGCCTCGGGAAAGCGACAGATGTTCCAGAGCGAACTTACCTAGCCGCGAAGCTACCCGACGCGAGTCTACATGATTCCTCGGCGGATCTACATCCCAAAGCAGGATTGAAGCGAAGCTGAACTCAACCATCATGGCGACGTTCATACTCCACACCACCATCACAGCAGTTCAAAGTGTTTCGAAGTCTGGGCTATTGCAGACTCTCGAAAACTTTGAAGGGGGTCTTGTTGACACTTAAAAAACAAGATTCTCATTGGTCCGAACGATGTCTAAACTTGTTGACATTTACAAAAGACAAGGGACAGACAAGCTGAAGACCAGTTTTCACCCACCTCTAAGGGACAAGGAAGCGGTTGGACTCCACTGATCCAGCAAGCAGAACAGTGAACCCGGATTGTTTCTAAACAGACCTCAGCAGGTCTAAAATGCTAGCATTTGGCATTACATTAGCCCAAGGAGATAGCCTCGCTTGAGAGGCTTACATCATCCAGAGCATCGCCAGGAAGCTAACTGACAGCTTCGCCGAAGACCCTCTTTTCGGACTTCGCAAGGAATTGCCTCTAGCTCCGCTATGAGCTTCAAAGCGGGCAGCTCCGCCATCAGCCTGCTATGGTCAACCTTTGACCAATCAAATCTCCTGATAAGATCGGATTCAAAACAAATCAAATCCAATCAGGATTCAAATATGGCAGGTGATTGCCACAATCTCTTGACTCTCTTGAAACGAGTAAGAGGATCAGGGAAATCCTTCAACGATATGGAAAGGATCATAACAAATCGGAAAGATCAACCGACTTGCCATTTTCTAGCTCCGCGGAAGCTATTCTAGCCTCGCAGCAAGGCTACTTTCCAGATTCAAACAGATTCGGTTCAACCTGTTTCCATATCTTCAAGGGACGATTATACCCTTGCTCTCCCTATAAATAACCCGCCAGGGGTACAGAGAGAGGGAGGACCAATCAGAGAGATCGGATTGCAGAGGAAGGAGCCATCAATTGCCTTCTGATCGCAAGAATCGATCAATTAGCTTCTTCGACTGAGGCTTCTTCATAACGCACCGTGCGTTCTCGAATTCAGAGACCTTTTAGAGAATTGCTTTCTCTATCCAGGGTGTTGATACCCTAACATCGTCCTTCTTCTCAAGGAATCTCCGGAACCAGGCGAGAAGGAATTCCTTATCGAAGGCGATTTTGAGAAGCAGCAAGAGGGTTCTACTACAAATCCTCTATTCTCTGATTCCCGAAACCAGGCGAGAAGGGAATCTCATCGCTCGCATCGTCAAAGGGACAAAGTGGTCGCGCGCTGACCAGACTCCTATCGGCACATTTTCCCAGAATCTCTGAGGAGATCTACTTGTAATCTTTTGAGATACTTGTAATTTAGCTCCTCAAACTTTTATTTGTAAGTTTTTCCCTTTTGCAAATCAATGGAAAACACCTCCTGTTAGGCCTGCGGCTGGTTCCGTCACCATGCAACGGAACACCCTGGACCGTGGTCCCGGGCATGCACGGGACCCACTGTAAACATAGTTCGTTGATACCCCCGCTGTTTCCAATAACAACCTCGACTTGCTTATATATGGATGTATGTGAGTTGGCCGTACACCGAGACACATACCGAGATATATGGGCAAGACGAGTAATAATAAAGTGTCATAATAACCAGCTCTTTAGTTGTAAGTAGAGGTATGTGGAATGGGACGCATACCAAAGCCTGCATCTTAAATAGCTATGAATCCGTGATGTGCCTTACCGTATTTGCTTTCCCCGACTTTATATCGGATTTCATGTTTTATGAGTATTATGTTATAACTACCTGGTAGCTCGGATTGGTTTATTCGGATTTCCTGTTTTATGATTCTCATGCCATGTCTATTCTTACCTGCTCTATCCTATCTGCCTCCTGAGTATTTCCTACTTGATATATGCATTATTGTGCTCACCCTGCTTCACCACTTGGTTTTGCTTCTACACTCGCCTGGGGAGTATTATTTGACTCCCCTGTATTCTCATGTCCAGGTCCTGGAGCCCGGAGCGTGTGGATTTTCCCCTTTGCTGCTCAGAGTAGCGCAGCGTGTGGCGTGGACCTCCAGCCGACCTTCAGAGCTCCATCCTTCCAGACCCCCTTTATGCCTCTCGAGTTTTCCCTTAGCAAACTCGTGAGTGCCCTTTTTCTATTCATACTTGTACCTTTCCTGTACACTTGTATGTGAGCGCCTTTATGCTGTTCATATATGTATATCTCTTGTACTCTCGCATTTGCGCGTATCTGTGATGTATTATTATTGTAATATTCATCACCTCTGGTGATAACTCTGTGATGTATATATATGTGTGTTGGAATGTATAATGCACCATTTGCTTCCGTACTCTGATTCTTGTCTGTACTGATGCTTAGCGTATATACGGGAAGGTACTTCGGACTTACGTATATACGTTGCAGTGACGTCCCCGTATCGCCGGGATCGGGGCGTTACAGGATGGTATCAGAGCTTAGGCTCTAAATCTTCAGTACGTCCAGAAGGCAAATCAATGGTAAAGAGATTTGCAACTGGAATACATGAGTCTTGGTTATACATTCCAACTACAAGTGCAGAGTTATCTATTCCTTGACTATCCTTCCTTTGATTCCTAATTCCTCCTATCCCTTCCCTGTTTTGGTTTTATGAAGCCTTTATGCTAACTTAAGATATGACTAGATTAGGAAGGTAGTGGCTGGTTCTGAATGAAGCTATTATGTGATCTCTTCGGCCAATTCTATGAAGCTTGGTATTCTCCAGATTTATTCTAATCTGGCTATCTTTCAGAAGACAGCAGTCGGAATTCTCTTCAGAGTGATTGATGCTTGGTATTCGGGATTCTTAATTATCGGTCTTCTTTATTATTATACTCAGGACTATCAGGGTTTTCTTTGTCTTCGGTATTCTGGCTTATTTATTTCACAGCCACGACATCAGCAGTATTATTCAGCATTATTCGAAGATTTATACAGCCGGAAGTGCGGAGGATGATTTTTGTTCAGTCGACTTGAGAGCCCTACCTCTAGTGCTTCATATCTTAATTGGTATAAATTCCACCGCTGTCCCCTTTGTATTCAATTTACCCCTTAACGAAATTGCGAGGACGCAATTTTTCGTAAGGTGGGTGGATTGTAATACCCCGTTCCCGGAATACGTACTTAGTTGCGTATTCAGATTTTCGATCGTATTTTTTCGATTTACTTCCTGTATTTATTCTGTATTATGAATTCCTTATATGACTGTTTTGTCTTGGATTTGGATTCGTGGATTCGGAGTCAGCCCTAGTCTGAACCGAAGGCCCGATCCTAGAGTATACTCGATTTAGACATTCTGATAATTAGAATTGACCGATTTTAGTTTTAAATATCATTTTCCAATATAATATATTTTCTATGATTTTCTAGATTTTTCTGGAATTAAAATGAAAGTCTTCAAACCGGTGTCGGCCAGTTCCGTTGACCGATTCCCGGATTTTTATTTCACAATCAGCTAGGAATTTCTAGAAGGTTCTTTAGGCATTATTCCTTAGAATCATATTTTTTCTACCTAAATACTTTTTCTGAGGATTTTATGAATTTATGAAAATTCCACCGGAGTCGGTAGATAACTGATTCCGGGATTTTTAGTTTTAAAACTATAAAGTATTTCTTAAAACGGATTTCACTATAATTCTTAGTTTAATATTCTTGATTTTTGATAATTATTTCGGGTCGTTCCGAGATACTTGAATTTCGGACGATTCCGGTGTTTTCCCGAAAGATTTCAGCATCCACGACTCAGTTCCGGGAATCCGCCACTTCCATTATTTCCACTTTCACTTCCAAGGGAATATCTTTCCTTATTCCAATTTCTTTTCCTTTTTCCTTTTCCTTCATTTCTTTCCTTCCTTCCAATCAACAAGAATTCCCATTTTCCAAAATTCCAACAATTCCAAATTCCTTTTTCTTCCACCAACTCCCCTACCCCCATTAATGCATCTCTCTCTCTTCCATGGCCGGCCAAGTGGCCAAGTGAGGGACACCTCACCCTCCCCCTATTTACACAAAAACCCCCTCTCTTTTCATTATTTGCATCTCCTTCATAAAATCTAAAACCTATATAAACTTTCCCTTACATTCTTTTCCTTTTTCTTTCTTTTCTCTTCTCATTCTCTTTCTTCTTCTTCTCTTCTCCAAGAGAGCCAGCCGACCCTCACCGCCGGCCAGCCATCTCGTCGCCGGCGAGGATCCCTCCCAACTCCGGCCAAGCTCCACCTCCTCCAACACCAACAACAACAACTCCTCCATCTCCTTCTTCCTCAAGGATCATCACCATCTCTACCTTTCCTCTTCTTCTTCATCATCAACCACCACCACTCCTTTTGGTAAGTATTTCCCTCACCAAGACTTGTACAACTCTTAGTCTACTTATGTTTTGCATATTCTTGTTGATTTGTGTCTTCAATTCTTGTTATTTAGCCATCAAACCCAACCCTAGAAAATCTGTTCTGTTTGCTGTTTTCCCACGATTAGTCGACTAGACCTAGGCATTAGTCGACTAACTTATTCTGTCCTGTGAAACACAATTCTAGGAAACACAGTATTAGTCGACTTACCTTAGTTCCTAGTCGACTAGAGACCCTTAGTCGACTACACCCTTGACCCTAGTCGACTAACCTTTCCTGAACCAGAAACCTTAACTCTCTGTATCTCAGATTTAGTCGACTTAACATAACTGTTAGTCGACTTGTCATGTCTGTTAGTCGACTACCCATATGACCCTAGTCGACTAACCTTTTCCTGAAACAGAAATCCAACTCTCTGGATCACAGTATTAGTCGACTACCCCATCTTCCTAGTCGACTAACCCCTCTATTAGTCGACTACCCTGTCCACCCAGTCGACTAATTATTGGCTGTCTGTTATAGTTGCTTATCTTCTTAACTTTGAATCTTATACTTGTTCATGTATTGTATCTTGTACTTCATGACTCGTTACTTGATATGTATTACTTGACTTGTCACTTGACAACATCATCTTCCCTTCTCTCTTTCTCTCTTCTCTTCACCCTACATATTTATATCACAGGTTATGGCGCATCCCGAGCTTCCGTGGATATTGGATCTTTCGGCATATTGGTGGTTTAGGCGAGTAGTCTCGCCTCTATTTGAGTTTCCCGTTTCATCGGTCGATAAGTATTTCGCTTCTTATTTCCCTATTCATGTATTGCACTACAATTGCTTATATTATGGTAGCTTCATCTTGTGCTTGTGCCTTGCTTATGATATGCTTGTTTCTTCATCATATACCATGCGTGCCGACCCTTCGTGGTCGTTGGACTTTGAGTTACTTTTATGTTACCTTGCCATACCATTACCTCAGACTAGTCAGTTGCATGCTTTTATTTAACACATGTATATCACCTGACCATCTAGTGTATTATCACCTGACCACCTGCCATGCTACTATTTGGCAAGACCCTTTTAGTTATGCTATGACTTGCCCTGACTACTATCAACCTCTTGCCATGACTTACCCGACTATTTTCAATCCTTTGATATGCTTGGTTGTTTACTAAATATCACCATCCTGTCATGCTATCACTTTACACCCAGCATGATATACTTGACTTGTGATTGTCATCTTTACGGGAACCTTGACTTGTTATCTTGTATCATGATCAGTGACCTGTTTCCCTGCTTTACATGCAGTGACCTGACTATATAGTACTTGTGTACTCCTGACTCCTGATCATGTCTATTTCCTGTTTTTTCCCGTAAAGTGATAATTAACTAATGAATCCTAAAAAGGACCAACTTGTATTGGGTCGGGGGAAACATGCGGATATCGATATGTGTTCGTGTTTACAGTGGTATTAGGTATATTGTACAATCATGTTCCGGTCTGACCTGAGGGCCTCCAGGGGACCGAGGGAGAGCTGGCTCCCTTATTCCTGTTATTATAGGGCATACATAAGTCCCTCCTGTTAGGCCTTGCGGCTGGTTCCGTCACCATGCAAACGAACACCCCTGGACCGTGGTCCCGGGCATGCACGGGACCCACTGTAACATAGTTCGTTGATACCCCCGCTGTTTCCAATAACAACCTCGACTTGCTTATATATGGATGTATGTGAGTTGGCCGTACACCGAGACACATACCGAGATATATGGGCAAGACGAGTAATAATAAAGTGTCATAATAACCAGCTCTTTAAGTTGTAAGTAGAGGTATGTGGAATGGGACGCATACCAAAGCCTGCATCTTAAATAGCTATGAATCCGTGATGTGCCTTACCGTATTTGCTTTTCCCGGACTTTATATCGATTTCATGTTTTATGAGTATTATGTTTATAACTACCTGGTAGCTCGGATTGGTTTTATTCGGATTTCCTGTTTTATGATTCTCATGCCATGTCTATTCTTACCTGCTCTATCCTATCTGCCTCCTGAGTATTTCCTACTTGATATATGCATTATTGTGCTCCCCTGCTTCACCACTTGGTTTTGCTTCTACACTCGCCTGGGAAGTATTATTTGACTCCCCTGGATTCTCATGTCCAGGTCCTGGAGCCCGGAGCGTGTGGATTTCCCCCTTTGCTGCTCAGAGTAGCGCAGCGGTGGCGTGGACCTCCAGCCGACCTTTCAGAGCTCCATCCTTCCAGACCCCCTTTATGCCTCTCGAGTTTTCCCTTAGCAAACTCGTGAGTGCCCTTTTTCTATTCATACTTGTACCTTTCCTTGTACACTTGTATGTGAGCGCCTTTTATGCTGTTCATATATGTATATCTCTTGTACTCTCGCATTTGCGCGTATCAGTGATGTATTATTATTGTAATATTCATCACCTCTGGTGATAACTCTGTGATTGTATATATATGTGTGTTGGAATGTATAATGCACCATTTGCTTCCGTACTCTGATCTTGTCTGTACTGATGCTTAGCGTATATACGGGAAGGTACTTCGGACTTACGTATATACGTTGCAGTGACGTCCCCGTATCGCCGGATCGGGGCGTTACAGTGAAGGGGGCAGCATCCCCCTCCCTTCTTTTCCTTGGGGTGGCCGGAGGCCACCCCTGCCTGCGCCGGCCATCCCTGGCCGGCGCAGCCGCCGCGCCTCCCTGGCCGCAGCCAGGGAGGGGCACCAGGCCAGGCCAGGCCGGCCTGGCCTGGGCGTGGGCTGAGAGGGGGCAACAGCCCCCCTTTCTCTCTCCCCTGAACTCTCTCTCTCTCTCTCTCTCTCTGTCCTCTCTCTCTCCCCTATCCTTTTTCTCTCTCTCTCTCTCTCTCTACTCTCTCTCCTCTCTACAATCTCTCTCTCTCCTGAACTTTCTCTCTCTCCAGTTTATCTTTCTCTCTCTAGTCTCTCTCTAACTCTCTCTTTCTCTCTCTAGATCTCCCCTCTAGTTCCCTCTTTCTCTCTCTAGATTCTCTCTCTAGGAATCTCTTTCTCTCTCCCTCTCTTTCTCTCTCCTGTATTGTCTCTCCTTATCTCCCTGTCTCTCTCTGTTAAATTGCTGACGCGGATCTCACCCCGCGTCCAAGTAACTCCTTAACGCGGATCTTCGCGTTCTTAGCACCCGTTTAACGCGGCCTTCGCGTTCTTGTATCGACGCAACGCGGAATCTATGCCCGCGTCTGTGTCCCTCTCGTGTCGGCACGACGCGGAGATAATACCGCGTCTGTGTTCTCCTCGTACTAACGCGACGCGGAACCCACGTTCGCGTCTGCGTTCTTCTTGAACGCGGGTCTCGAACCCCGCGTTTGTGGCATCTACGACGCGACTCGACTCCCGCGTCTGCGACTCCCGCGTCTCACTCTCAAAAACCCCGTCTCCCTGTGCACTCTCTTTCCATATGCTTCTCTCTCTAGGTTTCTCTCTCTTTCTCTCTCTAACTCTTTCTCTCTCCTCTTCACTTTCTCTCTCTTATATTTATATATTTTATGGCGCGTGCGCGAGTTCCATGGATTTCGGACTTTTCGGCATTTCCGGTGATTTAGGCGAGTGTCCTCGCTCTCGCCTCCATTTGGGTTTTCCCGCTTTGTCGGGTCGACATGTATTTTATTCCATGTTTTTATGTATTATGTATTGGGCTGAGTCCCTGTATCTGTGTATGGCCGAGTGCCAATGACTGGACATGTTTGCTCTGTGACGAATGCTTATATAGGGCAGTTTCCTTCTTGTGCATATACCATGCCTGTGATGTATTGTACTGCTTTATACCATGCGTGGTCGACCCTTCGTGGTCGTTGGACTCTGGGTTTCTGCCCACTCCTGGGATGGTTAGTAGTCACCGAGAGTGCGCTTAAACCCCGAGCGTACATGGCTTCCGGACCCTTCAGCCTCCGGTCCCTCACTATCTCGAAAGAGGCGTGATTGGGATCGTCAGGTTTCTCATTCAGCCTCCGGTCCCTCACTATCTCGAAAGAGGCGTGATTGGGATCGTCAGGTTTCTCATTCAGCCTCCGGTCTCTCACTATCTCGAAAGAGACGTGATTGGGATCGTCAGGTTTCTCAGCTCCGTTTGGTGAGCATACTTAGCGCTCAGCGCTTTATTCACTAAATTCGTTTAGGCGAGTTGCTGCCCGATTTTCTACTCGTATCTTAAACCGAGTTGTCCCGGTAACCTCGCAGAGCGCATTAGTGTCTAAACTCTGTTCGCTGCCTGGGCCTCCAGCTTGTTCAGCTCCGCCTGGTTATCATGATCAGCGTCCAGCGTTTTACCACTAGATTCGTCTAGGCGAGATGCTGCCGGAATTCCTACTCGCACCTTAAGCCGAGTTGTCCCGGTAACCTTGCCAGACGCTCCAGTGTTAAATACTATTTGCTGTCTGTACACTCCAGCTTGCTCAGCTCTGTTTGATTGTGCTCAGCTACTATTCTATCACATGCCATGTATTTACCTGATATGTTAACACTTGACATGCCATGCCATTACTTCATACCTGTCTTTTACATGCTACTATCTAACACCTGTTTGTACCACCTGACAACTGATGTGTTATCATCTAACACCAGACCTGCTACTACTTGGCAAGACCTCTTGTTATGGCATGACTTGCCACCGGACTAATATCAATCTCTTGACATGACTGGTTGCCTGTCTAATATCACCATCTTGTCATGCTATCCCTTAACACCCGGCATCATATACTTGACCTGTGATTATCTCATTTACGGGAATACTATACTCGTTATCCTGCATTACATGCAGTGACTTGAATCTTGTACTTGTTATCCTGTATTATATATACAGTGACCTGAATCTATAGTACTCATGTACTCCTGAACTCCTGATCCTGTATTGTACCTGCTATTCCCGTAAATTTGATAACTACATAATAAATCATAAAAAGGAACAACTTGCATCGGGTCGGGGGAAACTTGCGGCTATCAATAGGTGTTCGTGTTTACAGTGGTACTAGGCATGTTGTGCAACTAAAACTTCCGGTCTGACCTGTGGGCCTCCAGGCGACCGAGGGGAGTGCTGGCTCCCTTCTTCTTGGTACCATCTTGATAAGGGCATTCTGTAAGACCCTCCTGTAGGCCTTGCGGCCGGTTCCATACACCAGCGATGGAACGTCCTGGGTCGTGGTCCCGGGCATGTACGGGACCCACTGTAAACATAGTTCGTTGATACCCCCGTTGGTTTCCAATAACAAACTTGCTTTACTCGGATGTGGATATATGTGTGCTGGGACGCTAGTCCACATATCTAGACATCAGGGTAAGACGAGTAATAATCATAATAAAAGATGCCAACCATGGATCTGTTGTATGCTTTACCGAGTTTGCTTCCATCGGGTTTTACATCAGATTTCCGTTTTTATGATTATTATTATATTAGCTGCTCATACCCTGCTTTATCACTTGTATCCTATTCCATCAATCTCCTATTCTTATCCTATCATACCATGAGTACTTCCTGCTTGATATCGTTTGTCTTATACCTACTTGCTCTTGCATGCTTATGCTCACGACACGGTTTTCAATGCTTGACTATGATTCAGTTTTATCGATACACGTATGCTTATCTTTGCACGCCATCTGACTTTCGTATCACTACTCGCCTGGGGAGTTCTATCTGACTCCCCTGGATTCTCATGTCCAGGTCCTGGAGCTTGGAGCATGTCGGAGCTTGGAGCTTGTAGAATTCCAGTTGCTGACCTGAGTGGCGCAGCGGTAGCGTGAATCATCAGCAGACCGTTCAGAACCCCATCCGCCCAGGCCCCCTTGTGCGGCTCTAGAGTTTTTCTGTTATGACTCTGAGCCTGTTTTTGTACTGTTCATACTTGTACATCTCCTTGTATTCTCGCATTTGCGCCTATCGGTGATGTAATATTATTGTAATATTTGTCACCTCTGGTGATAACTTTGTAATTGTACTCATATGTTGGAATGTATAATGCACCACTTGCTTCCGTACTCTGATTCTTGCCTGTACTGATGCTTAGCGTATATACGTGAGGGTATTTCTGCCTGCGTATATACGCCGCAGTAACGTCTCCGTACCCGCCGGATCGGGGCGTTACAGGTAGTGTCCGGTCAAGAGTCATAATGTCAGGTCCAGGCATTTGTACCATATGAAAGCATATCATATACCGTGTGTCAGGAGCAGGCGTCAAGTATGACATATCAAGTATCGGTGTCTAATATCAAGTGATAAGTGTAGCATGGCAAGTACCGGTGTCGGGTATCATGTGTCAAATATAGCATGGCAAGTACCAGTGTAAATACCGTGTGCCAGTGTAAATACCGAGTGCCAGTGTCATAAATCATATATCAAGTGTAACATGCCAAGTGCCGGTGTAAATACCGTGTGCTGGTGTCATAAATCGTATATCAAGCATAACATGTCTAGGGTCGGTGTCAGATGTCACGTGTCAAGTGTAACATGTCCAGGGTCGGGTAAATACCGAGTGCAACATCATATGTTAACTCGCATAGCATGATATCGTGTACTAAAATTACGGTAACAAGTGCTAAGCATGCTAAAATTTTCACATATCAATTCCATGCTTTAAATACAAGAGTGTTTGTCTTTAAGTGTATTAAAAAGCACTCGCCTGAAACCAGGGTGAAATACCGGTTAAAAGTAATATATAAATATTGGAGAGGGAATGAGAGAGGAGAGAGAAAGTTGTAGGAAGGAGAGAGAGAAAATAGGGTGTTTTTAAAAGGAAAAATAGGAATTAAAAGTGAAGGGGGTAGGGTTGTAAATATAGTGAAGTAATTTTAGGGAGAGGGGATGGGTATTTTAGGAATGAGGGAAAAGTGGGTTTTTATTTAGGGAATGAAATGAAAAGAAAGAAAGAATGAATGAAAGAAGAAAGAAAGGAAAAAGAAAAAAGAAGGGGAGGGGGTGGTCGGCCGGCGGCGCCGGGGAGGGGGGCAGCGCGCACGCCCCAGAGGAGGGAGTAGGGAGGTGGAGGGTGGTTGTTGTTGTGGTTGTTGTTGTATGGTGTTTGGTGGAGGTGGTGGTAGTTGGTGGTGGTGGTTATGGTGGTTGTGGTGGTGATTGGTGGTGTTGGGGAGTTGGAGGAGGAGGTGGTGGTGATGGGGTGGTGAAAGTGGATATTTTGATGGAATTGGTGGTGTATTTTGGAGAAGAAGAAGATGGAGGTGGGATGGGTTTGATTGAAATTAGAGGAAAGGAGGGGGAAATTGGGGATGGTGGAAGTGGGGAAGGGAGGTGGGAACTTGGGGGGGTGCGGCGGTGGCGGCTAGGGCGCCGGCGGCGGTGGTAAGGGTGGCCGCGGCAGTTGCGATGGTGGGGATGGGTTTTGTTGAAGTGTTGGAATGGAAAATGGAAATGAAAGGGAGAAGGAAGTATAAAGGATGTTTTAATGGAGGAGGAAAGTTGTGATAATGAATGGGAATGGGGGGGAGATGGCCGCTCAGCCCATCATGCCCTGCCCTCCTGCTGCAGCTGCTGCGGTTGCGTGTGCGGGGGATGGAGGTGGAGTGAAGGAGAAGAAAAAAAAGAAGAAAAAGAAAGGAAAAAAAAGGAAAAGGGAAAATTTAAAAGAAAAGAAAAGAAATAGTAAAGAATAATAAATATATTTTATTAAATAATAATTAATAAATATTCTGGGAGTAATAAGTAGAGGAGTGGAGAAGGAAAAGTAAGAAAAGGAACAACGGTAAATTATATTATTATTTTAATAAGGCGAAAATTTGACTGTTTCAGAAACGTTCCGAAAAATTCTCAAAAATAGCAAATATTATTCTAAGATACTTGGTGAAATCGGATTCAAAAAATTCAATATAGTTTTCAAATTAAAAATCTTGGAATCTTCCGGCGATACTGGCCTACATTAGAATCGGTCAAATTTTGATAAATTTAGAAAAATTTCAAAAAAATGTTTTTAAATAGAAAATGAAATTTTAAGAAGCAACGTGAAAGCCGTTTTTTTAAAATTTAATCCCATTTGAAAATTAAAAATCTAGGAATCAGTCAGTGATGCCGACCGACACCGGTTTTGGAGATTTTGCAGAAAAATTTCAGAAAATCATGAAAAATCTAAAATATTATAAATAGTGTCTGAAACTAAAATCTGTCAAATCGGACTACTAGAAAGTCAAATTGGGATACTGGCTGATACCGGGTTCCCGGTCCGGGTCAGGGCTTACTCTAGGTCTGAGAATCCAGATCCGATACTCAATAATATAAGCAATCACAACTCAAAAACACATACAGGAAGAAAACTGAACAATACAGTCGAAAAATTTGGGACACGTATCTGGGTACGTATCCCGGGCACGGGTGCTACACAAACCCCTCTCCCCCGGCCTACCCTACTCCTCCGACGAACCCCCTCCCCCTCGGTCGCCCCCTCATCGGCGAAACCCACCTCCTCCCCCTCTCTCCTCCTCGCCGCCCTCCACCTCTTCCCCTCCCCCGCCCGCCCAACTCCCCATGCCCCTTCTGTTCCACCAGATTCAGCCGAACAGATGGAGCTTTGTTCGGTCAGATCTGGTTGAATAGTGGCCGAACAGATGGGGCAGGGGGGTTGGGCAGGCAGTTGTAGGGAGGGGGTGTCGCGAGGAGGGGGAGGCTGGTGTCACGGGGAGGGGGAGCGCCAGGGGGGAGGGCCGTAAGGAGGGGAGAGGAGTAGGAGTGGGAGCGTCGGAGAGGGGAAGGGGAAGCGTCAGGGGAGGGGGAGGCTGGGGAGGGGAGAGGAGGGAGGGGGAGCGCCCCTGGGGGGGAGGAGTCGGGGGGAGACCGGAGAGGGGGAGGAGACTAGGGAGGTTGGCAGGAGGAGGAGGAGGAGGGAAGGAGCGTCAGGGAGAGGGGACGAGGTCGACCGGAGAGAAGAAGGAGCGCGGATGGAGAAAGATGAAGGAAGGAAGGAAGAAGAAGACGAGCATTTTAAATTTTTCACGAATGATAAAATTGTCTAAAAAGATAATGGCGCACTTTTAATTACTTGTGGGGGCCTTCCTCGTTTTTGGGTGGCAAAATCCGCTCCCAGGGTTGATCGATGGGATGCTGGAAGACAATGCAAAGGGCCGGACATGGGTTGGTCCAAAGACTATTACCCACAGATAAGATTTCTATAGCTTACTAAGACTTGGGTCGGCCCAAATCTAAAGTCCACAGACCCGTTTGCTATAGTTATATAACGCCTATAATAAAATTTAAAAACAAAGATCCGGCTCATGCATTTAGGAAAATAACGAAATTAATAGAAATACCAAATAGCTAACGAACGCTCGGCCTAGCGGCCACACCGGGTGTGAGCTTCAAGGTAGGCCTGTCAATGGGTCGGGTCTGGACCCGGACCCGACTCGGACCCGACCCGTTTAGACGGGTATGGAAACTCAGTTCTGGACCCTGACCGACCCCGAATACCCGTTTGCCCCGTTTACCCGATTAGTAAATGGGTAGGGTATGATTTTACATGGACCATACCCGTTTGCCCGTTTACCCGATTAGTAAATGGGAACACCATATATAGCTCATGTCAGCTAATTAATGTTTGCCAACTGGATTAGTAATGGGGAAGAATAACTAGGGTATGCATTTGTCTTCTCCAAATGCCACTTGTCAAACTTTTTGTGTGATAGCCACGACTTCTCATAACTTACAGATAGGAAACACCATAACCCACGGGTCCGGGTAAACGGGTCCAGACCCGCGAACCCACGGGTCCGGGTATGGGAACCTAGGTTCTATACCCGCGGGTAAACGGGTCGGTATGGTACATCCTATATGATCGGGTCCGGTCTGTCTGGTACCACCCGGACCCGACCCGAACCCGACCCGTTGACAGGTCTACTTCAAGGTCACCGATGTGTGGTCCTGGGTTTGAAGCCGCCTGCGGACATATTCATATAATTATTGCAGACAATTATTTTAGGGTCATGCAAATTTGTATTATTTTTTTATGTTAATATTAATTTTTTAATATTAAACATTTTTAATATTTATTTGCAGTATTAAAACTTTTTAAATCACCAAATAGTTAATTTTGTGGTCAACTTTTTCACTGACTTACACATTATGACCACCAAATATCGTAAAACACAATATATTTTTCCACTTATAATTTTATATTACCAACCAAACACCATAAAGCTTATATGCATGTAACTCATTTACAATTATAAAAGATTTTACCAATTACGACTTACGAATTACGGCCAGTTACGATAACCAAACATGCCCATAATACATGTTAGAATGAGAAACTGAGTCGGAGTGATCTTGGTCTCACCTATAAATAAAGCTCAAGAGATTTCATTTTCCTTCCTAAAAAAAATTACAACTTCACATATATGAGAAATGATATAAGACTTTGGTCTATTGTTTCTGTAGATTTTCTCATCATCAACCAACAGTTGTACATTTTTGCTATTATGATTTTTAAATCTACTTTCAAGGAAATAAGTATTTTAAAAAAGTCTTAATTGTAAGGAAATGTGACCTTCAAATAACAAGACTATTTCAGAGCTGGGCGACCAGGCTAGATTAAAGCTTAATATGTTGAGCCCAGAGGGAGATATTTTAGGCCTTTACACTTTTTGGGCCAAATTGGTGGCTTGTTATAAGCTGTACTTTGACCCGGCCCATTATATCCCGAACCCAAATCACAACTGTATCTAGAGAGAAATCCGCTCTGAATTTAGGTAACAAGAAGTTCACATGCAAAGCCCCATAAGTTTTTCGGTTCTTTGGCACATGCGATCCACTTGTTCGATGGAATGCCCCAATGGTTTCTACAATGGATGGAGAGAGATGGACCTACTCTCGCATTCTTCATCAGTCATCTTCATCGCAACCTCTTGGCTTTAGACTCGGCAGAGTGGGCATAAAGTATTTGATGAAATGCCTAAGAAGAATACTGAGAATATTCAAGTGTCTCAACTTGGTGAGGACTGAGACTTGCCAATTGCGCAACATATTTTTTTGAATACAAATTTCGTGGGTCAAGAGATGGGTCTTATTATTATATACCAAGGGATAGCAGTTTCTACTAACAATAATACCAACTTGCCTGCATCATCAGTAGTATATAAGAGTCACAAGGTATACAGAAGAGTTCGCCACTTGTACTTTAATATGACAAAGAGCAGTTACTACATTTTTGTTTTCTCGAATTACTCCAATGCTGTCATTATTTTCTCTGTCTTTCTCAGGGATGGAGGAGCCATGTCCAGGGGAGTCTCACAGAGAGCAGATGTTGCAACACAAGCCGAAAGAGTAATTGTGATATAGGATAGCGACAGGATCAGATTGCGTACTAAGAACGTACTAAGAAAGTAAGTCATCCATGCAATTGCCTAAATGATTTGACCTTTTACCGTGAGCGCATTTGAGGATCAAATAAAAGCTCCTGCAGTGGCAAGTTATATGCTTATAAGCTATGGAGCACAACTTATATACTTTATAAAAACTTAAGCTTATAGAGAGTTCAGGAAAGCAACATATCAATATATTTTCTGAAGGGTTTAAGACCATAAAAGGGGCCTGAAAAAAATGTTTAATACCATATTGAAATCATGAGGCCGTCCTCATTACAGGTGTACATAAAACATTATAAAAAGATTGCATGTTATGAAGTTCTTTGAATCATTTTTTGCAAAATTGTCTATTGCGAAATTTTTTGGAAGTCCTTTATGCTTTATGTTGCATCTCTCTACAAGAAAAATATGCAATGTAAAGCATAAGGGATCTGCATTGCTAATTCCCTTCTATGTGCATCACTAGTTTGGTCAAATCCATAACATTGTTAGAATTTTTTGTCTTGAAAATTCGTGTAAAAGTTGGTCATTCTACTTTCTAATAGAGTCGTGAGTTCCGCAGCTCTGGGAGAGAATTCCATACTTGAACAAAGAAATTGAGAGAGTTAAGAGTTCCTTAAGAATTTGGCGGTAGACGACAAATGCAGCGTGGCAGGGGGCTTTTGAGGTCTCGGCCTCTACGGTTGCCGTGAACAACATTCTCCTCCATTTGTTCAGATTCTAAGTTAGAATATGGTTAACTCCTTAAGCCGATAGACCCTCGTATTCAACAGGTTGATATAATATTTGTGGGACCACATGTATATTAGGTATCACTAATTAGAATTGCAACAAGCTGCAATTTGTTTTTTGTTCCAAAGAAATGAATAACTAATGAGAACATTTTGTTTTTGTTTTTTGTTCATTTGAGCAGATACTGATGAGAAGATTCATGAATGCCAAAGAAAGTAAATAGGAAGATTCTTGTCTTACTCATAAAAAATTAAGTTGTAACTTTAACTATATTTGGTTCCATCAAAGTTATACTGATCGATTATTTATTTTTAGACTAGAGGATAAATTTGAAACTTCCCTTAGATTACTCATCTATTAATATTCCTCTTCACTATGTCCACTTGGTACACACGAATATTTTTCTAGTAACCTTAAAAGTCTTTCTGATGTAACTTGTTTGTCGATTTTTCCATCCTTTTTAGAGTTTATTATGCATGATCTACCTAAAATGCTTGACTCCATAAATTTAAAACATAAGTAGGATTATTAAGTTCGAATGGAATAAGATATCATGAAGATACTGTACTGTCTGGATTCATATGTTGGATTTTAGTTGAAATTGATTGGCTTATATAATATTTTCTCTCTCTGTTTTTTTCTTTAATTTTTTAAGCGATCGTTTATCTGTCTTCTCTCATCTACCTCCCAACCTCCCACTAAGTGCTAGGCATGAACCCTGAAATATCTTTACTCATATTATGCTTTGATGAATGGTGACAGTTGTGTTTTCTGTAGAACATTTTCATTCGGTGTGCAGTCTTCTACCATTTTTCCCACTTGTATCATCACTGGTTTTTAGGCCCTTTGGCTAGACCGGGTCACGGGGCTTGCCATTATTCTGGGGACCACGGACCTCATTCACCATAGTCATGTAATCCTTTAAGGATGGTTTTAAATTGTGTCAACCTGTAATATCACCATAAAACCATATTCATATTTAAGGCTCCCTATATATTTTAATTAAGATAGTCTGGAGTCAATGTATTCATTGGATTTAATATCAAAGATAATTTTGAGAACAAGCAGTAGATAATTTCTTCCCTTAAGACTATAGTATTCAGTTTACCAAGTGATTCTTGACACAGTTGTCTTCTTTGCAGTTCATGGCATTTCTGCAGGCAGTTAGAACGAAATACTCAACAAAATATGGGCAAAAAAATGAAGAATATTTAGTTACTAAGAGCCTCGAATTTTAATGATGGATGATCTGTAATAAGATACTTGAATGTCTCAAGTTTCTGAGGAGGATAGATACTTGACAATTGCTGCATATATTTCTGAATTTGAATTTGCTGGCTCAAATTCTTGATGGGTCTTATTATGTACTAAGGGATGACAGTTTCTGCTAACAATAATGTCAATTTGCCCCGATAATCAGTAGGATATAATAATTACATTGTAGACAAAAGGGGCTCACTACTTGTACCATAAGGAAAAAGAATAATTTCAGCATTTGTTTTCTCGAATTAGCCACTGGTGTCATTATTTTCTCTGTTTTTCCACAGAGATGAGGAACCTTGTCAAGGAGTTATCACAAAGCCCAGATCTTGTAACACAATCTGAAACAGTAATGGTGATATAGGATTGCGCCCAGCTCAGATTGTACGCTAAGAAGGTGAGTCAACGTTGCCAATGCAACTCCCAAATGAGTTGATCATTATTCTTGCACTTGAATTAATCAATCTTCAAATGCAGAAACTGTCATTATTTTCTGTGTTTGTTCTTTGTCAAACGTCCTTCGAATTCTCTGAAATCAAACCATTCACTTCTTCATGCACTTGTGATTCTCCTTTCATAAAAAGCTTAAACTTCAAACGCTGTGTGTTTTTTTTTAAAAATCCCCTGAGAAACGTAAATTTATTATCGTTTCGATGCCCCCTTTAAATTGAGGCATGCTTAGTTTTGTTCCTTAAGAGTCGTGATCGGTAATGCTATATAAAAGTCTGAAAGATTTAGGATCATCAAAAGAAACTGAAAAAGATGTTAATACCATGTTGGATTGCAGAGACCATCCTCATTACAGGCTTTACCAAAACTTTATAGAAAATAGGACTATGCATATTAAGTAGTTCTTTGAATCAATTTCTACAAAATTTTCCGTTGCAAAATTATCTAACAGATCCCTTATGCTCTCGAGAAAGGGCCCTTATGCTATTATATTGCATCTCTTTCAATCGAATAGATATCAGTATGATACTGTACTATCTGGCTACATATATTGTTTTTTAGGTGAAATCGATTGGCCTTCATGCTCCTTTGTCATTTTCTATCGTCATCTGTCAACTCTCATTTATTTTCCCACTAAATGATGATAGGCATGACCCCAGAAATATCTTCACTCATAGCATATCTTGATGAATGGTGGCAGTTTGTGTTGTTTGTAGAACATTTTCATTCAGTCTGCAATCTTGTACCATACTTTGTCTTGTACCAAGCAACACTAGTTTTTAGGCCTTCCGAACTGGACAGGGGCACAGGGGTTTGCCATTATTTTTGGGACCAGATAACTCATTCAGCATATTCATGTAATCCTTCTAGATATGGTTTTAAATTGTGACAACCTGTAATATCATCATACTCATATTAAGGCTCCACATATACAGTAATTAAGATTGCCTGGAGTTAATGGATTCCTTGGACTTAATGTAGGGATGGCTAACGGGACGAATCGGGTTGATTCGTCCTGTTAGCTAACGAATCCGTTACCGTCTCGTAACGAATTCAAACGAGACGAATCAAGTAATCGGGGTAACGAATCGGGTCTCTGACCCGATTCGTTACCCGGATTCGCCGAGACGGGTGGACCCGTCTCGGATATTATTATTATTTTATTATTGAAAATTTCAAATTTATCACAATAGGTAATTTTTTGAGCTGTTGAGGGTTAAAAAATAAAATAGAGATCTGAAACTAATTTTTCCGTCTCACATATATAATAATATAGGACTTCAAAAAAAAAAGAGGAGGGGTCGGGGAAAATTTTCCCCGACCGATTCTTCCAGTGATTCGTCACGGGACGAATCTGACCCGTCCCGTTTAAACGGGAAGGGTCAATTTGGGTTGACCCGCCCCTATACGGGGCGGGTCCGGGTTGACCCGCACCCCGCCTTGTGCGACTCAAACGGGTCGCACAAGGCAGGGCGGGTCGACCCGCCCCATTAGCCTTTCCTAACTTAATACCGATAGGTTTTTGAGAAAAAAAAGGCAGGTAATTTCTGCCCTTGGGAATAAATAGTATTCATTTCACCAGGGATGCTTGTCACAGTGATAAAAGAGGCAGTGGTCCATGAAATCCTGAAAATGGGCATCCAACTCGGGAAGCCTCCTATGATCTCTCTCTCAGAGGAATAGGCAGTGGGATGATTTGAGCAGCAATATTACAATTATAGTAACGAGTAATGGTTATTTCCGTAAAGAATCACATAAACAGCATTCATATATTATCAATGTGATTAGGCAAAATGCTGACTTTGAGACACAGACTGACATATAGGACCCACCACCTTGAATTATTAAGGACCTCACATGTTTGTCCATTGTAGTACCACATGTGTCACCACCTCACATCTTTTTGTGGTACAATTTAGCACTATTCTTGCCTTTGAAGATAATATAGGCATAATTACACCTAAATGCTAAATGGAGGCCACTTGACCCTTCTTTTTATTAGTCTTGAAACCTACTTGACAACCCCACTGCACATGTATTATTTTTATCCTTTGTTCACATTCGCATGTCCCTTGGGATCTGATGGTAAGGAACTCATTCACATCCTCTCTGTAGCAGCCTTAGAATTCATGAGCATGGGACCAGGCCACACTCAAAAGTCATGAAAGCTATCTATATAGACTTCCATTCTCCTCTCAATCACCAAAAGAAATTGCCAAACAAGAAGATGGTCATCACACGCAGATCAAAGATGCATCAGTTCCTCTTGCCCATCACCCATCATCCCAAAAGCCACTTTTCTCGAGGAGTGTTTAAGCCACAGGCACCCTTTTTGGTCCCTCCGATATGCCTACAGCCTGGAGGGATTCTTCAACTCAATTCAACCAAATCTCACCCACTCTTTTTAACAACCAAATAAAGAGCAAGTATATATACTACCTTCCATATTTGAATGAAAAGGAGAGGAAGGAAAACTAAGAGCACATCTTCCATTTTTTGTTTATCTCTTTATATAAGAACGGGTGCTCTGAACACTTTTACTTCAAGTCTGCGGCAGTACTGGCATGCAGTACAAACTTGGTACTTGTCATTTTCTCTATCCAAGCGGTTGGTTATGATCTGCACTCTAACATAAGAAACCTGTATAGATTTCTCATGAACTTGGTCTACTTGCGTGTGGAAAATAGCAACCAAGGTGAGATTCGGATGCCATGTTGTCATTGTCTCTATCTCTCACTTTCAGATTTATATTCTTGGATGCTCTCTTTTTGAATTTTGATTCCAGTCAAAATATATGCATTATTAATGACTATGGACATTATAAGTATGTGAAATACTCTACTTGATCCAGGCAGGGTAAGGAAACTATGGCAATCCCAGTGGAAGGGCAAGTGAAAGCAAAGCAAGAGATTGAGAGAGGCAATGACATGGAAGAAGGAGAGGCTGCAGAGATGGAGGCAACTGAGGACTCACAGGCAATCCCATCATGGAAGGATCAGATTAGCTTTCGAGGCATCATTGCGAGCCTTGCCATAGGCATCATGTATAGTGTGATTGTGATGAAGCTCAATTTGACGACAGGCCTCGTGCCAACCCTCAATGTATCTGCTGCTCTGCTTGCCTTTGTCCTCCTCAGATCTTGGACTAAGTTGCTTCACAAGGCTGGTATCATGTCTAAGCCTTTTACAAGGCAGGAGAATACGGTGGTCCAGACTTGCGCAGTTGCCTGCTATAGCATTGCAGTTGGAGGTCTGAACTGATCCAGTCTGATCAAGAGTCTGAAGTTCTTGGTGTCTTAAGGTTTCTGATACTAATCTGGATGTTTTGATGCAGGTGGGTTTGGGTCTTATTTGTTGGGACTTAACAAGAAGACTTATGAACTAGCAGGGGCAGATACAGAGGGGAATGCAGCAGGGAGTTATAAGGAGCCTGAAATAGGTTGGATGACTGGATTTCTCTTTGTTGTTAGTTTTGTGGGGCTTTTGGCCTTGGTTCCACTCAGAAAGGTATTTGATTTAATTCTTTTAGCAGATTAGATTTGGATTCGTTTACTTGTATTTTCAATACAGTTTTTCTGGCATTTCTGCATGACTAGATTTAAGGCTTGTATCATTATTGAAACTTGTGATGTTCATCTACTATGATTCACACACACTCATACAAAGGGGAAATAAAAGAAAGAAGGAAAGAAGAAAGGAAAAGTCCCTCTCAGGATAAATAAATTTTGCTGCTGATCATGTTATTCTGTAAATCTTCAAAAAAAAAAAAAAAAAAAAAAAAACATTTTTTTTTGGGCTCAATATTAGAAATCTGTGAGCTTGTTGCCTGGCAGTGGCAACAACAGTATTCTCCACAACCACCCTCAAAACCCCAACAACAAAAGGAGGGAAAGAAAAAAGAAAGGAAAAAAAAAACACTTCCACCCACGCAGAAGCCAAGCTCTCTTCTTAAAAGTTGTTAGAAAGTGCTACAAAAACTTCTTAAATATTTTTTTCTTTTTTCCTTTACTTTGGGAGAAGTAGAGTGTACAGTTTCAATAGCATTCATATGTTTTCTTTAAAGGAGTGGAGTAAGCGTCCAGTTTTCATCACTTTGTAGTATACTTTATTTGTATTTTCTGCCCGTTTTACTTTGAAAAGTGTGCACACATGTGCCTTGAAAAGTGAGAGGATAGTTGAGAAAATAAATATATTAAGCTTTCCATTTTTCTTTCCTTTTCTACTATCTTAATGAATCTCATGATTTAGTCATCATCTCAAAATAATAATAATATGTAAAATATACTGTTGGGGGTTCTCGTTCCACTGGGATTGAAATTGAGCTGAAGTGAGAGAACAGGCCAAAAGCCATTGCACATCCTCGTCACATACTCGAAAAAGTGGAGAAGAAAAAGTTGTAAACTGCCATACAATTGAGCTCCCAAAGGTTGTTGCCATGTTGGACACTAAAAAGGTGTCAGAATCATGCATATACATAACACATACATAAAATTTAAATTATCTGTAGTTTATTGCCCCATTTTTTTTCTCTTTTATGATAATAATATTTATTATAATAAGAAATTAAGGAAAGAGAATATTCGTTCTGGGGCATTAGTTGTAGGATTGGGAGATTCTTTCCTATTTTTGGAGTCTTGCAAAAGAACTTAAAAGAATCCTAGATGAATTGATCCGAATCTCTGTAATGACAGAGTAACCAGCATTAGTACACCTCACTTCACAGTGGAGAATCTATGTAGGTATGGAATGACTTTTAAAACTCTTGAATTTTATACTTCAATTCGGTGTTCTTTAATGAAATAGACATGTTGCCGTAATGTCCAATACTTTGTCATCAACCATCTGCATGTCTCAAATGTAAAAAGAAAAGGTAATAGACTCTTCCCATGAAGCTTTTCTTTGTGTACAATCTCTTTTTCCATGGGGTTTCTTGAGTTCCAGGTTGTGTCACGAAAGTGAAATGAAAAGTTAAATTGAAGGAATTTAACATGCATTGTTTAGCTTGGAGAACTTCTTTAAGGAACAGAATTTACTTTACAGTGTTTGGAATGAAAAAAACACAGCTGAAAAATTGGTGATGCTGAATATAAAGTTCTGTTCTAGTTATACAAGTTCAAGAAGCAAATTCAAAGAGAAGCCTGATAGCCAGAATGTCTGCACTCATAGATCAAGAGGAGTAAAATCACTTAAGGCTAGTTAACTCAAGACAAGACATATGACCACAACCTCATTCGGAATGAATTATTAGATAAAACCAAAATTACTCTATTTTAAACTAGATGAACCAATCAAACCCAAATTGATCTTGTAAGATACAAAGCTGCACAATTCAGAAAGTTTATAATAGTGTTAGATATGTGCTTCTACAACACACCCCCATCTTTCATTGAAAAAGTAAAAGAGAAAGCGAAAGAAAAAGAATCCATTGTTTTCATGAGTTATCTACGAGTTTGCTAATTCACTTGAGTGGAATTTAGATTCATATGTTTATCAAGTTTATTATAGAATTTACGTGATATTTAGTTAACAGTGTATGTATATATATCTTGTTACAAATTTAATCCTGTAGAAATTTTCTCTAAGGCCTAGTTAATTTTTCAGATCATGATAATTGACTACAAGTTAACTTATCCGAGTGGCACTGCCACTGCTGTCCTCATCAATGGGTTTCACACTACCAAGGGAGACAAAATAGCAAAGTACTTTGCGACTTTATCTTCTTCTTACATATCAGAATTCACATACGCTATTGTTCTTGAAATCCCCATTTCTCTACTTCCTCAGGAAGCAGGTCCACGGGTTTGTAAAATACTTTGGTTTGAGCTTCCTTTGGAGCTTCTTTCAGTGGTTTTTCTCTGGAGGTGATAGCTGCGGATTCTCACAGTTCCCAACTTTTGGCCTACAGGCTTATAAGCAGACGTATTTCTCTTTCACAATGTCTCTATTCTTTTGCATATTTTAGTAACATTTGCTGCACAGTTAATTAAAGACTGATATAGTTTTAGTTGAAATCTTCCTCTGGCAGATTTTTCTTTGATTTCAGCCTGACATATGTTGGAGCTGGCATGATCTGTTCTCATATTGTGAATCTCTCACTTATTCTTGGAGCAGTGCTGTCATGGGGAGTAATGTGGCCACTGATCAGAGAACAGAAAGGAGACTGGTATCCGGCTTCCATCAAGGAAAGCAGCATGAGAAGCCTGCAAGGTTACAAGGTTAGTGGCTATTGCATTCTTCTCTCTTCTTGCTTTAGAATTGTGTATCGGCTCTCTTCATGTTCCTCATATTCTTTATTTTGCAGGTTTTTATCTCCATTGCTTTGATCTTAGGTGATGGCTTATACAATTTTCTCAAAATTACTGCATTAACTGCAAGAAACATGCACTTGAGTTTTAGGAGCAGAAGTCTTAAACCAGGTAATGATCTGCACAGATTAAACATCATCCAGAGAGCGCATGACACAAGTGTAGAGCATAAATTTTCACGTTGTGAGTTTTCATATAACTCATAAATCACTTTAATGTTCCACTTTCTTGCAGTACTAGCTCACAACACTATGGTCCTCGATGATCTTCATCGAAATGAAGCATTCACGAGAGAGACTATACCAGTCTGGCTAGCATACTCTGGTTATGCTCTCTTCACTATAATCTCTGTCATTTGCATCCCACACATGTTCCCTGCTGTGAAGTGGTACTATGTCATCATCGCATACATTCTCGCCCCAGCATTAGGATTCTGCAATGCTTATGGCGCTGGCCTCACTGACATGAACATGGCCTACAACTACGGGAAGGTTGCTCTCTTCATAATTGCAGCTTGGGCAGGAAAGGACTCTGGAGTAGTTGCTGGTCTAGTAGGCTGTGGTCTGATAAAGTCCGTAGTTTCAATCTCAGCTGATCTGATGCATGACTTCAAGACTGCTCATCTCACTCTCACGTCGCCTCGCTCAATGCTTATTAGCCAGGCCATAGGGACTGCAATGGGCTGCATCGTAGCTCCTCTCACTTTCTTCCTCTTCTACAAGGCCTTTGATGTTGGCAACCCAGATGGAAGCTTCAAGGCTCCATATGCTTTGATCTACAGAAACATGGCAATCCTCGGAGTGGAGGGCTTCTCGGCGCTCCCTCACCATTGCCTTCAGCTTTGTTATGGTTTCTTCGCCTTTGCTGTTGTGGCTAACATGATGAGGGACATCCTTCCAGCGAGATATGGGAGGTGGATTCCTTTGCCGATGTGCATGGCAGTGCCATTCCTCGTTGGAGCCAGCTTCGCGATTGACATGTTTGTGGGGAGTTTGATAGTGTTTGCTTGGCACAAGATGAATAGCAAGAAAGCTTCTCTAATGATACCTGCAGTGGCCTCGGGTCTGATCTGCGGAGATGGACTCTGGATCCTACCATCTTCTTTGCTTGCTCTGGCCAAGGTCAGTCCTCCCATATGTATGCAGTTTGTAAAACCTTCACTATAGATTATGAATTGATCTTGAGAGCTAGGAAGCCTGCATCAGAGACTAGGCTTCCAATTATGAAATTTTGATTAAAGAGATACTCGGAGAAATAAATTATGTCAAATGGAAAATTTTACAGCGAAAGCAAAAATGAAGAAATTGTAGAGCTGCCCTTTCTGTACACGAGTATTTTTTATGTTAATAATGTAAATAATATATTCCACATTTTCTGATGGAATTTTTCTCAAGGAAATAGACACAACTCTTCTCTTAATTGGTGTATTTGCAGTGTGTAAATCTCAGCTAGTCAACTTATATCATGAACTTTGATATCTGGGACCTGATAGGTATTGCAGTTCTTGTGAGGTTCAGTGCATAAATTTACATCCTACACTGCCTCAACTATCATTCAAAACTTGTTCACACATAGGGTACAGTACAAACTAAGTTGTATGAGATAGCTCTTTTCTTGAGAATGTTTCGTAAAATTCTTGTTAATAGAATGTGAACCTCATCGTTTATTGAAAAAAATGATAAAGGTTCCAAAGCAAACTTTAACAATATAACCATTGCTGTCTTTTCTTTGTCTCTCTGTTCAGTTATCCAGGCATCACACTGTAGTACTCTCCAAACTGTAGTCACCCAACTCAAGCATATAAACATAAAAGTCTCCACATATTTTTCTAGTAAAATCAAATCTATACTGAAAACATCTATAATTCAAAAGTACAGTAAAAAGAGTATTATTCCCCAAAGACCTCACAAGATGAAAAGAAATCACAGATTTCCTTCAAAATATTTGCTCAGACTACTTCCACAGAAATCTAGTCTTCTTGTATCCATACAATTGACACATGACCAAATATTTGCCCAGAGTACTTCCACAGAAATCTAGTCTTCTTGTATCTATACAAATTGACACATGACCAACTTTATATATATATATATATATATATATATATATATATATATATATATATATATATATATATATATAGAGAGAGAGAGAGAGAGAGAGAGAGAGAGAGAGAGAGAGAGTTACAATACAGATAGGTGGAACTAAGTTAAATTACACACACCTCTTTTTACCAAAAAAAATATTTTTTAAACACCTTGTGGGGGACCACTCACCCTAATTTTTATTTGTATCTCACAAAGCAAATTTTTTTGTGGCTAAAAATGGTGTGTGTAACTTAACTTAGTTATACCTATGTGTGTTATAACTCTACCCACACACACACACATATAGAGAGAGAGAGAGAGACTTGTGTCCTTCTGAAAGGATTCGAGGCCGAATCCTTCCCACTCAAATGCTAACATATGACATTTGAATACAAGATCCACTCTGTTAAGTTGATCTATATTATTTTAAGTATCTATAAATTAAAATCTAGTGCTTTGAATACTTTTTGCCTATGCATCAAGTAGGAGAAAAACGAATGGCCTAAATAGTAAGTTGGTTAGTTTAATAGTGTAGAACATTTGAAACCTAACAAAAATTAGTTTATAGGGTTTTTAAATGGTTAGATCATGATTAAATGGCCGGATTGAGAACTTGTATGTCTAAAGACATAAACCTAACCAACTCACTATTTTCGGCCGTTCATTTTGCGCCGCTTGATAGATGGGCAAAAAGTATTCAAGACATTTGATTTTTAATTTTTAGTTACTTTAAATAATATAAATCAACTTCAACGGAGTGGATCTTGTATTTGAATTCAGATGTTGGTATTTGAATGGGAAGAATTCGGGCTTGAGCCCTTCCGTAATGACACAACTCTATATATATGTGCGCGCGTGTGTGTAGACATAAACTAGGATTATTTGGGAAGGATTCGGGTCCGAATTCTTTCCACTCAAATATAAACCTACAACGTTCAAAAAAATGATCCACTCAGTTGAAGTTGATCTACATTGTTTAAAGTATCTATAAATCAAAAATTATGTATTTCTAATACTTTATACTCATCCATCAAGTTGCGCAAAATGGATGATCAAAAATAACATATTACTTAGATTTACATCTTTAAACATACAAATTCTCGATCCGACCATTCCATCATGATCTAAACACTTAAAAACCATCAGACACTAATTTTTGTTACATTTCAAATATTCTACATCGTTAAACTAACTAACTCACTATTTATGTCGCCTGTTTTTTCCTATTAAAGCATGGACAAAAAAATATTTAAAATACTTAATTTTTGATTTATAAATACTTGAAATAATATAGATCAATTTTAACGGAGTGGATAAGAGTATTCGGATGACGTATGGTTGTATTTGAGTGGGAAACAGGGGCGGAACTAGAAAATTTTTTTGGGGTGGGCTGCAATTTTTTAAAACATATACTTATGAATTATATAAATTTATCAAAAGAATAAAACAGTATTCTCCACTAAATCAGGAGTGAAATTAAGAATAAATTTGCTAAAAAACCAATATAGAAAGGGGTCTAACACAATATATAAAAAAGAACAAAAATAAAATTAAGTTTACGCCTATATATAAAAAAATGGGCCGGGCTGTAGCCCGGCCCAGCCCACTAATGAGTCCGCCCATGTGGGAAAGATTCGGCCTCGAATCTTTTCGAAATGACACAAGTCTCTCTCTCTCTCTCTATGTGTGTGTGTATATCAAATGAGAAACTTTTTCAAAATGAGCTTTGTGAGAAAACCATATAGGAGTGATTCGTGAATGATCCGAACCGTTCATCTTAATCTACTAAAAAATCATGCACTGAATCTTTTTACTTATGTATCAAATGACATTTTTATTTTACGATGAATATAGCGTATGTTTTGTAAGCACTTGTTGTATGGATAAAAAGACTCAGAATCGTGTGATATTTTATTGATAGTCTAAATAAAGCATGTAAATTAAGATGAACGGTTCAGATCATCCACATGATCGCTCTTATATGATTTTCTCACGATCTTCGTATGATAAAGTTTCTTATATGGAGACCTCTCTCTCTGTATATATACACACATTTTGATTTTCCCCCTTTTTGTAAATAAATCTCACACATACAATTAGTTATCTATAAAAAAGAAAAAAATGGAAAAAAAATTCTCTTAAAGCACATTGATCCCGAATGAAACAGGTGATCAAATTTTTCTCAAGGAAAAAAGAAAAGAAACTTCAGGCATCGCATTTCTTATATCTACGATTATCTTCCTCTAACTCGTTGTCTCAATCCTACTTTACGTTTGTGGGGAACCAAAGTTTTGGTCAATCCCCAACGGGATTGGCCAATCGATTGCCACTCTTGGGAGTACTTCGATCTCACTATAGGACTTGGGTTAGCTTTTTCGTGTGAAGGACTATAATGAGGATTATAATGGTCCTTCGCGCTATAGGTTGTCTGTCACAGATGATGGACGGCTCGGAGTGAGATAGAAAAAAGAAAACACGTTTTGTAGTGGGGCTCACAAAACATGTTTTTATTTTTTTCACTTCTTTCCCACTGTGTGTAGAGGCAAGAAAACAAGAGGAAAAAAGAAAAGAAAGAAAAACAAGTTCTCCTCATTCTTTGTTGAACAATACAGAAATATCACAACCGGTAAGACAAGACTGACATTTTTCTTGTGGAAATGCAAACATTTCAAACTAGTTTACCGGTAATTGGAATACAAATAAGACCAAATTACAAAACATAATACAAAATCAAAATCACTAGAATACACTTTTTTCTTCTCATCATCAGAGAAAATCTGAGATTTTTCTAATTCAGTAACAGTTTACTCCAGTTCCTCGCTGAGTAAAGCTTGCAGGCACATGCGAACAATTCTGGACATAGGTGCTGTTCATGGCAGCCTGATTCCATAAACGCACTGCTGTCTACTCTGTGGGATTGAACTCTGAGCTTCAAGATGGCATTGAGCAGCGCCACTGCTCTCGTCATCCACCACCAGAGAACGTCGCAGCCCTTCTTCCTTTGACGGCCAGCTTCAGACTACATAGAAGCTCGCCCAAGAGACAAGAAAACATAGACACAGGATATGTTTGATATCTGCTCTCTTCCCTACCTATATTTGCACTACAGTTGTCAAATGTTTGATCCAGGCTAGTGCGCCCAGCACCACATCATTTCCATTTGATATTTCCTTAATTGCATTCCTAAGACTGGTGACAGCCTCTCTGTCTAAAACCCTTCTTCTGATCCGTTCACGCATCTACAACATTCTTGCAATCCAGAAACCATCCTTATTTATATAAATCCTAACCAGTCATGCGCATGTCCTGCAAATTGGCAATGTGCAATACATGTACTATTTAGCTATGTTAGAATGACATTCACAAAAATTCCACAATAGCATACAAAAAGAATGTCACACTTGGTTTTGATCTAGAAGGACAATTTATACAGAATTATTTAATTAGGGAGAACGCTAACAAGTTCTGAGGGAAAAAAAAGACTTAATATAAAGAATTTGATGTATTCTTGAAGTTTTCACTCTTCTTCAGCCACAGCAGGGAGCTGATGAGGACATCTCCAGTTGCTAGTTGTTTTCTTATGTTTTAATTTTTTTTGAGTAGTTATCTTTTTATGAAGGTGTTTAGTACCACATTAGTTATCCTCTAGAAGTATTATCTAATAAAATGCATAATAGGTCACATACTTATTTTATTGGTAGACAATGATGAATTAAAATTTTTTACTTTAAATTTTATGAGCCTTGAGTTTTTGAAATTGCGGTGTGAAACCCGTGGTGTAAGGAGTGCGAAACCCAAATTTATCATTTTCTTAACCCTAATTCGCAGTTTCTTATTTTCTTCCTTTCAAAACCTTAACTTTTATTCTTTCTAGATTAAAGGTGGTTGTGATCTATTCTTTTTACATCAGTTTGGTATCAGAGCTCATGGTTCCGATCCCTTCAAAATCTTTTTCTCCTTCTCCTAAAACCCTAATTCTAGATCAATCTTAAATCTATTCAAAAAAAAAAAAATGATTTGAAACCCAAACCAGATCAAAAAAGAAAAAAAAGAAAAAAGAAAAGAAAATAAATCAAAAAAATTTCACCACATTGTTCACAATCTTCTTCCCCCGACCTCATCGGAAACCTTAACCATAGGGTTCCTCCCGCTTGCCTCTCCGCTGCCATCCTCTCCCGCCACCACCTCCAGATCTATCCACGCCACCACCACATCATCATCACCATCTCCATCATTTTCCCCATCATATTCAGCCGCCGACGAGTTAGAACACTGCCATCTTCACCCTCCTCGTCTTCAGCACCACCGCCAGGTCCAGCATCCCATCAGATCTCGTCAACCCCGACAGATCTCATCAACATCATCACTCCTCCATCGCCACAAACTCCATCAGACCTCGTCAACACCATCACCTCCATTGCCACAAACTCATTCAGATCTCGACAACACCATCGCCTCCACCGCCAACACCATTAGGTCTCGATTTCTCCTCCACCCTCTGCTGAAGTTGCCTCCACTATCTGAATGCGCCGCCGGCGTCGTCGTCTTCCAATGCCTCCGACGACCTCACTGGCTATAGATCTTCCTTACCAAAGCCTTACCGCCGCTCGTCAACGATCCCCATCCTCCACAATCGCTGTCGACCCTCGCCCTCGCCTCGCCATCAACACCAATTGGATTCGACTCGTTTTGTTGCGGATCTGACCCGCTAAGAATAAAGCCACCCGAGCCGACCAGACCTGGCTCAGTTGCTAACGTCACGGCTTCCCTGCTGGTGTAATTGCCTCGACCAGCCGACTCGGAGCCGACCCTGAGTCACAGCTATCCGTTTGAGCCGAGCCGACCAGGAGTCGCGGCTCAACCGAGCCAACTCAGAGCAACTCGACTCAGCCGAGTTGACTTGGTGAGTTGACTCAACATTGAGCTCATTCGAACACAATTCAGTTGTACTTCAGCTCTTCCGGAGGCCATTTCGAGCTCATTTTAAGCTCAAATCGGGTCATTTATGAAGCAATGGATTCATGAAGATCAGAACTACCCGTCTTCAATTTTCATATTCAGGTTTGAGCTTCGATTGTTTATCAGATTCAGCTCAGCAGATTAAGCATATCGGTAGTTCAGAGCTTGTTTCTAGCTCGATTCGCGTTCAATTTGTGCCGTTCTCAATGAAACCATCTTCCACGTCCTATTATCACTGTCCAGGACTTTTTATGGGTGACTTTCAGCTATCCAGTGTGGATATTTCTTTGAGGAATCTCAGAAAAATTTTATGTTTGATCGTGAATGACTCACTCCTCAGGTGATACCCTAATTTGAGCTGTATTATTAATTGATAAATTACTTGCAATTACTATTTGGATTTTGATAATCTGCTAGTTGAATTACTATTTACTTTTATCTGATGGTTGCATTCGTATTTGTCACTTTTCATCATTTTAGGAGTGTATTTTCTTTACATTTAGAACTTGAACTTTTAAAACATTTTTATTTTCATTTAATGCACGCGTTTAGTTTACTTGAGGTTAAGATTCTATACTGCATCTACTTGTTTGCTTGATTTTACATTTATAGCCATCATTGCCAGTCAATATTATAAAATCACCTCTTAGACTAGTTGCACAGGCTTCGTTAAGGTTGTATATCTGTTCAGAATTACATAGCCATATTTGAGGACTTAACCCGCTGTAATAACGTGAGAAAGCACCGTTCTCAGACTATAACTGGGTTTGTCTGAGATTTAAAGTCTAAAATAAGATGTGCTATTGTCACTGACTCTTATGGTTTCGACACCGTTGAAGAGGCCCTTGATGTTGCCTTAAAGATAGACTTGACTTTCAAAATGTTAATCAATGCCAAGGTCCGCTGTTTTAAGTGTGAAGGATATAGACATTATGCGTGCTCCTCAGAGAATCGACATGCTAAAATTGTGCCAAGTGGTGATGTTGATGACTCGAAAGTTGTTGAGTATATCCATATTCCTTCTAAGACTGCTAGTATAATGGTACATATCAGTTAGTTCTGACAAACTGATTAATGATGAGGGTTATGCTTCTTATAAGGATACTAGTGAAGTAGTGGATGCATTAGTCGAGTCTATATACCTTTAGATGTTGATGTCCATACTCATGATATTAGTGAATCTGTGCCTGAATTAGCAGAGTGTAGTATCTCTAATCAAATCTCTAGGTATTCATTTGCCACACCTTTAATAGAGGATGATATTGAGCACAATTGATTCTACTGTCGTCACATCTAGTGGACCATATATCTGTTGTTCCCTCGTGCTGATTACGGTTTTATGGTCATTCCAATCGATTCATCTTCTACTGAGTTACCTGAGTTTCTTGTCATGATCCAGCAGATGATTTTTAGTTTTACTCTTTTTCTGGTTGTTTTGAGTTTGTGCTCAAGTGCAATATACCTCCATATGCAGGGTTAGATGTGTGCCCTCCTAGACATTTCAGACATATCTTTTTTCCATCTTTGGTAATATGCTTAGAGTGTCTACTGTGTTACATTTATCTGTTGTACATATTGATGATATCACTAGGCCAATAGCAATTAGTAATGAGACCTATAAATTAGTTACATATTCATATAGTATTTTGAAAGAATTTACAGTTGATAATAAAGTGATGGTTACAAGTCACCCTGAGGTCATGAGAAAGTTGCACGTTTGGTACATAGATTTTGATAGGATTCTGAAGAGGAGTGATTCCATTGTTTGCGAATTGGACATTCCATGGGATCATGGTATCAGTTATATCTTCAGCAGAGATGATGCGCCTCTGTCTACTATCGATGTCTTGATCGAGTTACCATCTTTTACAGCCGATCTATCACAGAGGCCAACTCCACCTTTACCATCTTGGTTTCGATGTGATGCACTACTGCTGATCTTTGACCACCACTAAGCCCCGATTGAGATGCTTCATGAGGGAACTCTCACTCGACAAGATTGAGTTTCTCCCACCCCGGAGGAAATGATGAGAACATCACCAGTTGCTAGTTGTTTTCTTATGTCTTAGTTTATTTTTTAGTAGTTGTCTTCTTTTATGACGGTGTTTAATACCACATCGGTTATCTCCTAAAAGTGCCGATTTGATTATTTGAATCCATGTACATCCCTACTTGCGACGCACAAAAGTCTTCCATTTCTTTTGTGGCAAATTTTCCAAAAAAAGAACGCGCAGAAGCAAGAACAGAGCTATTGGTTTTGCATTTCTAAAGGAACGAATACACGAGAGTTCCTTTCATGCCAAACCAACCATACAAAAGCCATGGTGTATCAAGTCCCATTCAAGTCTAGCTGGCTGAGATACCCATTGCTTTCTCCGATCTGTCCATGAGTCTCCAACTTCATCTGGTAAGCTGTTAATCTTAAGATCCGGTTGCTATAGTTTTTTCAGGCCTATAAATAAAACTTGAAAAACAGAGGTCAGGCTCATGAGCTAAACCTGGGCCATTATTTCTCGGTGTGTTTAAGTCAATGATGAATCCCATACGTTATCTTTGGAGTCATAAGCTGTAGGAAAAGAATGGTGATGAAGATTCCGAGGAGAGTGACAGGCTACTCTGGCTCCAAATGACCAGTTGAAAAATCAGTCCTTCCTAGATTGATGACCTGATAGCAATGGTCCAAGTAGACTTGTCTTCGGCACCCGGTGGACGTCACAAGCTGAGGACATGGAAATAAACAGAGCCAGCCATGGCTGTCCACAGACGACTTAGAGAAGTCAGTCTTCTCTTGTTGTCTCCCCATGCTGCATTTAAAATGACCTCAAGTGGCACAGAGAGCAGCTGTCGTAACACAAGCTGAAAGAGTAATTGCGATATAGGATCAAATAAAAGCGCCTGCATTGGCAAGTTATAATGCTTATAAGCTATGGAGCACAACTTACATAGTTTATAAAAGCTTAAGCTTAAACAGAGTTCAGGAAACCAACATACTAACATCTTTTCTGAAGGGTTTAAGACCATAAAAGATATTTAATACCAGATTGAAATGCTCATTACAGGTGTTCATAAAACATTATAAAAAAATTGGACTATGCATGTTATGAAGCTCTTTGAATCATTTTTTTGCAAAATTGTCTATTGTGAAATTTCTTGAAAGTCCTTTATGCTTTATGTTGCATCTTTCTACAAGAAATATATGCAATGTAAAGCATAAGGGATCTGCATTGCTAATTCCCTTCTATGCGCATCTCTAGTTTGGTCAAATCCATAACACCGTTAGAAATTTTTTGTCTTGTCTAGAAATATAATATTTTACTAGTAACCTTAAAAGTCTTTCTGATGTAACTTGTTTGTCGAAACTTCCATCCTTTTTAGAGTTTATTATGCATGATCTATCTAAAATACTTGACTCCATAAATTTAAAACATAAGTAGGGTTCTGAAGTTCTAATGGAGTTATATATCATCAAGATACTGTACTGTCTGGATTCATATGTTGGATTTTAAGTGAAATTGATTGGCATATATAATCTTTTCTCTCTTTTCTTTATTTTTTTTTTTTTAAGCGATCGTTATGTGTCTTCTCTTATCTACCTCCCACTGAGTGTTGGGCATGAACCCAGAAATATCTTTACTCATATTATGTTTTGATGAATGGTGACAGTAGCGTTTTCTGCAGAACATTTTCATTCGGTGTGCATTCTTCTACACACCCCCCCCCCCCCCCCCCCCCCGAAAAAAAAAAAAAAAAAAAAAAAACCCCCCCAACCCCCAACCCACCCACCCGCAAAAGCATCACTGGTTTGGGGTTTGCCATTATTTTTGGGACCAGAGACCTCATTCAGCATATTCATGTAATCTTTTTAGATATGGTTTAAAACTGTGCCAACCTGTAATATCATCTTACTCCTATTAAAGCTCCCTATATATAGTAATTAAGATTGCTTGGAGTCAATGGATTCACTGGACTTAATACGCATAGGTTTTTGAGAAAAAGAAGAAGGTAATTTCTGCCCTTCAGACTAAATAGTACTCATTTCACCCAGGGATGCTTGTCACAGTAGTAAAGGAGGCAGTGGTCCATGAAATCCTGAAAATGGGCATCCAACTGGGGGAACCTCCTATAATCTCTCTCTCTCTCTCTCTCTCTCTCTCTCTCTCTCTCTCTCTCTCTCTCTCTCTCTCTGAGGAATAGTCAATGGGATGATTTGAACAGCAATATTACAGTTATAGTAACAAGTAATGGTTATTTCTGTAAAGAATCACGTAAACAGCATTCACATATTATCAATGTGATTAGGCAAAATACTGGCTTTGAGGCACAGACTGACATGTAGGACCCACCATCTAGAATTATTAAGGACCTCTCATGTCTGTCTCGACCATATCTGTATCCCCATCTCACATCTTTTTGCAGTACAATTTAGCACTATTCTTGCCTTTGAAGACAATATCGGCATAATTATAGCTAAATGACAAATGGAGGCCACTTGACCCTTCTTTTTATTAGTCTTGAAACCTATCTGACAACCCCACTGCACATGTATTATTTTTGTCCTTTGTTCACATTCGCATGTCCCTTGGGATCTGAGGACAAGGAACTCATTCATCCTCTCGGTAGCAGCCTTAGAATTCATGAGCATGGGACCAGGCCACACTCAAAAGTCATGAAAGCTATCTATGAAGACTTCCATTCTATTGGTCAACTCCTTTCAGTCACCAAAAGAAATTGCCAAAAAAGAAGATGATCATCACAAACAGATTGTAGGGCTCAGGAGGAGCCAAGAAACACCACACAACAACCAAACAGCTACACAAGAAAGAGATAACAAAGATTTAATGAGATTCGACAATCTTACCTACATCCTCAGGGTAGACTAGAGAGATATATTGATGATTAACTCACTTTCATATGTGGGTTATGTTTCTCACACTTTTCTCTCCAAAGTACAAAGAACACACATTACTATTTATAGACAAGAGGAGAGAGAGAGGGCAAAAACAGAGTGGGTCTATTCACAGCCCACTGTCAGAACCCGAGAGCCGATTGAACAGGCGGTCGATCAGTGCAAGCTCCCCCACTCTCTATCAAATCTCAGAGAGTGGGTCAACCGACGGTTGACCGACTAGCATCCCCACGCTCTGTTAAATCTCAGATAGTGGGCTGGTCGACCGGTACCTAACGTGCACCATTTTGCACGTCAGTGGTCGACCGACCAGATGCCTGCTTGCTTCTTCCGATTGCCTGCAACTTCAATTTCTTCTTCTTCTCTCTCTCTCTCTCTCATCCTCCTTAACAAGAGTTAAAAAACTCTATCTTCTAGATTTTGATCCCCTCTCTATAATTCTCCACCTCGGTGAAGATTTCTCAAATCTGAGCCGAATATCAATGAATCTAACAACGCTCTGAAATTGACACACGATTTTCACGACAAGATCGACACACGATCCCTGCTCCGAGATCGACACACAATCTCCTCCACGAGATCTACACACGATCTCCGCCGAGGAGACCAAATTATCAAGATCGACTCATCAAATGGGTTGCACCATTATGGCTGCCTACGTACCCCCTGTTTAAGGGATCAAGCATCTCATAGTTCATACAAAATGAGCTCCACCGAACTCAAGAAATTGAAAAGATACAGAGCAAGTTCTTGCAATGATTAAACTTGACTCCGGAAATCACCTTTATAAGCATATCCGTCGGATTGTTCTTGGTGTGAATCTTCTTCAACTCAATGTCGCCATCTTCAAGGATATCCCGCAAAAATAGTATTTGACATCAATGTGCTTCGTTTTCGCTTAGTAGACTTGATTCTTCGCTAGATAGATAACATTCATACTATCATAATTGACCTTAAGAACTACAGCTCGATTCTCAAATCATCCATCAAGCCCTGAAGCCAAATTGTCTCCTTTACAGCATCTGTCAAAGCCATGTACTCAGCTTCTGTCGTCTATAAAGTCACAGTAGATTGTAGAGTACAATGCCAACTCACCGGTGCTTACGACAAAGTAAACTATACCTTGTAGTCCACCGACTAGCATCCCCGCTCTCTGTTAAATCTCAAAGGGTGAGTCGGTCAACCAGCCGGTCGATCGATAATACCTAATATGCACATTTTTGCATGTCGGACGACAGGGCGGTCGACTGACCCGATGCCTGCTTGCTTCTTCTGATTGTCTGCAACTCATTCTCTTCTCTCTCTCTCTCCAATAAGAGTTAAAAAACTCTATCTTCTAGATTTTGATCCTCTCTCTACACAGATAAAAGCCGGTTCGATTCATGTGTGTGAGCCACACACATTTATAAGAGGATTAATCCTGTGTTGACATGCGAATAAGATGTCGGGTTTCAAGGTTACAAAGCTTTAAAGTCTTTAGACCTTCTCTTACATATCAATGTGAACGCGGTATTAACTCTCTTATAATATGTATGTGAGACACAAACATAAACTGAAGTAGATCCAAGATGCATTCAGCTCCTCTTGCCCATCACCCATCATCCCAAAGCCACTTTTCTCGAGGCGTGTTTAAGCCACATGCACCCTTTTTTGGTCCCTCCAATATTACTACCGCCTAGAGAGATTCTCCAACGCAATTCAACCAAATCTCACCCACTCTTTTTACCAAGTAAATAAAGAGCAAGTATATATACTACCTTCCATGTGTGAATCAAAAGGAGAGGAGGAAGGAAAACTAAGAGCGCAGCTTCCATTTTTTTTGTTTCCCTCTATATATAAGAGCTGGGTGCTGTGAACACTCGTACTTCAAGTCCGCAGCAGTGCTCGCATGCAGTAGAAACTTGGTACTTGTCATTTTTATCTACTCAAGCAGTTGGTCATTTTCTGCACTCTATCAGAACAAACCTGTATAAATTTCTCATGAACTTGGTCTACTTCATTATTTGATGCGTGTGGAGAATAGCAACCAAGGTGAGATCTTATGCCATGTTTTCATTGTCTTTATCTCTCACTTCAGATTTCTATTCTTGGATGCTCTCTTTTTGAATTTTGATTCCAGTCAAAATATATGCATTATTAATGACTATGGACATTATAAGTATGTGAAATACTCTACTTGATCCAGGCAGGGTAAGGAAACTATGGCAATCCCAGTGGAAGAGCAAGTGAAAGCAAAGCAAGAGATTGAGAGAGGCAATGACATGGAAGAAGGAGAGGCCGCAGAGATGGAAGCAGCTGAGGACTTGAAGGCAATCCCATCATGGAAGGATCAGATTAGCTTCCGAAGCATCGTTGCAAGCCTCGCCATAGGCATCATGTATAGTGTGATTGTGATGAAGCTCAATTTGACGACAGGCCTCGTGCCAACACTCAATGTCTCTGCTGCTCTGCTTGCCTTTGTCCTACTCAGATCTTGGACTAAGTTGCTTCACAAGGCTGGCATCATGTCTAAGCCTTTTACAAGGCAGGAGAATACGGTGGTCCAGACTTGCGCAGTTGCCTGCTATAGCATTGCACTTGGAGGTCTGAACTGATTCAATCTGATCAAGAGTCTGAAGTTCTTGGTGTCTTAAGGTTTCTGATACTAATCTGGTTGTTTTGATGCAGGTGGGTTTGGGTCTTACTTGCTGGGACTTAACAAGAAGACTTATGAACTAGCAGGGGCAGGTATAGGGGGGAATGCAGCAGGGAGTTACAAGGAGCCTGGAATTGGCTGGATGACTGGATATCTCTTTGTTGTTACTTTTGTGGGGCTTTTGGCCTTGGTGCCGCTCAGAAAGGTATTTGATTTAATTCTTTTAGCAGATTGGATTTGGATTCGTTTGCGTGTATTTTCTTTTTCTTTTTTCTTTTTCTTTTTCTTTTTGAGTAAAAGGTGGGTGATCTACCCCGCTTCACTATCGTTTACTTGTATTTTCAATACAGTTTCTCTGTCATTTCTGCATGATTAGATTTAAGGTTTGTATTATCATTGAAGCTTGTGATGTTCATCTACTATGATTCATACACACTCATGTGGGGGTTTTGGTGGGGGGGGGGGGGGGGGGGGGGGGGTGGGTGGTGCGGGGCGGGGCGAAGGAAAGAAAAAAGGAAAAGTTCCCCTCAGGATAAATAAAATTTTCTGCTGATCATGTTATTCTGTAATTCTTCCAAAAAAAAAAAAAACAATTTTTTTTGCTCAATGTCAGAATTCTGTGAGCTTGTTGCCTGGCAGTGGCAAAAGTAGTTTTCCCCACAACCAACCCGCAAACCCCCAACAACAGAAGGAGGGAATGAAAAAGAAAAGAAAAACACTGCCACCCATACAGAAGCCAAGCTCTCTTCTTAAAAGTTATTAGAAAGTGCTAAAAAAACTTCTTCATTTTTTTTTCCTTTTTACCTTCACTTCCACCGGTTCTGGCAGAGCTGTGAACCGAACTCGCTCTGTGTTTTGCACCCCCCCTCCCCCGTTATAATAACCCATTGTTGGGTATCTACTTGTGTGAGTTCTTGAGTGAACCCTTTGTATTCCTCTTCTATGCTTGTTAATCATCTATAAATCTCTCTCTTCTGTCTCGGTGTAGGCAATCTTACTGAACCTTGTTATATCTTTGTGTCTCCTTCTTGTGTGGTTATTTGTGATCTAAGGTGTTGTTCTTGGTCCCTCATGGTTCCAACAAGTGGTATCAGCGCACTAGGCTACACTTAGGGTTCGTAGTGGAGTAGATCTTGATTTGGAGCTTGATTCTTGCAGATCTGAAACTCTATTTGGGATAAAAATCAGATCTTTATTGTGTTAGATCTCGTCTTCAATCTTTTGGTGGAGAGAACATCTGAAAACTTATCTTTGGGTTTTGTTTGGAGGTAAAATAAAAAACTTTGTCATTTTAGATCTACTTTACATTTGTTCCACATTTGTTTGGTTGTGGATTTGGAGGAAATGGCCAAAGAAATATCTGATGACGGAAGTGGTTCTTTCATTATAAAGAACATTCAGAATATCTATCACTTAAAGATTGATGTGGTGAAGTTAGATGGCATGAACAATTTCGGTTTGTAGAGATGTGAGGTATTAGACGTGCTAAATATGCAAAATTTGAAGGATACTCTTGAGTTTCAAGAGAGACCAATAGAAGTAGATGAGAATGTTTGGAAGAAGATGAATAGGACGACGTGTGGCGTCATTATGTCTTGCTTAATGCAGAATCTAAAGTATGATGTGATGAATAAGACTTCTGCGAAGAAGATTTAGAAGACTCTTGCGGATAAGTACTTGACGAAGAGCGCTGAAAACTGCTTGCATTTGAAGTGGAGAATTTCATTTCCAGTTGAAGAAAGGAATCTTCATTAGCGATCACATTAACAACTACACAAAGCTTCTCCGGATCTAACGAATGTGGATATAGTGATCGAAGATGAAGATAAAGCTTTGATATTGTTGAGGTCACTTCTCGATGAGGGATATGAGACCTTTGTGCTTACCTTGATCAATAAGAGAACATCTCTTAGTTACAATGAAGTGATCACTGCTCTTGTGAACCTTGAACTGAGAAAGGAGTCTTCATCTTGTAGCACATCAGGAAAGGTATTGGCCACAAGAGGAAAAAGTCCAAAGCAAAGAGGAAATCGGCATAGATCAAATTGAAAGTTCATGGCTGGTAATTGTTAATTGAAAAAAAATTAGTGTGCTTTCTATAAAAGAAAGGACACTGGAAGAATAATTGTCTAAGGCTCAATAACTTGAAAGAGAAATCACGGTCAGAGGCCAATGTCCTGAAGGCGGATGGTAATGATTTTGACTCATCTATTTTTCACTTTCTATCACCCCTATTATTTTCTATTCAGATATATCTAAGTGGATATCGGATACGGGCTTTACCTATTACATTTGTCCTAGAAGGGAGTTATTTTCTAGCTTCGAGGAGCTAGATGACGGTTTGATGTTCATGGGAGATGATCACACATGCTGGTTAGTTGGTAATGATACTATTTGTATTAAGATATTTGATGGGATGATAAGAGAGTTGAATGAAGGTAGATACGTTCCTCAAATGAAGAAGAACTTGATCTCCGTTGGAGCTTTGGAGTTGGAGGACCTAAAAAAGACTCTTGGAGAATACGTTCTCAAGATGTCTAGCGGCTCATTAGTTGTTCTGAAAGGCATTCGACGCAATAATTTGTACCACTTAAAGGGCAACGTAGTAACTGAAAATTTGATGATCTCAGAACATTTGGAAGGCGATCTACCAGATTATGGCATAGAAGGCTCAAACAAGTTGGCTTAAAATCAGATTAAGCATTGGAAGGTGCATCGACCTGCCATTTGAAATTATGTGAACATTGTGTTCTGGACAAAAAAGGTGAGATTCAGCACCGTTACTTATCATTTGTATAGTTTTCTTGATTGTGTTCACGTTGATATTTGGGGTCCTATCAAGACTGTATTGCTTGGAGGCCATCAGTACTTTGTCTCTATTGTAAATGATTATTCTAGATGTTGTTGGGTATACTTTATGAGATAAAGAGTTGAAGTCCTAGAGTTGTTGGTGAAGTAGAAGGAGCTGATAGAGAATCAAACATGTAGGAAGATCAAGGTGCTCTAATTTGATCATGTTGAAGAGTACAAAGACCAGTTCATGCAATTTGGCCAGAACAATGTATTGTAACTCACTTCAGTTTGAAAAGTTGGTGTAGCCAGGAGATGAACCGTGCTTTGCTAGAGAAGGATCGATATTTTGTCTAATGCATCGTTAGACAAATCATTTTGGGCTGATGCGATTATGTATGCTCGTCATCTCTTGAATAGGCTACTGATGACTGCGATAGAAGGTAAGACTCCGTTAGAGATTTGGTCAGTTGGTGCTACTCGTGATCATGGTTCGCTTAGGGTATTTAGTTGTCGAGCCTATGTATGTTGATGTCAAGAAAGATATGTTGGACTTCAACGCAAACAAGTCGGTGTTTTTGGGATACAAAGAAGACTTGAAAGGATACAAGTTATGGGATTCGAAAAACAAGTAGTTTGTCTCTAGTAGACATGTCACGTTGGATGATGGTTCGATGGTGAAGCCTACCATCTCCCAGCAGGTGGAGACGATGAAGGTGAAGTTGCTTTATTGTAACAGGTGAAGTTATACTACTCCACGGTGTCCAATTGGTTTGGTATTAATTAAGATTTCACCGGTTGTGACACCGGGTAGAGATCATGTATTCTTGTAGGATACTGAACATGTTGAAGAGGTTGATTCTGTTGCAGCTAGAAGAACCAAGATGAATTTGCGAAAGTAGGTATTGAAGAAGCGTTGATCTTAAGTTGGAGAGCTAGATCAAAAGCTCAAGCTGAAGACCGTTGTTCTCCACGACGATCTAGTTGATGAAATTCATATGACTTAATCTATTGGGTTCGTTGCTGCAAAGAAGGAAGTTGGTTGAGCTTGGTGGAGCTCATGTGGATGAACTACGAGAGGCTAGATCCCTTGGTCAGGGGTATGTAGGCAGCCGTAATGGCACAACCAATTTATTGAATTGAAGACATGTTTGTTGGGTTCATCTCAGATTTGTTTGGACCTTCTTGCAGACATTTGAATTGGTGTTCCAGTCTGTGGGTTGAGTCATTGTTGACTCACGTTTAGTTCTTCTTGAGGTCATTTGGAATGTTGTTTCAGTCAGTTGCGTAGACAGATCGTTGGTTGGCTCAGATTTGTTTGGGACTTCTTGAAAATATTTGGACTGGTATTCCAGTCAGCTGGTTAAGTCATTGTTGGCTCACGTTTGGGTTCTTCTTGAGGTCATTTGGATTGGTGTTCTAGTTAGTTGTCTCTCTTCGGTGAAGTATTGAAAAGGCTGTCATAATGGTACATCAGTTGGCTGAGCTGAAAATTTGGTATCATTGTAATTGATATTAGAGTTTGGAGAGAGTTTCCTGAGATGACGACAAACTCAATTTGGATTGATCTCGAATTAATCGTCTGGATATATTGTGATCGTTTGAAATCAATTGTGACTTTGCATTTGTGATTTGTTTGAACTGTTTGATGAGTCAACTGCTCCGCAAAGATCGTGTGTCGATATAATGGCAGAGATTGTGTGTCGATCTCGGAGTTGCGTTGGATTCATTGCTATTTGGCTCAGATTTATGAAATCTTCACCGAGGTTGAGAATTGTAGAGAGAGGATCAAAATCTAGAAGATAAAATTTTTTAACTCTTGTTGGAGAGAGAAGAGATTGAAGTTGCAGAAAATCAGAAGAAGCAGGCATCGTGGTCGATCGACGTGCAAATATGTGCATGTTGGGCATTATCAGTCCACTCGGTCGACCGACCCACCCTGTGAGATTTAACAGAGTGTGGGGTGCCAGTGTCGATTGATCGACCTACTATCTGAGATTTACAGAGAGAGGGGAATTCTAGTCGGTTGACTGTCCGGTCGACTTCCCAGCTCTCTGAGATTTACAGAGAGTGGGGGAGCTTGTGCCGACCGACCGACCGACAACCGGTGGTCGGGTTCTTACAGAGCTATGAATCGAACCCACTCTGCTTTTTGCCTCTCTCTCTTTCTCTTGGCTATAAATAGAGGAGTTGTAACCCATTGTTGGGTATTTAACTGAGTGAGTACTTGAGAGAACTCTTTGTTTTCCTCTTCTATGCTTGTTAAGCATCTATAGATCTCTCTCTTCTACTCCGGGGACGTAAACAATCTTGCCGAATCTCGTTATATTTTTGTATCTCCTTCTTGTGTGGTTGTTTGTGATCTAAGGTGTTGTTCTTGGCCCCTCCTGGTTCCAACACTCTCCCTTCCCCCTCTCGCCTTCCCCTCCCGATCTACCCCCTCCTCGCCTCCCCCACCCCTGATCTCTGTTCGACCGTATAGAGAGATCATTATTCGGTTACGTCCAACAGAGATTTGGGGTTGGGGTGGGGGGAGTAGCGGAGGGGGAGATTGGGGAGGGGGGCGCGCCGGTGGGGGCTCGCTGCCGTTCGCTGGGAAAGAAGAAAGAGAAGGAAGAAAAGAGGCATTTTAGAGACTTTTCATGAGGGTAGTTGTATCTAAAAAAAATAATTGCACATTTGTAAATATTTGATGAGTGCCTTCATCATTTTGGGGGTGGCAATATTTGTTCCCTTCTACAACGCACCCCCATCTCTCATTGAAAAAGAAAGAAAAAGAGACAGAGAAAGAATCCATTGTTTTCATGAGTTATCTTCGAGTTTGTTGATTCACTTGAGTGGAATTTAGATTCATCTGTTTATTAAGTTTATTATAGATTTTACGTGATATTTGTTTAACAATGTTATATATATATATATATATATATATATATATATATATATATATATATATATATATATATATATATCTTGTTACAAATTTAATCCTGTAGAAATATTCTCTAAGGCCTAGTTAATTTTTCAGATCATGATAATTGACTACAAGTTAACTTATCCAAGCGGCACTGCTAGTGCTGTCCTCATTAATGGGTTTCACACGACCAAGGGAGACAAAACGGCAAAGTACTTTACAACTTTATCTTCTTCTTATATATCAGAATTCATTATTGTTCTTTAAATTCCCATTTCTCTACTTCCTCAGGAAGCAGGTCCACGGTTTGTAAAATACTTTGGTTTGAGCTTCCTATGGAGCTTCTTTCAGTGGTTTTTCTCTGGAGGTGATAGCTGCGGATTCTCACAGTTCCCAACTTTTGGCCTACAGGCTTATAAGCAGACGTATTTCTCTTTCACAATCTCTCTATTCATTTGCATATTTCAGTAACATTTGCTGCACCGTTAATTAGAGACTGATATAGTTTTAGTTGAAATCTTCCTCTGGCAGATTTTTCTTTGATTTCAGCCTGACATATGTTGGAGCTGGCATGATCTGTTCCCATCTTGTGAATCTCTCACTTATTCTTGGAGCAGTGCTGTCATGGGGAGTAATGTGGCCACTGATCAGAGAACAGAAAGGAGAGTGGTATCCTGCTTCCATCAAGGAAAACAACATGAGAAGCCTGCAAGGTTACAAGGTTAGTGGCTATTGCATTCTTCTCTCTTCTTGCTTTAGAATTGTGTATTGGCTCTCTTCATGTTTGTCACGTCCCGCTTCGCAAAATACATTAGAGCGAGAACGCGTCAAAAGTCAGCAACACATATACGTGTGAAGAATACCCCACACGTATACGTGTTAAGCCTCAAAACAAGGAATTAACACAATTTACATGAAAGTCTAGTTTTATTTACAAGTATCAAATATATACATTGTCAGGATTTACACATCAAAAGATATGATAAGAGGAAAAAAAAGGAGATCCTCAAGAGTGTCACATGACACGCTTACGAGTTTACTACTGAAGTTCTGCTTGCTTCTTGAAGAATTGTTGGTCTTACAATGCCTCATAACTCGGATCTGAGCATGCAAACTCAGTGTCGCCAATAAACAACCCTGTGAGTGATAAATGAAGAAAGTAATAATGCAATATAATCATGTCCATTCATATATTACAGTTAATTTTACTAGTGCTAAAACATACAATACAACATTAAGAAGCAGTGAAAAGTATATGTCAGAATTTCATGTATCAAGGGTTATTTATTTCATGTCTAATGTTAAAGTGGCAGTCATATGACAAAGGTATATTAATACGCAATATTTTAAGATTATACAATAATAATCAGTATCGCTTGATATTTTAATCATTTTCTTCCAGTGTACCATACCATTAACAGTCCACACTAAAGCCCATACTCCAGCAGAACTCATCCGAACATGACATATAGGTATCATTATCTGAATGAGAGAGTGACTAAATAACACACGTTCCTGATATCATCATTGTTGTTACTGAATGTGATGTTATTTGAAACAGAGGTTGAGACTTTGTCCGTGTTTTAAATGGGTTTCGTGCATACCCTGAAACTATGGCCACACGAGTGCCCGGTCCCGCAGAACCAGGCCAACACCGCTAAATGCCAACAATAAGAGTACAATCAGGTACCCAACACGATAAACAATAAGTATCCACCCAAAATACAGATGTTGTCTTCCTTCAGTTTTCCCACCCCGGTGTCAGTAGTCTAGTGTTAATGTTATATGGATGCTGGTTTGACCAATAACAGTGATTGTCACATGAATATACAATAACAAGATTTCTCGGTAAATTAGGTAACACGAATAATTTTCCATATAACAATAATTGCCCCAGAGTAACATTAACTCGATCGATATCACACTGTGATCATGTACAATTGATCTATTGATTCAATCATTCCACAACAGTATCCAAGGTTACCAATTTATATCTCTCTGAAATTTCTTTAATCAAATAGTTTAATAACCAACCAACATTAAATGACTCATCAAAAACTAAATTTATAATAAACAACCACAATAAATATTATTTTACTGTAAAAGAGTTCAAAAGCACTCACTTGAATTTCGGAGATCTACCAGAGATTATATTAGTCTCGGTGTCCTGTGATTATTGTGACTGCGTAGCTCTCTTCTTCACAATTACAACGACTCAAGAATTAAGCGAATAGGCCTCCGGATGGCCGAGATATCGCTTGAAAATCAAATGGGTACTTAACGGGTTTGGAACTGCTTAACATGTGTACACTATTGCAAGCGGGTCGGGTTGTCAACAGGTCAGGTCGGGTCACTATTGGGTTCAGATTCAATAACCAAAAATTCACTTAACTTAAGCGATTGGGTTTTGGATTCGGGTTAAAGGGTGAAACAGGTTCGGGTTTTCGTGTTCTAGGTATCCAATAAGAAAAGAAAGAAGGAAAGAGAGAAAGGAGGAAAAAAATGGGAGGCAGCGGCTAGCGGTTGGCCGCGGTTGCAACGGAGCTCCCCGATGGCGACGACAATGTTCGACACACCCGGGGAGAGAAAGAGAGAAGGGGAAGAGAGAGGGAAAGAGGAGAAGAGAAAAAGTGAGAGAACCTGAGTGAGAAAGGTAGAGGGAGGGTTGTCGGCGGTCGACGGCCGCCTGGGCTGGTCGGCGAAGAAGAGGGGGGCGGTGGTTTGGTCCTCGAGAAAGAGGGAGGCAGAGAAAGAGTGAGGAAAGCAGAGAGAGTAAGAGAGATAGAGAAAGTATAGAGAAAGTAGGAGTGAAAAAGATAAGGGAGAGGAAGAAGAAGAACTAGAGAAGAAGAGAGGGAAAGAGGAAGCCTGAGAGAGAGAGAGAGAGAGAGAGAGAGAGAGAGAGAGAGAGAGAGAGAGTGATATAAAGAGAAAAGGGGTGGAGTGAGTCGGTGGGCGTGTTCGCAGCATGGGAGAGGCCAGCGAAGAAAAAAGAAAAAGAGAAAAATAAAAGAAATTTTGGATTGGGCTTTAAATTGGGTAAGATGAAAAATAAAAGCAAAAAAGAGGGGTGAGCTCTTATCGGGCTTGGAATTGTATCAGAAAATTAAATGAAAAATAGATGATTATTTAAATGTGCTTGGGCTTGGGCTTGGGCTGGGCTTCTGTGTGCGCGCACGTACGCACACAGAGTTATTTTAAATCCTTCAAAATTAATTTTATAAATAACTTCTTTCATAAATATATTTACTTAACAAAATAAATTTGTCAATGTGTATAAATCAAAGCAAATCAATTTGTTGGTATTAACCTAGTATTATCGGATAGGAGTATTACAATATTCCTCATATTTTCCTTATGTTGCAGGTTTTTATCTCCATTGCTTTGATATTAGGAGATGGCTTATACAATTTTCTCAAAATTACTGCATTAACTGCAAGAAACATGCAGTTGAGGTTTAGGAGCAGAAGTCTGAAACCGGGTAAGATCTGCACAGATTAAACATCATCCAGAGAGCATAAAAGTGTAGAGCATAAATTTTCATATTGTGAATTTTCATATAACTCATAAATCAGTTTAATGTTCCTCTTGCTTGCAGTACCAGCTCACAACACTATGGTCCTCGATGATCTTCATCGAAATGAAGCATTCATGAGAGAGACGATACCAGTCTGGCTAGCATGCTCTGGATATGCTCTCTTCTCTATAATCTCTGTCATTTGCATACCACACATGTTCCCCGCTGTGAAGTGGTACTATGTCATCATCGCATACATTCTCGCCCCAGCACTAGGATTCTGCAATGCCTATGGCGCTGGCCTCACCGACATTAACATGGCCTACAACTACGGGAAGGTGGCTCTCTTCATATTTGCAGCTTGGGCAGGAAAGGACTCTGGAGTAGTTGCCGGTCTAGTAGGCTGTGGTCTGATAAAGTCCGTAGTTTCTATCTCAGCTGATCTGATGCACGACTTCAAGACTGCTCATCTCACTCTCACATCGCCTCGCTCAATGCTTATTAGCCAGGCCATAGGGACCGCAATGGGCTGCATCGTAGCTCCTCTCACTTTCTTCCTCTTCTACAAGGCCTTTGATGTTGGCAACCCAGATGGAAGGTTCAAGGCTCCATATGCTTTGATCTACAGAAACATGGCAATCCTCGGGTGGAGGGCTTCTCGGCACTCCCTCACCATTGCCTTCAGCTTTGTTATGGTTTCTTCGCCTTTGCTGTTGTGGCTAACATGATGAGGGACATCCTTCCAGCGAGATATGGGAGGTGGATTCCTTTGCCGATGTGCATGGCAGTGCCATTCCTCGTTGGAGCCAACTTCGCGATTGACATGTTTGTGGGGAGTTTGATAGTGTTTGCTTGGCACAAGATGAATAGCAAGAAAGCTTCTCTAATGATACCTGCAGTGGCCTCGGGTCTGATCTGCGGAGATGGACTCTGGATCCTACCATCTTCTTTGCTTGCTCTGGCCAAGGTCAGTCCTCCCATATGTATGCAGTTTGTAAAACCTTCCCTATAGATAATGAATTGATCTTGAGAGCTAGGAAGCCTGCATTGGAATTTTATGTACAAGAGTGAAGAAATCGACGAGCTGCCCTTTCTGCACACGAATATTTTTTATGTTAATAATGTAAAGAATATATTCCACATTTTCTGATGGAATTTTTATCAAGGAAATAGACACAACTCTTCTCTCAATTAGTGTATTTGCAGTGTGTAAATCTCAGTTAGTCAGCTTATATCATGAACTTTGATATCTGGGACCTGAACTTGTAGATTCATTGAGCTAAAGATAGGGAATGCAGTTCTAGTGAGGTTCAGTGCATAAATTTACATCCTACACTGCCTCAACTATCATTCAAAAAATTGTTCACACATAGGGTACGGTACAGACCAAGTTGTATGAGATGACTCTTTTCTTGAGAATGTTTCGTTAAATTCTTGTTAATAATAGAATGTGAGGGGTTATGAACCTCATCGTTATCGAAAAAAATGATAAAGGTTCCAAACAAACTTCAACAATATAACCATTTCTGTGTCTCTGTGTTCAGTTATCCAGGCATCACAGTGTAGTACTCTCCAAATGTAGTCACCAACTCAAGCATAGAAACATAAAAGTCTCTACATATTTCTCCAGTAAAATCAAATTTATACTGAAAACATCTATAATTCAAAAGTACAGTAAAAAGAGTTTACTCCCCAAAGACCTCACAAGATTAAAAGAAATCACAGATTTCCTTCAAAATATTTGCTCAGACTACTTCCACAGAATTCTAGTCCTCTTGTATCCATACAATTGACACATGACCAAATATTTGCCCAGAGTACTTCCACAGAAATCTAGTCTTCTTGTATCCATACAAATTGACACATGACCAACTTTGTTTCATAGTCCAAACCAAACCACACGCCTCTACATCCCACTCCACTCACGCCTTATCTTTCCCTTTCTCCTCTCCTCCCTTCTTCATTCATTCAACCTAAACAAACAAGGGCGAGCAAACCAGTCATGGCCGCCGCAACCACCGCTCTCCACCACCTCAACCTCCACACGAACCCCATCACTCCCTCCTCCAAGCTCCCCAAGCCCACACCACCACCACTACCACAACTCTCCCTCCACCCCCAAACTCTCAAACAGACAGCCAACAGCGTCCTCTCCAAGGTCTCTCCAGCCGCAGCCGCTGCCCTCGCTCTGCCCCTCCTCGTCAACCCACAGGCAAGTTTATGCTACCACTGCTCTTCCCTTCTTGTGTCCTTTCTCGTTCTGATACTTTCTTCTGCGGCGTGAAAAGGATGCTCTTGCTGCTGGCGGGGAGTTTGGCATTCTTGAAGGCCGGAGTGTTGCTTTGATTCATCCAATAGTGATGGGAAGCTTATTTGTATATACTCTTTGGGCCGGGTACCTTGGTTGGCAGTGGCGCCGAGTTAGGACAATTCAAGATGAAATCAATGAGCTGAAGAAGCAAGTCAAGCCTCCTGTCTCGGCTGCAGTTGCTGTGGGTGGTGAGGGGGCTAAAGAGGCCCCATCACCACCACCTGCTCCGCCTTCGCCCATTGAGCAGAAAATTCAGCAGCTTACCGAGGTACCTGATATATGGATGAAACATCAAAAAAATGTTGAAGTAAATATACTGTTGTTTGATTAGTTTGGTTTCTGTGGTGGTTGTCAATAGGAGAGGAAGGCGCTGTTAAAAGGGTCGTTTAGGGACCGACATTATAATGCTGGGTCGATATTGCTGGGATTTGGAGTGCTGGAAGCAGTGGGTGGTGGTGTCAACACCTGGATGCGCACAGGGAAGCTCTTTCCAGGGCCACATTTGTTCGCTGGAGCAGGTACCTTCTTCAATCTCGGCAATCTGCTAAAATGAAAACAAAACATAAGCTACCTTTTTTTCTCAATTTACTAGTAGTATGGATTATGTACACGTTATCTTGCGTTACAATGATGTGTAGAAATTTTACACATGGTTCAATAGAATGATTGGTGTGTCATTTGATTTCCCATGACTCTCTGTTCTCCAATCTGCTAAAAAATATTGCTGAAATTAATGTAAAGACAATGAAAAGTTTGTGTACCCATCATTTTGTCAATCTGTTTATTCTACCAGATACGTTCATATACATTTTGAAACAATAAATTAACATATAAAATAATATTTGTCCCCAACTGACTGGACTCAGGCACAAATTCATTAGTAATAATGCAGTAAAATGTTGAATTAATATTGACTACCACGTCTCTCTGGAGTTTTAATATCTCACACCACATTCAAAACTACATGTTTGTCCAATATGTTTGTCCAATATGTTCAGAAATTCGGTAGAAGCTAATGGATATTAAATTTGATTATAAGAAATTACTTTTGAGGAATATCCAAGCATCTTCAAAAGGATCGCACAGAATAGATTTTGCTAGGAATTTTCTGAAAGTCTCCTATCCATATTAAGGATTTGGAAATCGCCCATTATCAGATCCCATTCATCTTTGAACAAATTTAATATATAGGTCAGGTACACCATACCATGCATGTCTCTCTTCAGGATCATTATTCCAAGATGTTCTACTAGAGAAACCTTTCTCAAATGGACCTTGAAACGTTTTCAGAACAAACAGGCAATTTTATATGTATGTCAAGGATAAAGTGGTGTATCACAAAAACTTTTTCCTTTATTTATGGGGTTTGCTTACATACTAGCACTGAAATATACTGTCCCAAGTAACATCCTTTCTGACATCCTATGTAGCACAGACACTTCTATCATGGAGCCGTGTCGCGTCTGAAACGTGTCCGACACATGTGTCGGACACACGTGTCGTGTGTATTTTAAAGAATTTTCTGTGTGTCCACGTGTCGTGTCCATTTCAACATGCCGTGTCCGTGCAACATAGCTGACATCTCAGAAACTTCTCTCATATTGTGTTACTGTGTAGAATTTTAAGATGTATTTAAATGATTCATACATTATTGTAGGTATCACTGTCCTGTGGGCATTGGCAGCAGCACTTGTTCCTGCAATGCAAAAGGGAAATGAGACAGCCAGGAGTCTGCATATCGCGTTAAATGCAGTCATGTATTGTTATTTATATGGCAAATTCCTACTGGATTTGATATAGTTCTCAAAGTGTTTGAGTTCACCCAGTGGCCTTGATTTAATTGGAGATTTTTGCATCTTCCATATCTCTCACATTTTTCAGATTTCTAGCTACTTTTTCATAATAATATTTCTTAATTTAATACTATTTTAGTTGTAACAATTGTACATATGCAGCATAAGATTTAAGCACTGGTTATTAATGTGTTCAATTATGAAATGATTCATCTACTGCTTTAAGCTCTGGTCAAGAACTAAAATAAATTATCATGAAAACTCATTGATCACTGTTAGAGAATGATCAGAGAAAGCATTGGCTTATGATTTCATTTTAATCAGTTGAACAATTTCCACTGCAGCACGCACACACAGAGGGAAATATTTGGCAGTTCTTTTGGTTGGGGGTGTGGGCGCGCGTGTGCGTGTGTGCGTGCGTGCGTGTGAAGAAAAGCTGGTGGGATGGATTGCCGATCATTGAAAAACTGAAGAATTAATTGGATGGGCGTAAGAAAAGACGTTTTTTTTTTTTTTAATTGCACCATGGTACTAATGTGTCCTCCCTCTATACCATCACATTTCCTTTCCTTCTATGTGATTCCTAAATGAGTAGAGATGTGAATTGATCATTGGATATGATTTGGAGATGCTTCCTTTGGCGAGGCACACAAAGGGATAAAAGAGTTTAGCATTAATTACTCTTCAATATCAACATGAGCATCAACATAATTAGAATCTCTGGCGCTCATTTTACATGAATATGAGCTCACAGAGAGACTCGCATGAAAATTAGTCTGAAAATTAACTTGAGATGTATTGGTTTTTGTCTTAGTCGATGAAGGACTCTACACAAGAGAATAGTCCCACAAAGGATATGCATGAGCCATCTGGTATATAATACTCTTACGAAGTCAAGAAATAATCTTTGCTAGCATTTTTTAACCTGGGACTCCCTACAACCCGCTCTCATCATTTTATCCCGTCTCCACTGGTCATACTTTGTTAGTCATCAATAATTAATAATAATATATGGAAATACCAAGTATACTGAACACAAATCCAATAACCAATAACCCTTTCCAACAACTAGGCCATAAAATGGACATCCTAACCATGAACTTTGTCAATTACAAGACTAAAAAAAAAAAAAAAAAAAAAATCTTAAAATCTCTTCACACAAGGTTTTAGGCCTCCAAGGCTCCATTTGAAGACCACTATTTCTAGAATGGACTTAAATTGATTTTCTTTGTTTGATGTGGGTCTAGGTTATGACAAATAGGCTCAATGTCCTTAACTTTTGACTCTAAGAACTTGGGACATCATCTCATTAGGTGGAGTAACTCAAATCCTTATATACAACATATACTCAAGACCATCCTCATGTCTAGCCGATGTGGGACTATTGACCATATATGCTCCATCGAGATCGCAACTCTTTCACTGCGTGGAGAGACACATGCCACACCTTATGTGAAGCAACATTGCAGCCTGTTACTCTTCTTCACCTATGGAAGCGGCACCTTATGTGAAGCTGCAAACCTCTTCACCCGTGGGAAGCGGCACGTCTTACGTGGAGAAGAAGCACTGCTGCCAAATCCTCGAGAACCCAACTAGCTTCACAGAGGCCCACCAATGCGCCCTTTTTGCACCCATCATTTGGGGGATCGAACACCACCCCCACCCACACACAACTAAGTTCGGGACATGACTCCGATATCACTTGTAAGGAACTGGGGCACCATCCCAAAAGGTTAACCAATTAGGTGGAATAGCCCAAATCATTATATCCCCAAGACCATCCCCATGTCTAGCCAATGTGGGACTATTTGTTCAACATCCAACTAAACATTTTATACATTTCAAAGTTGATTCTCATGTTACCAGAAAATTGAATTTTATGCTTAACACATAATCAATTGCTACATTATGGGTTTAATCATAATAACAAGGACAACTGAATACAAGAGAAGATTCATATTCCTTGCTTGACTTGTCATTGAAATGATGATAGCAACACTTCTATGGCCATTATTGAAATACACGAGATCATCACACACTTCACAATAATGTTAGATTTCATGGCGAGACTTATGTTGCCATAGGAAATATGCTACATTCCTATGAATGTTAGTGAAATTAAAATAACATCAATGGTCCCTTTCATGTTGATTGGCATATCCACAAATTCACCAAATCCCAAATGAGGTTTCATTATTAAAAGAAAAATCAAATCATAACTTGTGAGCTACTCAAATTTAGTTTTCAAAGAACCGCTAGAGGTAACAGAAACCACACACCAGCAATGGTTTTGACATATACTGAAACAACTTGTACAGACAGTTATCAACTAACAACTACCAACAATAAGCTACATGAATATAATCTTCAGGCCAACCATATAAGTTCAAATAACTTCTGCATAAGGTATGAAGCATGAAGTAAAGAATTGTGTAGAGCCACAAGGGAAAGATTTGTAACAAGCTAACCAGCAACTATGCTGCTTCCTCATAATCAAGGTTACTGATTGTTTGAAGTATGAAGACCTGCGGGGAGTTAACTCTTTGCTGTTTTGCTTTTCAAGTTACCACCACTGAAAGATGTGATCAGAGAGTTGAATCTATTCTCCTCACTTGAGTTTGTGAGGTGTTCAGAAAAATCTAGGATCAACTTCAAATATTTATGCTACTGCCCCTCCTCAGATAGCAAGTCTATCAGAAGTGAAGAAGTAGATGCCTTGGGGAAAAATCTTTGCTCATCCATTTTACATAAAGATACCATGTCCTTCTTTATCTCCCCTTTCTCAATCAAGCTAAGGACAATGACATTAAGCATGGTAGAATTTGAAGAGCACCCATATTTCTCCATAGATGAAAACAACTTATCAAACTCATCTGCCAGCTCTTCTTGATAAGACCTTTCAGAATTATGGTATATGTCACAATGTCTGGCATCAAACCCTTAGCAAACATATAATTAAAGAGATCCCTGGCTTCATTTGTGTGACCAGCGCTGAACATTACATAAATTAAGATTGTGAAAGTCTTGATGTTGACTCTATATCCTCGTGATGAAAGTAACCTGGAAAAGATCATTGCCACATCAGCACACTTGTTCTTATATAGTCCATCAAATATTATGTGGTACGTAGCAATATCAGGGGTTGCATCAACATCAATCATCCTGTCCCGAATTACTTTTGCATCATCAACTCTTCCAGCTCGATATAAACCAGCTAGCATAGTGTTATATGTAACTCTAGTGTGCTTCAGTCTTTTGGGAGCCATCTCATGGAAGAGCCTCAGGGTGGCATCAACCTGTCTGTGCTTACAACAAATGCTGATGAGTATATTATAAGAAAGAGCACTAGGCTTTTGACCATTTAAAGAATGAGATCAAAAACTTTGATTGCTTCATCCAGTTGTCCTACTATGTAGCCATCCATTTGTGAATTGTAAGTAATAACATCAGGCTCTGTGCCTCTTTGGATCATTACATCCAGTAACTTGTGTGCCCCTGTTGCTATTCCTTCTTTGCAGAGAGCATCAATCAATGAATTGAACGCCACGACATTAAGAGAAATTCCTTGCTCCATCATATCAGTAAGCACTCCCATTGCTTCTTCCCATTTCCCTAATTTGCAAAATCCAGAGATTAACATGGTATAAGTCACAATGTCTGGATATATGTTCATTTACCATCTGATTGATGATACTTCGAACATCCTCCAGTCTTCCAATTTTGCAAAGACCATCTAATAAAATGGCATAGGTAACAATATTTGGTCTCACTTTTTCCTCTTGCATTTGCTTAAAAATGTTCAGAACCCCATCCACCTTTTGGTTCTTACAGTACCCATGTATCAGGAAATTGTAATTATGAAGATTGAGTCTTAAACCCTCGTGACACATGGAATTGAGTAAAATTTCTAACTCATTAAAGTGATCTTCCAGAGAGTATCCATACAATAATACACTGTGAGTGATTGCATCAGGTTTCTCACCCCTTTCAACCGTTAACTTGAATAACTTGTGCGCTTCAGAAGTTGCGCCACGCTTGCACAGAGAACACATAAGTGTGGTGAATGTTATGACATTTGGTGAGATTCCTTTGTCGGCCATTTCCCTGAAGACTCTGATGCATTCTTTCCAGCATCCCCGTACAGAATAGCCATGGATAAGGATGCTGTAAGTAACAACTGTTGGCTGAATGCCGGAACTAGTCATTACATCAAACAATGTGGAAGCCTTGTCCACAGACCCCTCTTTGCGGCGGGCATCAATGATCGTGTTGTAGGTGACAACATTGGGCTTACAGTCAACTCCGTTTGCACTCTTCATTTCCTGAAGGAACTCGAGAGCCATGGTAGTTTTTGCCTATACTGCAGAGACCCTTAATAAGCATATTGCAAGTGACCGTATTAGGTGTGCATCCCAAGTGTGGCATTCTGTCAATCAGCTTGGATGCTTCACCAGCCCTCTTCTCCAAACAGAGGCCCTTCACAAAGGTGGTGAAAATTACTCTTTCCTCTCCAGCCACGTTTGAGCATAGTTCCAAAGACGGCGAAACTGAGATCGACGCGATTCATGCAGGTGCAGCAGACGATGAGGGTGCCGCAGATGAAACTATCAGGTGATACATCACTCGTCCAGTTCATGTCGCTGTAGAGAGACAAGAGTTTAGGATACTGTGATGGGTTGTTCATGCAAAGGATTCGAGTGAGCAGGAGGTTGAAGGAGTCACTGGAAGGCTTCGGGTTGGCACCCAGCATTTTGTCGAACAGTTGGAGCGCATCTTCAATCGCAAGGTTCGACTCATCGAGTGCTCCGCCAGGAGGCGGCCGGTGAGGTTAACCGCCCCGGGACGAGGAAACGGGAAGAGCGAGAGCGCCACATTGATTGGCGTCACAGAGAGAGAGAGAGAGAGAGAGAGAGAGAGAGAGCACAAATGAAGGACCCTGTTCGAACTTCGAACTACTGCTTATAGTTTTTGGACTCTTAATATGATAGGGAGAGAATAACGTATATAGGTATTATCTGACGGGATCCCATAAGATAGCGGCTGATTTCTCTTCTTTTTTACAATTCTTTTAATTCAATCTTATCAAATTGTAATCAATCTTATCAAATTGTAATTTATTTCCTAATATGTGTATTTACAAAAAATCACATATTTTGAAGTCCATTTGATCATGTATTTAATGGTTGCAAAGGTCGTATTGTTGAAAAATCGTTAAACTTTGAACTATTAGAAATATGATCAAACAGACTCCGAAACACGTGTCAATGCACATTTTAGGAGATGGATTACAATTTGACAAGATTGAATAAAAAAATGAGAAAATTGCTTTTAGGTCCCCAGGGAGTTTGAGCTGTGTCAAAAACTCCCTGGAGTTTGAACCCGTGCCAAAAAAATCCCTCATACCAGTATTTGTCGACCTGAATCCCTGTATACGCTGACTGTATGCACATGGGTCAATGAAGATGGTGAAAAGTCCAAAATACTCCTCCTATCAAATATGCCCCCCTCCCCTCTGTACTATTAATAAAAAAGAGAGAGGAGAGAGAAAAGGAGAGGAAAAGAAGAAGAAGAAGAAGAAGATTAGCCCAGAGCTCCGATCAGCCCAGAGAGCCATCTCCTTGACTTGTCGTGAAGATCCAACCGTAGCTCCATCTTCTCGATGCAGGCTTCTGAGCCCATCTCCTCTCTGAACCCATCGAGTCCAGCGACCCAGTGAGCCCCATCTCCTCGCCCGAGCCCATCTCCTCGCCTTGTGAAGATCCGACAACAGAGCTCAGACCGCAGAGCTCAGAGCTCCTCGCCTCACCGTGGTTGTGATCCTCGCTCGATCTGGACGTGAGTTAGGATTTGTAGTTCCATTGATGGTGGTGCTTCTTTGATGGTGGTGATCAATTGGGGCTTGGTGCGTGTTCTGCTTGGGTTGGGGATTTTAGATTGGTCTAATTTTGAGAGTTGAGGTTTGATTTGGGTTTGCTTTCAGTTTAACTTTTAGGCTAGGCTTTGTGAATAGGTTTGATGTATTTTTTTACCACTAAGTGGAAGTTAACTTTTTACAAAGTTTTGAAAGAATTCTTCCTAATTTTGGAATTGAATAGACCCAGAATTGATGCTTCAATAAATGTGAAATTTGGATATTTGATTCAATTCAAAAATCTGAAACACTAACTAGCAATCGGATTAGAGAAATGAAGGAGAGAAAAAAATGTTTCCACTATTGATGGATTTTTAAGTAATTTTACTGATGAATTTTGAGGATGAGTGATAAATTTTAATGAAGTTGTTATAAATTTGTGGTGAATTTGTTATTTATGATGAATTTATAATTTGTAATGAATTTTATTCTATTTGTAGACAGGTTTCACATTTTGGTGGACATAAATTGAATATAGTGGGCAAATGATTCAATAAGTGAACACAAAAATAGTGAAAAGTGGACAGAAATTTAATGAGATTTTTTTGAAATTTACTCAATTTGATGATAATCATCTGGTATTTGCGAGTAATTTTTAATTTAAAAGTGGATTAGTTTGTGATGAGCTTGCTGAATTTGAGAATATCATGGGTTGTGATGAATTTTCTATTTTTAATGAATTTGTGAAATAAAAAGAGGACAACATTTTTTGAGTCAGATTGTCCACTTTTGGTTTTTCTGTCTATATATTGAATAATTTGTCCACTTTCCTAACTTCTTGTACGCCACTAAAAAGTTGGACAGAAATGTGTAAAATAGACAATAATTGACGAAAGTGAACAAAAAAGAGAAAGTTGACAGAAATTGATGAAAGTAAACAAAAAAAGAGTAAGGTGAACTAAAAAAGAAAGTTGGACAAAATTTGATGAAGGTGGACAGAAAGAGAGCAAGATGGACAGAAAAAAAAGAAAATTGGATAGAAATTGACGATGGTGAAGAGAAAGATAGTAAGATGGATATAAAAGGAGAAAATTGAACAGAAATTGATGAAGATGGACAGAAAAGGAGTAAGATGGATATAAAAAGAGAAAATTGAACAAAAATTGATGAAGGTGGACAGAAAGGGAGTAAGACGGACATAAAAGGAGAAAGTTAGGTAGAAATTGACGAAGATGGGCAGAAAAAGATTAAGGCGAACATAAAAGATTTTATTTTATATTGTACAATATAGCGTAGTGAATTACCTAAATGATTACATGAAGGTGGAGATATTCAAGCGAACTTATGCTCCAACGCTATATCATATTCCGATTTGGATAAGCCAGCGGTATCCTTCTCCAATAGTTTTCCACCTTAGTATGATTATGTCCACCATTTTGACATTGAATCCACATTTCAGAATATATGTCCACATTTCAAAGTATATGTCGACTTTTTCAAGTAAATGTCTACATTTTCGAAAATATATCATGCGAGTATTTGCGATTAATTTTTAATTTAATAGTGGACTAATTTGTGATGAGCTTACTGAATTTGAGAATATCAATTTGGTTGTGATGAAATCTCTATTTTTTAATGAATTTGTGATATAAAAAAGAAGGGACAAGATTTTTTGTCGTGCAACATAGCGTAGTGAATTACGTCGTACAGCATAGCGTAGTGAATTAGCTAAATGATCGCATAAAGGTGGAGATATTCAAGCAAACTTATGCCCTAACGCTATATCATATTCCCGATTTAGACAAGCAAAATGTATCATTTTCCAATATTTTGTCCAACTTAGCATGATTATGTCCACTTTTTTGACATTGTATCCATATTTTCAGGTATATATATGTCCATATTTTGAAATATATGTTCAAGTTTCAAAATATATGTTCAAATTTCAGAATATATGTCTACATTTCGGAGTATATATCCACTTTTCCAAGTAAATGTCCACATTTTCGAAAATATGTCCACCAAATGAAATATATGCTATTTTTTCTCATTACTATCCAATGTTTATGAAAAACACCTAGAGGGGGGGGGGGGTGAATAGGTGTTAGTGCTAATCTAAGAAACTAAATGCAAACTAAGTGCGCTAAATGCGGAAGCTAATGCAAATTATGCACAAACTAATACAATACAACAAGTGTAGCCGAATTCCCCTTGCGAGGCTCTGGACTAACTCCCCTTGATTCCCCTTGAAATGGGTTGAGGCGCTATGTGAAGCTCTTGTTGGATGAGTACAAGTTAGGCACACACACAAGCAATCCAAGCAATATGAAATATGTGTGTAACGCCCCGATCCCACGGGTACGGGGACGTCACTGCGACGTACATACGCAGGTCAGAAATACCCTTACGTATATACGCTAAGCATCAGTACAAACAAGAATCAGAGTACGACAAAGCGTAGCGTCCTTTCATATGCCAACATAAGAAGTACAAGGTACAAGGTTATCACAGAATGTGACATATATTTACATATCGCATGCATCATATATCACAGCCAAACTCAAAAGTACGATTTACAAGATAATTACAAAGATGCTCACGAGCTGAAGAAAGGTCCCGCGAGCCAAAAGGAAAGTCTGGGATGACAGCAACCGAGACTAATCAGCCTGCTCGGAAAGGAAAGCCTGGTCCTCCACAGAAGGCTCCACCTCGATCCAAGGTTCGGAACCTGAACATACAAATTCAAGGGAGTCAGACCTCCCAAACAAGTGATCAGGTAACAGCCGAGTGGCATAAGAGGAAAGAGCATGAGAGGTGGTGCAATATCATGAGTAATCAGCCAGCAAGTAAAAGAAGCGCAACATGTTAAAAATGAAGGGCATTATATAAGCTTAAGCTACGGCCTCATGAGACTAGTACCTCGAGGGAATAATCCAAACAAGGAAACCCTCATCTATATACCTTTATCTCATGTTACCGTAATCCAAGCGTATACAACACCCACAATTAGCGTCTTATTATTGTTATTATTATTATTATTACTTACCTTACCCTGATATCTAGCTATGTGGACTAGCGTCCCAGCACACATAGATCCATATCCCAGTAAAGCAAGGTTGTTATTGGAAACTAGCGGGGGTATCAACGAACTATGTTTACAGTGGGTCCCGTGCATACCCGGGACCACGGCCCAGGATTGTTCCGTTGCTTGGTAGACGGAACCCGCCGCAAGGCAAACAGGAGGGTCTTATTGTATGCCCTTATCATGATGGTACCAGGAATGAGGGAGCCAGCACTCCCCTCGGTCGCCTGGAGGCCCACAGGTCAGACCGGAAATTCAGTTGCACAACATACCTAATACCACTGTAAACACGAACACATATTGATAGCCGCATGTTTCCCCCGACCCAATGTAAGTTGTCCATTTTATGGTATATTAAATAATTATCAGATTTCGGGAATGAGCAGGAACATGTCAGGAGTACAGGTATATCAAGTTTGTAAATCATGAAGTCCGGTTATCATTCCCGTTATAATGATAATTATAGGAGTCAGGTGTATCATGCCTTGTGTTAATAGATAGCATGATAAGATGTGATATTCATCAAGTGACAAGTCTTGCAAATAGCGATATATAATAAATGACCCAAAGATAATGTTCAAAATCAAAGGAGTAATTAACCATAACAATTAATCAAGATTAGTCGACTAGGGAGAGAAATTAGTCGACTTAGAGAAGGAGTTAGTCGACTATAGTAAAGGGTCAAATCGACTTAAGAAGGCTGCGTTCGGTTGGGTCGCGTCTCAAAAGTGGCACGTTTCAAGAAGGTGGTGCGTTTCAAGAAAGTGGTGCGTTTTCAGAAAAGTGGTGCGTTTTCAGGAAACTGGTGCGTTTTCAGGAAACTGGTACGTTTTCAGCAAACTGGTGCGTTTTTAGCAAACTGGTGCGTTTTTAGGAAACTGGTGCGTTTTCAGCAAACTGGTGCGTTTTCAGCAAACTGGTGCGTTTTCTTAACAAATATGAAATAATATCCAAGTCTTGGCGAGTAGAATTACTCGCCTAAAATGCGTCCGACGCAGAGAAACGCGGTCCCAATCCAAAGGAGGGTACCGGTCCTCACAAGAGAAGGCAAAAGGTTGATGGTGCAAGTCCAACTCAATATGGCAAAACGAGATTTTGCAAATGGCGTTGCGGGGAATGAAGCTATAGTCCGCCGGAAAGAGGTTGACGAGGGGGTGAAGATGGTATGCTCGGTGGAGGCTACGGTGGTGCGGGTGGTGGTGGAGATGGTGATGAAGTTTTGTGGAGGTGATGGGTTCTTTGGGTGTCTCTTGGTGAAAGAAGTTGAAGAAGAAGGAGTTAGTGGTTGGAAAAGGGTGGAGAATATGGAGGAGAAGAAGATGGAGGAGCTAGTGGAAAAATGGTGAAGGTAAGGGGTTGTGATGGCCGGCCAAGGGCTTGGTGGAGATGGAGCTTGCTGTTGGAGCTTGCAGGAGGCAAAAAGGATGAAGGAAAATGAAAGAGAGAGAAGGGGATGCATATATATAAAGGGAGGAAACATTATAATAATAACCCATCATCACTTCCCTCCAAAGAGTGTGGCGTTTGCAAGGTCCCAAGGCTGCATTTAGGCCAAAATGGAGCCAAACGCGGGAGCTTCAAGGCTGCGTCCAGAGAAAAACGCAAGGAAGCTGCGTTTCAAAGGAAAAGGACAAAGCATGGGGGATTTGACTTGAGTTGAATTAGCCCATACGCATTTAATGCAGCATGGAGAGGGTAGCTGCATTAAATGATGAACCTGGCTAGCTAAGATCGTGTTTGAGGAAGAGACAGAAAAATATGGAAAGATAGAGAAGTGGAAAACTTGGATAAGTTCTCGGTATCTGGGAAAATACCGAAAACTCCAGAAATGACTAAAAATTGAAGTATCTCGGAATGCTATCTAAAAATTCACAAAAATCATAAATATTATAAAATGACTTTTAATGAAATCGATTTTCAGAAATTCTATCTCATTTTCAAAATAAAAATCTTAGAATGTACTGGGCGCGGTGTCTACACCGGGTAGGCTGAATTTTTGATAAAGTCTGAAAATTCCCAGAAAATGCCCGAAGGATGAAAACATAATTCTAAGATAAAATGTAAAAGCGGAATCCAGAAATTTGATTCCAATTGTAAATTAAAATTCCTGGAATCAACCAGTGATACTGGCCGACACCGGTTTTGAAGATTTACATTTTAATTCCGAAAAATTTCAGAAAATCATGAAAAATCTAGAATATTAGAAAATAATATTTGAAACTAAAATCAGTCAAATCTGAATACCAAACAGGTCAAATCATACAGTACTACTACATGAGTAAGGATAGTAGAAAATAAAATATAATAATAATAGAAGAAAATATGCTCAAAAATCAGGATACGTAACTGTGCACGTATTCTGGGAGTGGGGTGTTACAATCTATCCACCTTACAAAAATTTCGTCCTCGAAATTTCAGGAAGGGGAAGATGACGGTAGAGAGAATAGGAAGAAGGGTTTTACCAACTAAATTGTAAATAGATGGGGGTAACGCTCACGAGTAACGTCCTCTCGTTCCCATGTAGCCTCTCCTGGTGCATGCCTATTCCAAGAAACTAATACCAATGGTATGGCCTTATTCTTCAGAGTCTTAACACTCTCGTCCAGGATGGCCATCGGCTGCTCTTCGTAAGACAAATCAGGCTGTAGTTCCAATTCAGAGTGATCCAGAATGTGACTCTCATCCTTGACATACCTCCTCAACTGTGATACGTGGAATACGTTGTGTACTCCGTCCAAAGATGGCGGTAGTGCCAATCGGTAAGCCACATCTCCCACACGATCCAAAATTTCGAATGGGCCGATGTACCTCGGACTGAGCTTTCCACGTGTACCGAAACGGATTACCCCTTTGGTGGGTGATATCTTCAAAAACACATGGTCACCTGTTCTGAATTCCAATGGTCTCCTACTTGTGTCTGCCCAACTCTTTTGTCGGCTCTGTGCTGCCCGGAGGTGATCTCTGATAATTCGGACTTTATCCGTTGTCTGAACTAGTATATCTGGTCCCATAAGTCTCCTTTCGCCGACTTCGTCCCAACATATCGGCGACCTGCACTTTCTGCCATACAACGCCTCAAATGGTGCCATTCTGATACTAGCCTGATAGCTGTTATTATAAGAGAACTCCACCAAATGAATATGGTCCTCCCATGACCCTTTAAATTCTATCATGCAGGCTCGCAACATGTCTTCAAGAATTTGAATGGTCCGTTCCGATTGTCCGTCTGTCTGGGGGTGATATGAAGTACTGAATTCCAGACGAGTTCCTAAACTTTCTTGGAGACTTTCCCAGAAATGTGATCGGAATCTTGTGTCCCTATCTGACACGATGCTAACTGGAACTCCATGTAGACGAACAATTTCTCTTATGTACTTGTCTGCCAGAACTTCTGTTGACTGACCTACTCTGAAAGGTAGAAAGTGAGCTGCTTTTGTGAGGCGGTCAACGATCACCCATACTGCATTGTTACCCTTAGGACTGCGGGGTAGAGCTGTAACAAAATCCATGGTAATATGTTCCCACTTCCACTCGGGTATCGGCAACGGTTGTAGAAGTCCAGCTGTTCTCTGATGTTCTATCTTTACCTGCTGGCAAACTAAGCACTTGGCCACATGCTGGGCTATCTCCCTTTTCATGGCATTCCACCAGAACTTCTGTTTCAAGTCTTGATACATTTTATTTCCTCCCGGGTGTATGGAATAGGCTGAACTATGTGCCTCTGCCAAAATTTTCTGTTGGACTTCTCCTTGGGGAACACAAATTCTATTACCAAAATATAAGGCATTATCCGAATGTATACGGAGGTCAGTTCTCAATCCAGCTTCTATCTGAGCTCTGAATTTCTGTAATCTGGGGTCTTCTTTTTGAGCTTCTTTAATCTCATCCATCAGGGTTGACTGGATCTGAAAGGTCATCAACTGTCCCGTTTTATCAATTCCTTGTACTATCATTAAGTCCAGTTTTATGATGTCCTGAATCAACTCCTTCTGTTGCGTAAGTTGTACTAGCATTTTATTTTCTGGCTTCCTGCTCAATGCATCTGGTACTGTATTAACTTTGCCTGGATGATATTGTAGGTCGATATCATAATCTGCCATTAGTTCAAGCCACCGTCGCTGTCTCATGTTCAATTCTTTCTGTGTGAAGACATACTTTAGGCTTTTGTGATCCGTGTAGATTAGTACCTTGTCTCCCAGAAGATAATGTCTCCAGATCTTCAATGCGAATATCACTGCTGCCAATTCTAAGTCATGAGTTGGGTAATTCCGCTCATGTGGCTTCAGTTGCCTGGATGCATAAGCTATGACGTGACCATGCTGCATTAATACACATCCCAGGCCTTTCCCGGATGCGTCACTGTATATAACCATCCCTCCTCTTCCTGAGGGAGTCTTCAAAACTGGAGCTGTAATGAGTCTCTCCTTTAATTGCTCAAACGCTGCAGCACATTCCTCGGTCCATATATATTTTTCTCCTTTCCGGGTGAGCTTTGTTAACGGGGCTGCAATCTTAGAAAAATCTTGGACAAAGCGCCTGTAATATCCGGCTAATCCAATAAAACTCTTAATTTCTGTTACTGTCCTTGGAATTGGCCAGTCCTTTACTGCCTGAATTTACTAGGGTCTACTGAAATTCCTTCTTCTGAAATTATGTGTCCAAGGAAGGCTACACTATTTAACCAGAAATCACATTTGCTTTGCTTAGCATGAAGTTGTTCCTGTTGGAGAGTCTGTAACACTATCCTCAAGTGGTCTGCATGCTCTCTGTCGTTCTTCGAGTAGATCAAGATGTCATCTATAAACACTACTACAAACTGATCCAAGTACGATGAGAACACTCTGTTCATCAAATCCATGAAAACTGCAGGGGCATTGGTGACTCCGAAAGGCATAACTAGAAATTCATAATGGCCATAACGAGTCCTGAATGCTGTCTTTGGAATATCTTCTTTCTTTACCCTTAGCTGGTGATATCCTGATTGCAAATCCAACTTTGAAAATACTCGGGCCCCATGAAGCTGATCAAACAGATCATCAATTCTTGGTAAGGGGTACTTATTCTTGATTGTAACCTTGTTCAATTCTCTGTAGTCTATGCATAACCGTTTCCCACCGTCCTTTTTGTTTGCCAAGAGCACTGGTGCTCCCCATGGTGAAGCACTTGGCCTAATCAATCCTTTGTCAGAGTATTCTTGTAGCTGTTTCTTTAAAATCTCCAACTCTGTGGGTGCCATCCTATATGGAGCTTTGGATATCGGAACTGTACCTGGAAGGGTATCAATAGAGAACTCAATTACCCTATCAGGTGGAAGTCCTGAGATCTCCTTAAATACTTCTGGAAACTCATTCCAAACTGGCACTCTCTTCTTCTGGATCTCACCAGCAGTCATCTGTGCTTTTCCTTTGGCAGGTTTGCGTTCTCCTTCAAATTGGAACTCAGGCTGAAGCGGTATTCTGAAAATAACTTTCTTGCTTCGGCAATCAATGACCGCATGGTATTTACTGAGCCAAGTCATGCCTAAGATTACGTCGTACCCTTTAGTATCTAGTACGAGCATATCCACTGTTAATGTTCTGCCACACAGTCCCACCGGACAGTCTACACAAACTCTATTAGAGATGACTACTCCGTTACCGTACTAATCTCCCACTGGTGGTCTAAACATTCAACAGGTATAGAGTTCAAAGCAATGAAACTATCTGATATGTAGCAATGAGAAGCGCCAGAATCAAAGAGTGCTAAGACAGGTTTAGAGTGCACCATAATCTTACCTGTTACCACCTCTTCAGAAGTTTCGGCCTCTTCCACTGTCAAATTGTAGGCTCGTCCTCTTCCACGACCTGCTGCAGTTCTAACTCCCCTCTGGACTGGGCGGATAACTTGCTGTGGGGGAGGGGAAGAGCCCTCCTTACCATCGGTCCTTGGTTCCTCTGTCCATCTGGCCCTGGAAGTGCTGGCAATGCTTGGTTGGCCATCTCCGTCCTCTTGTGGGGGCAGACTTCTACTGAATGGTCACGGGAACCACATGCCAGGCATAACCCATTTGCCCTTCGGCAATTCTGTCGGGTGTGACCTGGTTTCTGGCAATAACTACAAAAGAAGAATGGTTGGGTTACTGGAAAGGGAGCTGGTCGGAATGGCCGTCTCATGGCTGGGACTCTCGCTGCTCTGTATGGACCTCCTCTTCCTGCTTGTGGGAATGGCCTCTTCATGGCCTGGTTCCTCATCATGTTAGTCTTCCCTTTCTCCAGTCCTCGCTCAACTTCCCGAGCTATGGTGAGGACTTGGGAATACGTTTTCAGCTGCTGGGGCATCAAGAGGATCTGAATGTCCATTCGCAAACCCTGTTGGAATCTACTCGCTCGCTTCTCTTCATCAGCTACCATATATGGAGCGAAGCGGCTCAGCCTCAAAAACTCAGCGGCATATTCGTCCACAGACCGGTTCCACTGCTGAAGTCGGATGAACTGTTCTTCCATCTCTTTCTGAGCGGTGGCAGGAAAAATCTACTATAGAAGCTTTGGAAAACTGATCCCACGAGATAGGTTTCTCTAATCTTGCTTCCTCAGCTAGCCACCAGGTCCTGGCTACATCCTTTAGTTGAATCTTAGCGACCTCCACTTGATTTTCCTTTGGAACCCGGGCTGCGTTCAACAGATCTGTGGTGTCAACCAGCCATTGCTCAGCCTCTAGTGGTCTCTCTTCTCCGGTGAATATCGCCGGTTGCAATCGCCTAAAGTCTGATACATTTCCCGGCCTCTGTTCCTTAGGAGTTGCTAACTCTTGCCGAAGGAGTTCCGTCTGCTGTTGCTGATTTTCCATCATAGTCTGGATAACCCTCAGTATTTCAACATTCTCCCCCGTGGGTCCATTGGATGCTTGCCCGGCATTGTTACGACTCGCCCTTCTATCCATACTTATGTTGGTAAAAAGGAGACTGGAAATTGGAAAGATGAAAGGATTTTAGGACACAAGGAAAGGAATCAAGAAGGACAAGATAACCTTGTACACTGTAGTTGGCAATGGCAAATTCCATTAATTTGCTGCTTGATTGTACTATAGGTGTGAGAGCCTAGGCTCTGATACCAACCTGTAACGCCCCGATCCCACGGGTACGGGGACGTCACTGCGACGTACATACGCAGGTCAGAAATACCCTTACGTATATACGCTAAGCATCAGTACAAACAAGAATCAGAGTACGACAAAGCGTAGCGTCCTTTCATATGCCAACATAAGAAGTACAAGGTACAAGGTTATCACAGAATGTGACATATATTTACATATCGCATGCATCATATATCACAGCCAAACTCAAAAGTACGATTTACAAGATAATTACAAAGATGCTCACGAGCTGAAGAAAGGTCCCGCGAGCCAAAAGGAAAGTCTGGGATGACAGCAACCGAGACTAATCAGCCTGCTCGGAAAGGAAAGCCTGGTCCTCCACAGAAGGCTCCACCTCGATCCAAGGTTCGGAACCTGAACATACAAATTCAAGGGAGTCAGGACCTCCCAAACAAGTGATCAGGTAACAGCCGAGTGGCATAAGAGGAAAGAGCATGAGAGGTGGTGCAATATCATGAGTAATCAGCCAGCAAGTAAAAGAAGCGCAACATGTTAAAAATGAAAGGGCATTATATAAGCTTAAGTTACGGCCTCATGAGACTAGTACCTCGAGGGAATAATCCAAACAAGGAAACCCTCATCTATATACCTTTATCTCATGTTACCGTAATCCAAGCGTATACAACACCCACAATTAGCGTCTTATTATTGTTATTATTATTATTATTACTTACCTTACCCTGATATCTAGCTATGTGGACTAGCGTCCCAGCACACATAGATCCATATCCCAGTAAAGCAAGGTTGTTATTGGAAACTAGCGGGGGTATCAACGAACTATGTTTACAGTGGGTCCCGTGCATACCCGGGACCACGGCCCAGGATTGTTCCGTTGCTTGGTAGACGGAACCCGCCGCAAGGCAAACAGGAGGGTCTTATTGTATGCCCTTATCATGATGGTACCAGGAATGAGGGAGCCAGCACTCCCCTCGGTCGCCTGGAGGCCCACAGGTCAGACCGGAAATTTAGTTGCACAACATACCTAATACCACTGTAAACACGAACACATATTGATAGCCGCATGTTTCCCCCGACCCAATGTAAGTTGTCCATTTTATGGTATATTAAATAATTATCAGATTTCGGGAATGAGCAGGAACATGTCAGGAGTACAGGTATATCAAGTTTGTAAATCATGAAGTCCGGTTATCATTCCCGTTATAATGATAATTATAGGAGTCAGGTGTATCATGCCTTGTGTTAATAGATAGCATGATAAGAGGTGATATTCATCAAGTGACAAGTCTTGCAAATAGCGATATATAATAAATGACCCAAAGATAATGTTCAAAATCAAAGGAGTAATTAACCATAACAATTAATCAAGATTAGTCGACTAGGGAGAGAAATTAGTCGACTTAGAGAAGGAGTTAGTCGACTATAGTAAAGGGTCAAATCGACTTAAGAAGGCTGCGTTCGGTTGGGTCGCGTCTCAAAAGTGGCACGTTTCAAGAAGGTGGTGCGTTTCAAGAAAGTGGTGCGTTTTCAGAAAAGTGGTGCGTTTTCAGAAAAGTGGTGCGTTTTCAGGAAACTGGTGCGTTTTCAGGAAACTGGTGCGTTTTTAGCAAACTGGTGCGTTTTTAGGAAACTGGTGCGTTTTCAGCAAACTGGTGCGTTTTCAGCAAACTGGTGCGTTTTCTTAACAAATATGAAATAATATCCAAGTCTTGGCGAGTAGAATTACTCGCCTAAAATGCGTCCGACGCAGAGAAACGCGGTCCCAATCCAAAGGAGGGTACCGGTCCTCACAAGAGAAGGCAAAAGGTTGAAGGTGCAAGTCCAACTCAATATGGCAAAACGAGATTTTGCAAATGGCGTTGCGGGGAATGAAGCTATAGTCCGCCGGAAAGAGGTTGACGAGGGGGTGAAGATGGTATGCTCGGTGGAGGCTACGGTGGTGCGGGTGGTGGTGGAGATGGTGATGAAGTTTTGTGGAGGTGATGGGTTCTTTGGGTGTCTCTTGGTGAAAGAAGTTGAAGAAGAAGGAGTTAGTGGTTGGAAAAGGGTGGAGAATATGGAGGAGAAGAAGATGGAGGAGCTAGTGGAAAAATGGTGAAGGTAAGGGGTTGTGATGGCCGGCCAAGGGCTTGGTGGAGATGGAGCTTGCTGTTGGAGCTTGCAGGAGGCAAAAAGGATGAAGGAAAATGAAAGAGAGAGAAGGGGATGCATATATATAAAGGGAGGAAACATTATAATAATAACCCATCATCACTTCCCTCCAAAGAGTGTGGCGTTTGCAAGGTCCCAAGGCTGCGTTTAGGCCAAAATGGAGCCAAACGCGGGAGCTTCAAGGCTGCGTCCAGAGAAAAACGCAAGGAAGCTGCGTTTCAAAGGAAAAGGACAAAGCATGGGGGATTTGACTTGAGTTGAATTAGCCCATACGCATTTAATGCAGCATGGAGAGGGTGGCTGCATTAAATGATGAACCTGGCTGGCTAAGATCGTGTTTGAGGAAGAGAGAGAAAAATATGGAAAGATAGAGAAGTGGAAAACTTGGATAAGTTCTCGGTATCTGGGAAAATACCGAAAACTCCAGAAATGACTAAAAATTGAAGTATCTCGGAATGCTATCCAAAAATTCACAAAAATCATAAATATTATAAAATGACTTTTAATGAAATCGGTTTTCAGAAATTCTATCTCATTTTCAAAATAAAAATCTTAGAATGTACTGGGCGCGGTGTCTACACCGGGTAGGCTGAATTTTTGATAAAGTCTGAAAATTCCCAGAAAATGCCCGAAGGATGAAAACATAATTCTAAGATAAAATGTAAAAGCGGAATTCAGAAATTTGATTCCAATTGTAAATTAAAATTCCTGGAATCAACCAGTGATACTGGCCGACACGGTTTTGAAGATTTACATTTTAATTCCGAAAAATTCCAGAAAATCATGAAAAATCTAGAATATTAGAAAATAATATTTGAAACTAAAATCAGTCAAATCTGAATACCAAACAGGTCAAATCATACAGTACTACTACATGAGTAAGGATAGTAGAAAATAAAATATAATAATAATAGAAGAAAATATGCTCAAAAATCAGGATACGTAACTGTGCACGTATTCTGGGAGTGGGGTGTTACAATGTGCACACACAATCAAGCCAAGCAATCAAGGATATAACAATATGAATTAATGCAATGCAATAAGAAATATGCTCAACACAAGCAAGTATGATATGAGATGAAATATGATGCTTTGCACATAGTAAATGAGAGAGAGTTAGAGAGACAATGGGAGCAATCGCAAACACCAAGATTTGTTTCGAGGTTCGAGCACCTTGCTCTACATCCCCGCCTACACCACCGTGTAGGATTTCCACTATCTCAACTCCCACCGAGGGAACCTCTACCGAAGAGGATTTCTTACAACTCTAGGAGTACCTAACTCCTCTCTCAATACAACCTCCACCGAGGCTAACAACAACCAACAACAACACCTCTACCAAAGAGGCTCACAACCAATCTCAATCACCTCACACTTGAGGGATACAAACCAATCACCCGATCACCTCTACCTAAGAGGGATACAACAAGAATAAGGGTGTACAACTTAGAGGTTACAAACAACAACCTCAAAACTCTCTCTTTCTTTCTTTTTCCACAAAACAAAGATCCTAATAGTTTAGGATAGTATGATATAGCTCAAGTGTGGAATCAAAGTGTTTTTGGAAACAAGCAACAAAGAAAAACTACTTGGGAAATCTCTTGTATAAGATAGAAAATGAAATACCAAATCAAAATCCCAAAACCTAGTTTTCTTTGATTTTTCAAAAACCAAAAACAAATAAAGATGAGAAGTTTTTGCACTTAAAACTCTTTTGAAAACTCTTTTAAACACTTCAGAAAACTAGTATTTTTTCTCTTAAAAAACTTGGCCAAAATCCCCAAAGAGATGGGGTTTATATAGCCCCTATACAAAACTAGCCGTTAGGCTGAGTTGGCAGTCTGACAGACTGCCGGTCGACCGGCCCGGTCGACCGCCAACGATCAAAAATGTGACCGTTGGGCAATAGCGGTCGACCGGCCCGGTCGACCGAAACAAACCGAGAGCAGAGCTCTCAGACCCGGTCGACCGGCTCGGTCGACCGTCCACTGTGCCTAACAGACGTGCACGTCTGTGCACATCGGTCGACCGGCCCGGTCGACCGGCCCTTGGTGCGGTCGACCGTCCCGGTCGGCCGACCAGCCTGTCAGCACAAAACCAGGTCAGAAAAATTTGGAAAAATATTTTCTAAAAAATCTTTTATCTCTTTTAAAATACCATAAAAATTGTTTTATCATTTTATGTTGAAACATAAACATGTGATAAAAATTTCAAGACATATATCAATCATATCAATTCATTTTTGTGTCTTGCCAATTTTATCAAAAACAAAACTTGTATTTTATCAAACTAGAATTTTCCAAAACATGAATAGGATAGTCAAAATAAGTTTGTTTAAAAAATTAAGCATGCATGTATAGAATGAAGCAACTATACATATATCAATTTAAACTTATTTTGATAAACTATTCATGAAAACCAAAACTCAATCATAAAACGTGTGTGATTTGTGCACTTGAGCATATCAACTAAACTAAGCTTTATAAATATGGATCTAAAACACAAACTCTAAACTAGATACCTAAGTCTTCTTGACGATCTTCATCTTCAAGTAGACTTGCTCCAAAACTCCGTGATTCTCCAAGTGCAAAGGTATGATCTTTAAGCTTTGGCACCGGAATTGATTAGTATCCAATATTGCATATTTTACATCATAACTCCCATGCATATTACAAATAAATATGTGATTTTTACTCCTCTTCTCTACATATTTGCAGGTACACACTTAAAGGAGAGATATCCAAATAATCACTTAATTAACACTAATTAAGTGATTAATCAAGATTAAAGATAAAGCCAAATTCAAATCCAGATCTAGAGAAATTCGCGCAACAAACGAAGATTCCAGATATACCACGTGGCTAACAACCTTATAACTGATCTTCAACAGAAAGATTTGGCTCAACGGCCAGGATCTTGCCGCGTTCCGCGGCTTGGGCGCGGCAGATCTAGGCCGTTGAGATCCCAGATTTTGTGGCAACAGACTTGATCTCGAAGATTCTCTCTTGGGCCTATAAATACCTCACTTGGACCTGCGTACAAAAACTGATCAGAGAAGAGAGAGATTAGTGAATAGATTTGTATTTTGCTAGGTTTTCTTTAGGATTTTTAGCTCTCTATGATCTTCTTCTCCCTAGATTTCATTGCAAGAGAGAGTTGTAAGAGAGAGAGAGCTTGTATCATCAAGAAGTGACACTTGGAGCTATACAAGGATTGATCCATTCTCTACTTCTCTACTTGAGCTTGATTCTAGTTTACTTGCTTTATTACTTGCTTTGTTTACTTCTTGCAATTTACTTCAAGCTTTGTTTTAGTTCTTTAATGGCTTTTAGCTAATTTCTTCTCCATGTACTAGGTTACCACTAGTCTTGCTACTTCACTAACTCATGGGTGATTGCCTTTGTTCATCTTGCAAGTTGTATGATCTTCTCTTCTCCGACGGTTAAACCACCGTCTACCAAGTGAGAAAGTAATTAGGTCAACACGTGAGACGAATCCAAGCCGATGGAGTGACAACATTAGGCACGCATTCGCTATCAAGGAGTCTAGTAAGTCTTGACAAGCTAGCAAGGTAAGCTAGTCATGGATTGATTCTTCTTTAAGTTTTCTTTCCTTTTCTTGTGAACACCACATCCACTTCTTGATTTCTTTTCCACTTCCACCATGAACATATCCATCCTTCCTTTTAGTTTCTTTTGCATTTGATTCACTAAGTTTATAAGCAAGAGAAGAATACTCGTTTGTTCACTTCACTACCACACGTAAAGCTTCCATCGCGAGCTCTCCCTGAGATTCGACTCGGTATAGTCCTATACTATAGCGGAGACAAGAAGGGTACATCAAATACATCTTTATACACATAATAAGTACACCTTCTTAGTCTAATCAAAATGGCGCCGTTGCCGGGGAGAGCGACGGTATTTTTAAAAGTGAGAAACTAAACGATACTTCTTCTCTGTTGCAGGTACAGGTTGAAGATACAGAAAATCTTGCAGTGCAGAATCATATAAGTGGACCTGGGCCTCTGCTCTCGAAAGCAGAGCCCAGGATCACTCCAAATTGCCGCGTAGCCGCGGCATTTTGCCGTGGGAACGCGGCAAAGAGGAGTTCACTTCTAACAATTTTTCTGCAGGGATTGCTGCTTTGCAAATTACTTCTGCTGATATATCTGAAATCTTGTATTCTTCACCTGATATTTGCTAATCAACAGTAAAAAATTTGGTGTTAATTGATAAAAATTGTTAGACATCTTGCATTATAGGCACGTGTCTTTCAATTACTTTACATTTACTGTTGAAGAGTGCGGGGGACAAGGTACGTAATTCATTGCATATAGACTAGGACTCACTCTTTGTTTGATTTATCTTACTTGGAGTGAACCTTGTTTGTTTCTATATCGTACACTTGCACAATTCAATTTTAAGGGCAATACCTGTAAATAAGATAAGGTGGGGGAGGTCATTACCCTTTCCTTAGCCCGCAAACCACTATCCCAGCACTCACAATCCCAAGCTTGTAAATAAAATTTGATAGACGTTGGCCCTAGGGACATCCGGACTCACTTAGGAGATTTTCCTAAGGGGGAAAAAGTGTTGGAAATTGACTTCTGTAAAATCAGTGTCTAGGAAAGGGGTTGAGGGCCGAAAGCCCGAAGGTTGCTGGTTACTTAATTAAGGAACGTCTCCGGACGGAAAACCTCCCACCAACCTTACCCTTCCCTGGCTGATTTGCTTATAGTCAGATTCTACACCAAACCTCCTGTGGACAGTCTATTTAGGAGTCATCTAGGACCAGAAACCCTAGACAAGCTTGGATTGATTTTTTTTCTTTTGTTGTTTGTTATTTTTCTTTTTCGCTGGTGTGATCGGTGCACGTTGTTTGTGATTGTATATACGAGAGTGGTTCTGTGATCATCATTCTTTCTACACTTGCACTTACACAACCACTTGACACCATGACCAACAACGTCTCACTTCAGGATCGATTTTATCCGATTCGCATCTCCATTCCTTCATGCATTCTTCTCCCCGAGCCTAATGGAAACAATTTTGAGCTGAAACCATGATTGGTAGTCAAAAGTGCATTTTTATCATCATATTTACCATCACATTTTCATATTTATTTATATAATTCTGCACATTTATTAATATTTTTGTGATTTATTGTGTGCAGGCCTCGAAATAATAAAAAGAAAGAAATAAAGCTTAAAGAGCCCAAAAGCCCAGATCCAAGCCCATATTTGAAGCCCAAGAGTCAAAGTGCAAATATCAATTGTCAAAGTGCAATTATGCAAGGGCTAAAGTTGCAATTATTAAAGTTGAGGGAATGATAGAATTCTACCCAACCCTAAACTCTTGCAGGATGAGCATAAAAGTCAAAGATGAGAAGAAAATTCGTGGGAAGAAAATTTGAAGAAATCTGGATTAAGAGTAACTTGATTACCAAGTTATCTCGAAAATCCAGATTAAAAGGCCAGGATCAAACTTCCAGAAGCAGAAGCCCACAGGGACGGACCAGGAGAGGCCACGCGCCAAAGCGCGCGGCCAGAAGCCACAAAAGTGCCGCGGATGCTCGGCAAGGCGCGGCAATTTAGATGAGTTAGAATCCCAGATTTCGTGGTGATGTTTATCCGGGACTCTGTAGCCTTCTGCACCTATAAATATCACCTGCAGTGCAACGTACAGAGCGTCCAGCGTCCAGCAAAGGGCCAAAGTTCAGATTTTTAGGGTTTTTCCTCTTTCTTCTAGGTTAGGTTTTCTTTTTGTTTATCTTTTGTAAATTCTGAGAGTGGAGGAAGCTTTCATGGAGGAAAGAGTCCATGCTTGTACTGAGGTGACAGCGGTGTAAGCCAACTCTTCTTCAATTGTTAATGAAATCCATTCAAAGGTTTGTTTTTGTTATGTTTATTTGTTCATCTCTTCTATTTTATGTTGTGTTCTTGTTCTCTTTGATCTTGTTTTCTATATTGTTTCCTTCTCTGATGTCTTGCAAACCGTGAGAACTTGACGCTTTGAGACTACCTAGCCGAAGAAGGAACCTTGACGGCCCATGGCGATGAACAAGTCTTCATAGCTTGTTGTTTTATTTCGTAGAGTAGATTAAGAAGGCGGACGATCCCATAAGCCATGCTTGTATGCCTTCTAAGAAAAGGTAAATCATCGCAACGGTTCAAACGGTAAGCAGACTGAAGAGGTAATCTTTCTTTCTTTTCTTCCTTTAGTTTAGATCCACATCTTCCTAAATTCTTCTTTTTCACTTCACTGTAAATACCACCCATTGTAAATACCATCGTGACTAACAAAATAACTAAAAAAGATAAATTTTTAGAGAAACTTGCTTAACGCTTCCATCGCAGTCCCTCCCTGAGGATCACGACCCGCATAGCCCTGCTACCGCGGATTAGAACTGATTCCTCGCACGATCTATTCTTAATCTAATATTCTAATTTTTGTGTGCAGGAAATCTCAGTCAACAAATTGGCGCCGTTGCCGGGGAGGGACGGTAAGTTTATCTCTAAAACAAAAATTTAATTTTTAACTAATTCTTTATTCTTTTCTGTTTGCAGGTTTGGAGAACAGGAAACAGAAACATAGCAGCAGCAGTGGACATATTGCTATTCTGTGCCTCTGCCCTCGAAGGCAGAGCACCAGAACCCACTGTTTTGCCGCGGATCCGCGGCCAGAGCCGTGGAAACGCGGCAACAGTGGTGAATTACTGATCCAATTTTTTGCAGGGTGCTTCAAGTTAAAAATTCTGCTTTCTGCTCTGTTCTGATTTGTTCTGTGATATACCTGTAAATTGCTAATAATTCAACAGTAAATTATTGGTTGTTAAAAATAAAATTTGATTAGACGTTTGCATATTACGCACGTGTCTTTTCAATTATTTTTTTTTACTGTTGAAGAGTGCTGGAGAAGCAAGGTACGTACGCATTGCATGTAGAATAGGATTCATCTCTTGGTTGATTTTCTGCATTGAGTGATTCTTATCTATTTATCTTGTACACTTGCACTAATTCATCTTAAGGGCATAACCCATTAACAAGATAAGGTGGAGATTTCATCACCCTTCCTTAGCCCAAAAATCATATCCCGAGCACTCACTAACCCAAGCCTAACTTAAAAATTAGTAGACGTTGGCCCTAGGGACATCTCGGACTCAATTAGGAGATTATCCTAAGGGGGAACGGTGTTGGAAGTTGACTCCTGCCAAATCAGTGTCTAGGAAGGGGATTGAGGGCCGAAAGCCCGAAGTGTGGTGGTTATTTAATTAAGGAACGTCTTTGACGGAAAACCTCCCACCACTCTTGACCTGACCTGGCTGATTAACTTGTGGTCAAAGTCTACACCCTACCTCCCGTGGACAGTCTAACCAGTTAGGAGTCGTCTAGGTCTAGGTCTACCCTAACTTAGGTTAGAATTTTTTGTTTTTTGTTTGTTTAGTTGTTTGTTTTTTTTTTGTGTTTGTGTGATATGGCATATAACAATTTTTCCAATTTTAATCCATATTACACACCTTTTTCGGATATTACCAACCCGGCATATGATAATTTTGACCAACCTCGTGTGCCGGAATGGTCTTATCCGAATGAATATAACCCACACCCCCCATCTTATGACTATAATTTCCATAATAATTTTATTTTGACTTATTTTTTTGAAAGAAATCTAAGTTAGTTTTAAGGATTAGGAAAATCATGATTAGGATTTCTAAAAACTTGGTCAAAATAAATAAATTGTTTAAATTTTAGGTATAGGAGGAGAAATTGAATAATTAGTTAGTCTTAATTTTTACCTTAATGAAATGTGCATTCCTAGTACATATCTAGGATTCTAAGACAAAGACCTTGTGCATCATAAAAAAAAATATGTCTAAAAAAAAGAAAAAAAAAATCACCAATTAAGCTGATACATGTGCCTCAAGAAGCATAAGTACGCATGCCTAAAGGTGAGTAAATAAAATAAAGTCCTTAGTTTTGGGGCCTAGTTCACTCGAATTTGAGTCCGCGGGGTGTTTTCTCACTTGGTGCCCTAAAGCCGACTGGTTTGGGAGCCACCGACTTTAAGTTCGCTACATGGGTGGATTAGAAAGCCTAATAGAACTAAGAAATATAATATATGTATTAACACATCTAATAATCAATTAGTTAGGTATGAGGGCCTCAAGAAGCCTTGATACTTATACGAAAGAAAATTAGATGAGTTATACATGCAAAAAAAAAAAAGGAAAAAAATAGATATTAACACATCTAAATAGTCAATTAGTTAGGTATGAGGGCCTCAAGAAGCCTTGATACTTACACGAAAGAAAATTAGATGATGTTATAAAAATAATAAAGAGGCATGAGAGTCCAAGTTAAGGAATTCCTAGATTCATAAGGGTGCGTATGACTTTTGGTAATGAAAAAGACTATATTAGAAATTCAATTTTAATCCTTACCTAAAATGAATAACAATTGACTTTATAAAGACTAAGTTTGAAGAATGAATAAAAATGAGGATCTTAAAACTTATAGACTACTTAGTCTCTTCAATAATAATTCAAATATTTTCCTTTTTATGGATTTTGTGGGTGCAATCCGCTGAAAACCCTCACGAGACAACACTCGTCCTCTAGGGTAACCTAGGGGTTTAACGGCTTGTTGCACGTGCTAAGTGTAACCGTGATTCCTACGAAAGTGAGTTAGGTTAGATTAACTTTTTCTTTTTCTTTGTTTTTACTCGAGGACGAGCAAAAAGATAAGTGTGGGGGTGTGATTGGTAGTCAAAAGTGCATTTTTATCATCATATTTACCATCACATTTTCATATTTATTTATATAATTCTGCACATTTATTAATATTTTGTGATTTATTGTGTGCAGGCCTCGAAATAATAAAAAGAAAGAAATAAAGCTTAAAGAGCCCAAAAGCCCAGATCCAAGCCCATATTTGAAGCCCAAGAGTCAAAGTGCAAATATCAATTGTCAAAGTGCAATTATGCAAGGGCTAAAGTTGCAATTATTAAAGTTGAGGGAATGATAGAATTCTACCCAACCCTAAACTCTTGCAGGATGAGCATAAAAGTCAAAGATGAGAAGAAAATTCGTGGGAAGAAAATTTGAAGAAATCTGGATTAAGAGTAACTTGATTACCAAGTTATCTCGAAAATCCAGATTAAAAGGCCAGGATCAAACTTCCAGAAGCAGAAGCCCACAGGGACGGACCAGGAGAGGCCACGCGCCAAAGCGCGCGGCCAGAAGCCACAAAAGTGCCGCGGATGCTCGGCAAGGCGCGGCAATTTAGATGAGTTAGAATCCCAGATTTCGTGGTGATGTTTATCCGGGACTCTGTAGCCTTTTGCACCTATAAATATCACCTGCAGTGCAACGTACAGAGCGTACAGCGTCCAGCAAAGGGCCAAAAGCTAGGGTTTTTAGTTTTTAGGTTAGATTCCATTGTAAATTTTTATTTTCTTTTTGTGAAAGCTGAGAGGAGATGTTGCATTCATGGAGGAAGGGATCCTCTTGTACCGATGGTGACAGCCGGTGTAAGTTGTAAATTTTCCTCCATTGTTTAAATCAAATCAAAGCTTGTTTTGTTATTTTTATGTTTTATTGTGTCTCTATCTTTGTCTATCATTGTTTTTCTATTTTTGGTTTATGACATTGTTTCTTTCTCTAATGTCTTGCCCACCATGAGATCCAACTGCTTCGAGAATACCTAGCCGAAGAAGGAACCTTGATGGCCTATGGCGATGAACAGGTCTTCATAGTTGCTTTTTATTCCCTAGTTGCTTTTTATTCCATAAGGCGGACGATCCTATATGCCATGCTTGTACGCCTTCTAAGAAAAGGTAAATCATCGCAACGGTTCAAACGGTAAGCAGACTGAAGAGGTAATCTTTCTTTCTTTTCTTCCTTTAGTTTAGATCCACATCTTCCTAAATTCTTCTTTTCCACTTCACTGTAAATACCACCCATTGTAAATACCATCGTGACAATTAACTAAAAAGATAAATTTTAGAGATTAACTTGCTTAACGCTTCTATCGCAGTCCCTCCTTGAGGATCACGACCCGCATAGCCTTTGCTACCGCGGATTAGAACTGAGACTTGCACTACTATTTCTAAATTTAATATCCTTATTTTTGTGTGCAGGAAAAATCAGTCAACAAACCACAATTCATTAGTACACTTCCCCATTTCCATGGTCTAGAGTCTGAGGATGCGTACCTCTTTATTCGTGAGTTTGAAGAGGTATGCCAAATGATGAGAATTTCCCAACTGTCTGAGGATGCTGTTAGGTTACGGTTCATACCGTTTGCACTTAAGGATTTAGCTAAGAAATGGCTTTATAATCTTCCTGTCAGTTTCATATCTTTATGGGAGGATTTTGTTAAAGTCTTTCTTAAGAAATTCTATCCTATCCACAAAACAGCCCTCATGAGAAAGAACATAATGCAATTCAAGCAGGAAATAAATGAACCTTTCTGGAAGTATCTTGAGCGTTTCAAAGACCTTCTTGCCCTGTGTCCCCATCACGGCATAGAGAAATGACGTCTATGCCAGATTATCTATGACGGATTAGATTACCAAACGAAAACCCTTTTAGAATCCATGTGCCAGGGGGAATTTTTGAAAAAAGATGAACATCAGGGGTGGGATCTCTTTGAAACCCTAGCTGAAAAAACCATTCAGTGGGAGTCTTGTCCTGACAAATCCACTTCCACCACTTCCAGAACTGGTACACACTCCAAAGAATCCTCTCTAGCTGCAGAAACTAAGATCACACAATTAATAAAGAGGATAGAACTGCTTGAGTCAAAAGGGAATTCTATGGTCAACCAGGTCAACCCATTGCCTCTGATTAAACCGGGTTGCACCAACTGTCATGACCTTAGCCATGTCTTGGAGGAGTGTCCATTATCTCAGCTCCACTCATATCAGGAGAACATGAATGCAGTATTGACCAGACCCAATCATCATCCATACTCCAACACTTACAATTCAGGATGGCAGAACCATCCAAATTTTTCATGGAGTCAGTCTGGTCCTGAGCATCATATGCCACCACTTCCACATCTGTACAATGCTCAGTTTCATCCATCCAGTTTCAGTCAGAATTCACTGTATGTTCATCCACCTCAAAGTCCACCACAGTCATATCAGTCATATCAGGACCCACCACCATATTACCAATCACAATTCCAATCTCCATATCCTCAACATCCACCCCAAATAATTCCGAAATATCTGAGTTGAAACAAATGATAGAAACCTTAACAAAAAACCAGCAGCAGGAGTTGAATGAAATGAAGGTCCAAATTGGGCAATTGGCTGAGAATCAAAGAAATTTGTTCCCAAATCAGCCATTGCTAAATCCCAAAGTTGAAGATTCAGGACCCAGTCACTGTCATGCCATTCATACCCTGAGATCTGGTAAACAAGTTGACAATAAGGTTTCTAGTTCACAATCTCATCCAGTACCAAAGCCAACACCTCATGTCCCAATACCACCAACTTTTGACAAACCATCCTCTAGTGCAGAGCCATCCACATCTCAAGCCAAGGGGAAAGAAAAGGTAGATGAGCAACCTTATAAGCCTAGAGTACCATATCCAAATAGGCTTCTAAATAACAAGTCAAATGCTCACATGGAGAAAATAAAAGAAACATTCAATAAGGTCCAAATCAATGTCCCTCTTCTTGATGCCATTCAACAAGTGCCATCATATGCCAAATTTTTGAAGGAAATGTGCACCAAGAAGAGGAGACCCAAGTCCCTAAAAAAGTCTTCCTTGCATCATCCATTAATGAGTTGCTCACTGGTCCAATTCCTGTTAAGTACAAAGACCCAGGGAGCCCCACCATTTCATGCATCATAGGACAGACTACAATAAATAGGGCACTTCTTGATTTGGGGGCCAGCATTAATCTCCTACCTTTCTCTGTGTACTAACAATTGGGGTTAGGTGATCTCCTCCCGACCCAAATGACCATCCAATTGGCTGATCGCTCTGTTACTAAACCCAAGGGGGTAATTCAAGATGTCCTTGTCAAAGTTGGAGAATTCTTTTATCCTGTTGACTTTGTTGTCCTTGAAACAAAACCAGTGTCAAATTCCAATCAAAGGGCACAAATTCCTGTCATTCTGGGTCGACCATTCCTGGCTACTGCAAATGCAATCATTAATTGCCGGAATGGATCAATGAGGTTGACTTTTGGTAACATGACACATGAACACAATGTCTTCCACACACAGCCTCATAAAACAAAAGATCAAACATTTGAGGTTAGCTTCATTAATAACAATTGTGAGGAGGAAAGTGAAGATCCAGAAGATGAGTCACAATCTTGTGATTCTCTTATCCGAGTACCCTTTCAAACGGGGAAAGTTGATTTGGATATTTTCACTTTCAATAAGTCAACTGAGAGTGTATTTGAACCTCCAATTGATATATCCTTTGAAGACTTGTTTGCTGATGAGATCATGTGTTTAGATGAGTCAACTCGGGGTAAATTAGCTGATTGTCCACTTCCGGATGTTGATTTGAGTTTTGAAGAATTATATGGAGAAGAGCTAAAATTTCTTAACATTGGAAGTGATGAGATTCTGAGTGAGAGTGCTGATAAGGACTTTGTTTGTGAACGATGTGGTGGAATGAGTATGAATGAAAATAACAACCAATTGAAACTGAAAACACCTAGGGTTAGAATAATTCAGACCGTTTCCCAATGGAGCTCAAGAAAGAGAACACATTGGAACGATGGGAAACGGGCCAGAGGGAAGCGACCAAAAGCCCAGGTGAGAGTTACACTTGTATATTCCTTGTAAATAATTCCTTCCCCTTCCATTTTGTTTCATGCATACATATATCATAATGCATTGAGGACAATGCATGAAATAAGTGTGGGGAGGGTTTACTAACATAGAGTTTTTAGATTTTTTTTTTTTTACATTTCCTTTCTTTCTTTTACATTTCTTTAGAAATAATAAAAATAAAAAAATATAAAAAAATATAAAAACTTTTTGAAATAAGAGACAAAGTTTTGTTCTATTTTTAAGAAAATTAAGATGTATCTTAGGAATTAAGAAAGCCTTAATTATGACATTTTAAACCTAGTTGAAATAATAGATCTTGTTTGAAATTATAGGATAAGTAAGTAAAATTGGTGAGATATTTTTATCTTGAATTTTTACCTTAGATAAATATGCACTTTACACTTACACATTTCTTGGGATGGAGACAAAGACCAAAAATGCCATATAAATAAAAAAAAAAAACAAATATATATATATATATATAATATATATATATATATATATAAATAAAAGATCACTTATTAAGCTGGATAACTATGCCTCAAGAAGCATGGTTACTCACGCCTAACGGTGATCTCACTTATTAAGCTGGATAATTATGCCTCAAGAAGCATGATTATTCACGCCTAACGGTGATAATAAATAATCCCCTTTAGTTTCGTGGCCTTTTCTACTCGAGATCTTAAACCCGAGGGATGTTTTCTCATCTGGTGCCCTAAGACCGTCTGGTTTGGGAGTCATCGGTTAAAGGCTCGTTACAAGGGTAGACTAGAAAGCCTAAACTAAGGGAAGAAAAAAGCATAAAAAAAAGTATATATAAATAAATAAATGGCTTTATGGTTGGAGTTGAAATCCCAGAAATCTTCACTTACACGGTGTGCATACTATCTAGGTTTTATGAAAGATAAAGTATTCAATCCAATTTTGAATTCTTACCTTAATTAAAAACAAGATCTTGCATGGATACTAAGTTTAAGGAAGAATAATTATAGGTGGACTTATGACCTAGGATCACTTATATTTTTGCAAAAATAGTTCGTAAACATGTCTCTTATTCAAAATGCGTTTTCAAAATACTAACATTTGTCTTCTTTCTTTATGGATTTTGTGGGTGTAATCCGCTGAAAACCCTCAGGAGACAACACTCCTCCTCTAGGGTAACCTAGAGGTTTAACGGCTTGTTGCACACGCTCAGTGCAATCGCGTCACCTGCGAAAGTGGTGTAATAAACTGTTAGTATAGATTTTCTTTTTCTTTGTTTTGCTCGGGACGAGCAAAGAATAAGTGTGGGGGTGTGATTAGTATCCAATATTGCATATTTTACATCATAACTCCCATGCATATTACAAATAAATATGTGATTTTTACTCCTCTTCTCTACATATTTGCAGGTACACACTTAAAGGAGAGATATCCAAATAATCACTTAATTAACACTAATTAAGTGATTAATCAAGATTAAAGATAAAGCCAAATTCAAATCCAGATCTAGAGAAATCCGCGCAACAAACGAAGATTCCAGATATACCACGTGGCTAACAACCTTATAACTGATCTTCAACAGAAAGATCTGGCTCAACGGCCAGGATCTTGCCGCGTTCCGCGGCTTGGGCGCGGCAGATCTAGGCCGTTGAGATCCCAGATTTTGTGGCAACAGACTTGATCTCGAAGATTCTCTCTTGGGCCTATAAATACCTCACTTGGACCTGCGTACAAAAACTGATCAGAGAAGAGAGAGAGATTAGTGAATAGATTTGTATTTTGCTAGGTTTTCTTTAGGATTTTTAGCTCTCTATGATCTTCTTCTCCCTAGATTTCATTGCAAGAGAGAGTTGTAAGAGAGAGAGAGCTTGTATCATCAAGAAGTGACACTTGGAGCTATACAAGGATTGATCCATTCTCTACTTCTCTACTTGAGCTTGATTCTAGTTTACTTGCTTTATTACTTGCTTTGTTTACTTCTTGCAATTTACTTCAAGCTTTGTTTTAGTTCTTTAATGGCTTTTAGCTAATTTCTTCTCCATGTACTAGGTTACCACTAGTCTTGCTACTTCACTAACTCATGGGTGATTGCCTTTGTTCATCTTGCAAGTTGTATGATCTTCTCTTCTCCGACGGTTAAACCACCGTCTACCAAGTGAGAAAGTAATTAGGTCAACACGTGAGACGAATCCAAGCCGATGGAGTGACAACATTAGGCACGCATTCGCTATCAAGGAGTCTAGTAAGTCTTGGCAAGCTAGCAAGGTAAGCTAGTCATGGATTGATTCTTCTTTAAGTTTTCTTTCCTTTTCTTGTGAACACCACATCCACTTCTTGATTTCTTTTCCACTTCCACCATGAACATATCCATCCTTCCTTTTAGTTTCTTTTGCATTTGATTCACTAAGTTTATAAGCAAGAGAAGAATACTCGTTTGTTCACTTCACTACCACACGTAAAGCTTCCATCGCGAGCTCTCCCTGAGATTCGACTCGGTATAGTCCTATACTATAGCGGAGACAAGAAAGGGTACATCAAATACATCTTTATACACATAATAAGTACACCTTCTTAGTCTAATCAGGAATCACCATGATAAGCTTCTAATCATCTTGTTGAAGCTAATCACCAACTAATATCCTGTTAATGATCTGAAACTTAGAAACACAAGAATATTAGTAAACATAACTACATGAGTGTTGATCATCATCAAAACTAGAGTGGAAGCCCATTGGGCCAACAATCTCCCCCTTTTTGATGATGACAAAACTCATGGAGTTATATATGCATGGATTAAAGTTAAGCTTCAAGGAAGCTCCCCTTAACTCATGCATAGGGATAAAAAATAAATATATGCAATGAATATTAAACATGAAACATGCATATGCATAAACAATAAATGGTTTTAGATATCAAATGGAATATTCAAAACAAAATAAGCTCTAGATACCAATTACAAAGCAAACTCTATATATCAATTAAACTTAATATTCTTGAGATTAAAACATAATATATGCATATAAAACATAAGCATGCATATAAAACTCAAATACTTCTCCCCCTTTTTGTCAATCATCAACAAAGGGGTATACAATCAAAACCATAGATAAAATGAGGGGTAAAAATCTTTCTCCCCCTTTTTGTCAATCAAAATAATACAAACAATGTTCTCCCCCTTTTTGTCTAAAACAAAAAACAAAATCAATAAGGGGTGACTACAAACATGATATCAATTAAAAATATGTCAATGAAGCATCTTGATACCAATAAATAAGAATCAATATATGTTATATGCTATATACATTCATGAAGAGGAAGACGCTAAGTTAGCTTCCCTACACATATGCATTACATGAAGAAGGGATGACAAGCCCCAATTCACATAACACATATTATGTAATGCATAAGAGGAGATGTGAAGCTCCCCCTACACACGTATATCATATAAAGAAGAGTTGTCAAGCTCCTCAATTTATAATATACTCAACATGAATCTATATGTAAGAGAGATGTTAAGCTCTCCTTGCATATAGGAAATACAAATCAAAACTTTAAATATTTTCTTTAACAACATATGAGATACCAATTGTAATTAAACATAAATCTTGAATTCTTAACATGAATCTTGAAATCAAAACAAATTTTGAATTTCTTAAATATGATACCAATTGTAAATATTTTATTTTGAAAATATATAAACAAATTTGATGTTGATATCATATGTTCAAAATAACAACTTTTAATCATAAAGAGTGGGAGTACAAATACCAATTGAAATACAAAATCAAATTTTCTCCCCCTTTATGAAAAACAAACTAAAGACATGCATAGACTTGATAACAATTTAAAAGTAATCAATTTAAACAAAATTGAAACTCAAGCACTAGCATAAACACAAACATATATATGTATGAAAGATAGATACCAATAGAAATTGATATACTTGGAATTTAAAGCATACATACATACAAAACATATATGAGTATACAAGAAGATCAAAATGATACCAATTGAAAGAGTTCAATGATACCAATTGACATAGCAATAAGGTCAAGTGTATACATCATATTATCTTCCACCCAATCATAATTCAAGTTTTAAAGATTTTCAATTTAGGGCATACATGAACATGATCTCCCATCCTACCGCCCTTAGGATGGTAGGGGTTTTTCAAAAATAGATTTGAAAATATAGTTTAGTTTGAAAATCACTACCAATATTGAAGAACATCGCAACTAGTTAAATGGAAAACTTGTTAACTAGTACGAAATCCTTCAAGTAAGGAATAAAACAAAAATGAAATTCACATGATAATCATCACTCTAACCAATAAAGCATAACTCATGAGAAACAAAACATGAGCAATAGACATGAGTGTACAAATAATATGTGAAGATCATAATCATGAAAAATATTTCATTAAGCTCAATTATTCCTTAAAACATAATTCCATCAAAAAACATGAAAAATCATATAAAAATACTTATTTAATCTTCAAGGCATATGTATGTCTAATACAAGCTAAAATATACATACATATCCAAAACTCAACGAGTCCACTAAATGTATATTCATGAAGGCACGTGGCTCAAAAGATGTATATGTATAAGATTAGTTTGAACTAGATAGACATATACATGAAGTTAAACATAAATACATGAAACATGAAAAACTAAATTTTCATCACAACAAATTTCATTTCAAGGTATATGTATGAATTGTCAAACATGAAGTATACATACATATCCCTAAAACACAATTGAGTCCATAAATAGATTTGCATGAAAAGCAAATGACTCAAGGGGTATACATGTATATCTTAAAGTTTGACAATAATACACATATACATGAAGTGAAAACTCATAAAACAAATCCAAAAATGGAATACAAGTTTGAAATGTATGAATCATCAAAACTAGACTATACTAGCACATCTAATGGGTACAAATATGCAATCAAGCCCAAACATATATAGATTTATTTGTGGCCCACTATATGTACAAGTATAATTCCTAGTCTTAATGAAAACTAACACTTAAACATGTAATCAAGTCATTGAGCATCAAAACATGATAAAAGAACATCATGATAAAACTAAACATGATTATTATGTGAATTCACATGTATTAGATTCATGATGTACATTATAGCTTAAACAAAAGTGAGAACACTAATTATGGGTTCATATAAGCATATGTGTCTCAAATACTATATATGTATGTCAAGGATCTAATAAACATGGAATGAACATACTAATCCATAGACATCAAAAACATGCTATAATCAAAGATGAAATATAAAGCGTGTAAACAAATAATAGGGAGTTAGGAATTGTTACCAAAACCTAGAAGGCAACCTCCTTGTCTCCAAAACTTGGTGGTCCTCTCACCATCTCTTCCCTTGAAAGTGATGCATCCAATAGATTTCCTTTAAGTCCGGAACGCATCCACTCCAAGGTGTCATCACTCTCACGTCATGTGAGAGCCCACCCCTACATCAAAAATATAGGAGGGGTGGTCTTTGGTACCCACATCTTGTTGGGTCCATGGGGGTTAGTACCTTCTCTAACCCAAACAAAATTCTTTGCTAAATTAGGAATATATAATTTATCATAACAAAATTTAGCAAGGTGGCCCTTACGTCCACAATGTGTACATGAGTACACATGAGCATACATGTGTTGATGGTGTCCGTGTGGAGCATGTGTATGCCGTGATGGGTGTGCATGCATAAAGGACGGAACTTGTTTCTTTCGAACCAAGGTTTCCAACCGTGAGTGGTTCATGGCACATTGGCTCATAGTGGAGCCCAAACAATCCATTTTCTTCTTTAACAAATTTATATCATTTTCGAGCATAGAAGAAGTGGAACATGCAATGGGTGATTTAGGTGAAACTACCCTAGCATGGCAAACATGAGAATCAATCTTATTTTGCAAAACAATATTTTTCTCTAAGCAAACATTTAAATCATTGGAAATAGAAATGATTTTGTTTTTCAAATTAACATTCTCTTTTAAAACAAAATCAACTTTTGAAGACAAATTTTCATTTTTCTTCAAAAGAACATGGCAATCATTTTTAGATTTTAGAAATTCATTTTCTTTAAGTGCAAGATCAAGTTGAGATTTTAATGAATCCCTTTCATTATAGACCTCAACCTTCTCTTGCAAAACACTATCAAGTCTAGAATGTAAACATTTATTTTCTTTTTCAATATCTAGACTTTTCTTTTTCAACAAGTTATATTTTTCTATTAATTTTTCACACACAATAGATAGTTCTTCATTTAAGGCATGGGGATCAACATAATCATTTGAAGAACTAGCACAATCATTACTATCTAGTTGAGATTCCGAATGTACCTCAAGGGAGTCATTCCCTTGGACCATATAGCATTGTTGTGGCTCGGATTCTCCGCTAGATTCCTCTTCTTGGATTGGCAATTGAAGCTTGGAGGTGGTGGTTGTTGTCAACTTGTTCCACACTGCAAAAGCGGAATCAAGATTAGAAACACATATAAGATAATCTTTAGGTAATGTGCTTCTAATGGCCTCTAAGGCTTGTGCATTGGCCCCATATATGATTGCAATCACCAAGATAACATCTCTTGGTGGCCGCAAGGAAAACATGCAAACCTAGGGTCTTTAGGTACATGGACATCCTATACTTCCAAACATCAATGTTGGAAGGGTCAAAGTTAGGTGGGGTCATGAAGTCCATGGTATAAACTAAATATGTGCAAACAAACAAATGCAAATGAGATTAGCAAGCAAATGGATCACTCCTAGGATGTTAAGCCTAAGTATCAGGAGCACTAGCTCTGATACCAATTGAAAAACACCTAGAGGGGGGGTGAATAGGTGTTAGTGCTAATCTAAGAAACTAAATGCAAACTAAGTGCGCTAAATGCGGAAGCTAATGCAAATTATGCACAAACTAATACAATACAACAAGTGTAGCCGAATTCCCCTTGCGAGGCTCTGGACTAACTCCCCTTGATTCCCCTTGAAATGGGTTGAGGCGCTATGTGAAGCTCTTGTTGGATGAGTACAAGTTAGGCACACACACACAAGCAATCCAAGCAATATGAAATATGTGCACACACAATCAAGCCAAGCAATCAAGGATATAGCAATATGAATTAATGCAATGCAATAAGAAATATGCTCAACACAAGCAAGTATGATATGAGATGAAGTATGATGCTTTGCACAAAGTAAATGAGAGAGAGTTAGAGAGACAATGGGAGCAATCGCAAACACCAAGATTTGTTTCGAGGTTCGAGCACCTTGCTCTACATCCCCGCCTACACCACCGTGTAGGATTTCCACTATCTCAACTCCCACCGAGGGAACCTCTACCGAAGAGGATTTCTTACAACTCTAGGAGTACCTAACTCCTCTCTCAATACAACCTCCACCGAGGCCAACAACAACCAACAACAACACCTCTACCAAAGAGGCTCACAACCAATCTCAATCACCTCACACTTGAGGGATACAAACCAATCACCCGATCACCTCTACCTAAGAGGGATACAACAAGAATAAGGGTGTACAACTTAGAGGTTACAAACAACAACCTCAAAACTCTCTCTTTCTTTCTTTTTCCACAAAACAAAGATCCTAATAGTTTAGGATAGTATGATATAGCTCAAGTGTGGAATCAAAGTGTTTTTGGAAACAAGCAACAAAGAAAAACTACTTGGGAAATCTCTTGTATAAGATAGAAAATGAAATACCAAATCAAAATCCCAAAACCTAGTTTTCTTTGATTTTCCAAAAACCAAAAACAAATAAAGATGAGAAGTTTTTGCACTTAAAACTCTTTTGAAAACTCTTTTAAACACTTCAGAAAACTAGTATTTTTTCTCTTAAAAAACTTGGCCAAAATCCCCAAAGAGATGGGGTTTATATAGCCCCTATACAAAACTAGCCGTTAGGCTGAGTTGGCAGTCTGACAGACTGCCGGTCGACCGGCCCGGTCGACCGCCAACGGTCAAAAATGTGACCGTTGGGCAATAGCGGTCGACCGGCCCGGTCGACCGAAAACAAACCGAGAGCAGAGCTCTCAGACCCGGTCGACCGGCTCGGTCGACCGTCCACTGTGCCTAACAGACGTGCACGTCTGTGCACATCGGTCGACCGGCCCGGTCTACCGGCCCTTGGTGCGGTCGACCGTCCCGGTCGGCCGACCAGCCTGTCAGCACAAAATCAGGTCAGAAAAATTTGGAAAAATATTTTCTAAAAAATCTTTTATCTCTTTTAAAAATACCATAAAATTTGTTTTATCATTTTATGTTGAAACATAAACATGTGATAAAAATTTCAAGACATATATCAATCATATCAATTCATTTTTGTGTCTTGCCAATTTTATCAAAAACAAAACTTGTATTTTATCAAACTAGAATTTTCCAAAATATGAATAGGATAGTCAAAATAAGTTTGTTTAAAAAATTAAGCATGCATGTATAGAATGAAGCAACTATACATATATCAATTTAAACTTATTTTGATAAACTATTCATGAAAACCAAAACTCAATCATAAACGTGTGTGATTTGTGCACTTGAGCATATCAACTAAACTAAGCTTTACAAATATGGATCTAAAACACAAACTCTAAACTAGATACCTAAGTCTTCTTGACGATCTTCATCTTCAAGTAGACTTGCTCCAAAACTCCGTGATTCTCCAAGTGCAAAGGTATGATCTTTAAGCTTTGGCACCGGAATCACCATGATAAGCTTCTAATCATCTTGTTGAAGCTAATCACCAACTAATATCCTGTTAATGATCTGAAACTTAGAAACACAAGAATATTAGTAAACATAACTACATGAGTGTTGATCATCATCAAAACTAGAGTGGAAGGCCATTGGGCCAACAGTTTATACTTTGATACTAATTTTGATACTAATCCTACTTGTAATCAAATTGCAAATGTGAGATTTTTCATTTTGTATTTATCTATACATTTTGAAATATATGTCCACATTTTGGAAAAAGTGCCACCTTTTTGAACTATATGCCAACTTTTAGAATATATGTCCATCTTTTGAAAAAAGTTCAAAATTGGAATATGTCCAACTTTTTAGAATATATATCCATTTTTTTGGAATATATGTCCACATTTTGAAAAAAATATCCAAATTTCGGAATATATGTTCACATTTAGGAGTATATGTCGACATTTTCAAGTAAATGTTCATATTTTTGAAAATATATCCACCTTATGAAATATATGCCATTTTTTCTCATTACTATCCAATGTTTATACTTTGGTACTAACTTTGATACTAATCCTACTTAGTAATTAAATTGAAAATGTAAGATTTTTCATTTTGTATCTATCTATAAATTTTAGAATATATGTTTAATACATTTTGGAAAAAAATGTCCATCTTTTGGATTATATGTCCACCTTTTGGAATATATGTCCACATTTTGAAAAAAATGTCCAAAATTGAAATATATGTCTATTTTTTGGAATATGTGTCCACATTTGAAAAAAAAATGTCCAACTATTGGAATATATGTCCACATTTTTGGAACTTGAATACCAGGTGTAATATATGTCCATATTTTTAAAATATGTCCAACTATTAGAATATGTCCATATTTTGGGAACATGACTATCTTTTGAAATATACGACCACAAAATATAAACAATTTTTACAACAAACAAAAAATTTTATCTAAGTTTCAAAAATTATTCATTGCTCAGGGTAATAACGAGCCAGCGGGGACTCACGGAGTTAACTGCGATCGGAGGAGCTCAGAGCTGTTGCGATCTTCACAGATCGGGGTGGATCGGGGGTTTCACAGATTGGGGTTAGACAGAAATTAATAAAAAGATAAACAAACAAATAACTGAAAGAAATAAATAAATATTCATAGGTTAAATAATTTTTGTTTATAGACAATAGAGGTTAAGTGATTTTATAAAACAAGTCATTAATTATTTTTCAAATATTTAAATTTTTTTTATAAATATTTTGACCAAGTTAACAATTTTTTTTGAAGTGGATATCAAAACATGAACAACAAAACAACTAAAGCAACACATCAAGGAGTCCATAATACATCACACGGGCCAATTAAAGGATAAATGACAGCACATTGATCAATTAAAATAAGAGCAATATAGGCAATACGAATATACACCAAGTCATATATTGAGACATGGACCTGCAAACAAAGTAAACTTTGTCAAAGGGCTTTTTGACACGGGTTCAAACTCCAGGGAGTTTTTGTCCCCTGGGGACCTAAAGGCAATTTTTCAAAAAAAAATTATGAAAAGAGGGAGAAATCAAGTCGCCACCTGACGGAGATCCCCCCAGATAGCATCTGATATACATATTTCTCATATATACACACACTTTTGTAGGTACATATTCCTCGTATATACACACACTTTACAGAAATGCAATATTTTGAATTTTTTTTCCCCCTCTTGTAAATAAAATCTCTCACACAGACAATTAGTTAGCCATTAAAAAAAAAGGAAAAAATTGAAAAATTCTCTTAGAGCTCATTAATCTTTATTTAATGAAACAGGTGATCGAATTTCTATTTTCTCAAGGAAAAAAGAAAAGAAAAGAAACTTCAGGCATGAAATTTCTCATAACCATGCTTCTAACTCGTTGTCTCAATCCTGCTTTACGTTTGTGGGGGACCAAAGTTTTGGTCAACCCCCAACCAATCGATTACCAATCTTGGGAGTACTTGGATCTCACTAGACTTCACTACCCTTGGGCCACAATTTGAGCTCTAATAGTAATCGAGCTTCACATCAGACTTCACTCCTTGGTTACAACTTGAGCTCTAATACCACTATTGGGTATTGGGAAGTACTTTGATCTTATCAAACTTCCCTCCTCGTGAGCCACAAGGCCACAGCTACAATCTGATACTATTGTTGGAGACTGATTCTATCTTCATGAGGAGGATGATGGAGCTTTGATAGATACTACGGAGAAGTTTAAGCTGGCAGGTCTTGATCTTAATTTCTTTTTAAATCTATCACTTTTCTATTCACTTTTAATTTGAACTAAATTCGTAGATGAATATTCTAACAAGGCAATCAAGAGTAAATATCAATTCAAGGTTCAGAATTTCAATGACCCAAACAGGAGAAGCTTGGCCCTCTTCTTCTTTTTCTTTATGCTTTACATACATTTAATTTGCAGTCCAATTTAATATTAAGCTCGAGTTAATTTTAGACAATAATTTCCTAAAAACGTGCAGTACCGGTATTTCAAAACTCTTCTTGGTATTGTCAGTAGAAGCAAGAAAACAAGAAGAAAAAAACAAAGAAAGATAAACAAATTCTCCTCATTCTTTGTTGAACAATACAGAAATATCACAAGCAAGACAAGGCTGACATTATTCTTGTGGATATGTAAACATTTCAAACTAGTTTACCAGTAATTAGAATACAAACAAGATCAAATTACAAAACATAATACAAAATCAAAATTACTAGAGTACACTTCTTTCTTCTCATCATCAGAGAGAATCTGATGATGAGAGAAAGAAGTGTATTCTAGAAATCTTGATTTTGAATCCCGGCTAGTGCACCCAGCACCACATCATTTCCATTAGATATTTCCTTAATTGCATTCCTAAGACTGGTGACAGCCTCTCTGTCTAAAACCCTTCTTCTTTTCCGTTCACGCATCTACACCATTCATGCAATCTAGAAACCATCCTTATATGAATCCAATACATGTACTATTCAGCTATGTTAGAATGACATTCATTAAATTCCTTCATAGCATACAAAAAGAATGTCACACTTTGGTTTTGACCTAGAAGGACATTTTATACAGAATTATTTATTTAGGGAGAAATCTAACAAGTTCTGAGGAACAAAAAGAGTTGACAAAAAGAATTTGACGTATTCTTGAAGCTTTCACTCTTCTTCGGCCACGGTAGGGAGCCCTTCTTTGAACCATGAGTACAGACCTCCTTCCAGGTGGAATACATTCTTGTATCCGTTCAATACCAGCAAGTAGGCAGCAATCAGAGACCTGCCACACAAATTAACTCCATGAGTGGGATCCCGAACCCCAAATCTCTTGCCCACTATCATGAGGAAAAAGTATGCACAAAACTGATTTAGCAATATCTCTACAGCTTGACGCCTGTCATTAGGGGACAAAAATGGTGATTAAGAAAATACCTGGACTGGTTGCCTTCTGGAAGATTTTGAGACGGTTTCAACGTTCCACCTGCAGAGCATGCGACTATTATTTTGGCATCTTTATCTAGTTTTGACTCCACACCTGTAAGATCGCTTGTAATTTGAGACCCATTATTCAAGCGTCATAAATCATGGAGCAGAGTCTTTTTACTAGGCTGAGTAGTACTTACTTTGTATAAACTCAGGATTCTCTTCTGTTCCAGAGAATATGCCGAAGAATGCAAATGCTGCACGTCGAGCAATATCCCATGCAGTCCATTCCTTGATAAGTCTGTAAATTTGCACATTAATAGCACCAGGAGGATGACCCTACAAAAGTAAGAATCAGCTATGGGATTCAACCAATCTGGTATTGCATAGGGTTCACAAAACAATCTGGTGCAACAAAATTAAAATTCATCCAATAACCTCATGTTGGCTGTTCGTACTATATCTTTAGTCTATCTTTGTTTATGTTGTACATTTATGAACACATTTCTTCCACATTTGTATCTCATCATGTGACACATAAACATTATTTTCTGAGGATCCAATTTTGTTAGTATTACACGAAGTGCCTGGTTCCAAGCGGAAAATCGGAAATGGGAAATGGGAAAACTTATTTTCCCGTTTCCCTTGTTTGTTTTGAACCAGAAAACGAAAATGGAAAAACCCATTTTCCTCCCCTTTTTTTTCCTTTTCTCTTTTACACCTTTTTCCCCCTTTACACTACCATTTTTCACACTTGTAAAGTGCTACAGTTAATTTTGTGATCATACAAATCTCATTTTTAATAAGTTATAATTTAAAACACTTAATTTTGTAGCTCAAACAGTTATTAAATTTTATTATTTTGTAATATTATTTGATGATAATTAAGAATTTTTATTATTAGTTTTAATATTTTTGTTACTATTTAATATTTAATTGACAATTTATTATACATTTTAATTTTTAATAGCAACTTTAATTTAATAATATTGGTATTATTTAAATCACCAAACAGTTAATTTTGTGGTCAATTTTTTCACTTACACTTTCACATTACTAATCAAGTACCGTTAAACGCGATATATTTTTTCACTTATATTTTTACATTACAATCAAATACTATAAAACTTACTTACATAAATCTCAATTTTTCACTTACACTTTCACTTTTTCATCTCTATTTCTCACTTGTACATTTTTCTCCCACTTGTAGCAAACCAAACAGGTCCGAAAAGAAAGGTACAGATGATGATATTTGTACACGTGCACTACAACATTTGCGCAAGAATACATATGGAAACCCCCATCCCGTGTCATATACATATTCAATACCTGGATACTCCAATACCTAATGGATATGTGACATATTCTAATATTTGAAACACATCCTAGATATATTGGAAAAATACCATATATGTACATGCCCTGGGACTAAGAAATTAAAAGTCTAATGTTTGAATGATGAGTTATGATTCTATCATTTGTAGATGCATTATATTTATATAATTTGCATAGTTTCTTATTAAGACATTTTTAATAAAGAACATGACTGTTCAAGTAATTATTGATTTTATATAACCTAAAATATTTTTTTTGAAGAAAAGGATGGGATCATAAGATCCCAGCCTTAATTTGATTTCTACCCAAAATAATATTTACAAGAGGTAAAACCTCAAACAGTAAACAACAAAGTTCACTAGCACACCAGGCTAGAAAGAGCAAAAAAGAAAGCAGAATATAACTTAAAATATTTCACATCATCTAATAAATTGTTCTCTTTTCAACTCTTATGGCCTTATGAATTCATGATGCAGACAATGAACATTATATACACCCAGCTGTATACATACATACATACATACATATGCACATATGCACACACACAGTTTTATCCATGTTCACGTCTTACTCGTGTCCTACTTTTCAAAAAATTAGTCGTATCTTGTGTTCGTATAGTGTAATATGGGTACCCATATCACATGTTCGTGTCCATACTTCATTGGGTAGCATAAATATGTTGCGTTGGTAATTCCAGGAGGAGTTATCTACACACCAATTTGTAAAAAATTAAAGAATAAATTGCAGAGATTAAACCAAAGACGCGCAGATATTTACGTAGAAACCCAAAAGGGAAAATCAGGGAGAGAGAGCTCTAGTATAATTTCAGGAAGCTTACAATGGGTGATGCATGATCTCTAGTGCTAGAGTTTCTATGATTAATTGATCGTCCTACTTCTCGTTGGAATTGGTCTTCTATTTATACATGTGGGTTTTGTTGAATAAGGTTACAGAGTTCTCATTTATCTGAATATTTATCATATCTCAACTGTTTATTTTGAAGGCGGTTTGGAACAAGCATTCTGATTTGAATTGGTAGTACTCACGTTTGTCTTTATCCAGATATCATCGTCGCACTATTGATATGATTAATCCGCTTCAGAGTTGTAACCTTTAGGTTCAAATGTAGATTTGGTCTGAAGATAAGAGTACTTGCAACCGACTCTATTTCTAATCTTTCAACTGTTTGAATGACATAGAGTTAGGATGGGACTTGAATTCTCCTTCAAAGATTCTGGAGAGGGCTACATGTCATGCATCCATCAGGGATTAGATGGACACATGTCGTAATCTCGCGGGATCAAAAACTGACCACTATAGGATGCTCCATGTGCTTCCCTCTCTTTGACATGTCGTAGGGAATTATGTGTTCCCGGCACGGTTCAAAGACTCGGCCGAGTCGAATACAACTCGCCGAGTCGTATCCGTCTCGGCACCCGACGAGACGAGTCCGAGACCCGATTCAAAGGATCCACTCAGAAACGACCGAATCGGTCTTGACTTAGAGTTGACTCGGCGGAATTGGCCGAGTCACGATACGGCTCGGACTGATTCAGTCGAGTCAGCTCCGAGTCAAGGCCGATTCGATTAAAAAACCCAAACTTACCCCGGACCTCTCCCCCACCTTCGCCTACTCTTGCCTGCCGCCGCCGCGAGAGAGAGGGAGAGAGAGACAGAGAGAGGAGAAGGAGACGAGACAGAAGGCGGGAGAAGGAGACGAGTGAGAGAGAGGAGCGAGAAAGAGCGAGAAAGAGCGAGAGGGAGGGAGATAGTAGAGAAAAGGGAGAGGGAGAGAGACGAGAGATAGGGAGACAGAGCCAAAGGGAGGGAGAGATCGGGTGATCTCACCCGATCTCTCCCTTTATCCTTTTGTTTTTTTGTTTTTTTAATTTTTGGATTTTTTTATATTTACCCCCTCAAATCTTTTATATTTCTGAATTTACTCTCAAATCATCATATTTTCCCAATTACCCCCCTCAAAATAAATTTATTTTGGACATGTGATACATGAATTTTGATATCTACATTTTTTACGATTTGTCATGTTTTTTCATAATTTATTGAGCTTTCTATGTAGCGTTTTGCGCGTATCGTCCAAGTCCGATCCGAGTCGCCGAGACCGATCCGTTTCAGTGCCGGCTGAGTCGGTGGCCGAGATCGCGACTTTAAACCATGGTTCCCAGGAGCTCCGAGAGAAAGGGAAGGGAGCAGACTTCTTGACTTTAACCTCGTGCCTGTGTCACTTCAGTTTTTTTTTTTAGTGATATGCCTCTACAGGCTGGCAGAGATTTAAATGCGAGTCCAATCGGTTGTCGCATCAGTCAAGTAATCGTCATTTTTCGAAAAATCACAGCGCTCGAAGTTGGTGTGGCGTATCAAGCGCGACAATTCAGATCCGAACCGTCGCGACACGTATAGGGTCCTGATCGAGTGACTCTTCGTCTTCTTTGGGATTGAAATTTTGAACGGTTGACACTTGGACTTCCTTCCCCTCTATAAATAGGTCAAAACTTTAAAGTTAAATCTGTGCTGCTTTTGAAAATTTCTTCCTTCAAAGATTTCGCATTGTTCTGTGGGCAGTGATGTCTTCTTCCTTTTTCGTCTGGTGGAGGAAGGAAAGGAAAAGGATGGAGAAGGTTGTTGCGCTCCTGATATTCAGGGTTCGTTTGTTAAGGAACTTTGATTTTCGCGATGGGCTTGTCAAGGAACCTCGATTTTCGCGACGAGGCCCGACTGTCTGGAAGGATAAGTAGGGCTTTTGCTTCTGCTTGGTCTGCACATCTGGTCTCTGATCAGATCAGGCCGGGCAGGGGTTGGGGCTCGACACCTCTCCTTCCTCGAAGCATGCATGGAGCAGGGTATAGGCGTGCTTGATGATGGTTTCAATTCCAGGGACTGGCCGTCTGCACTCCTGTTGGATGCCACTGATTTGTCTGCCACCGCTCCGAGTTCATCTTCAGAGTTACGGGTTTGGCATTGGCATCATCGTCGTCTTGCATGCTTCGGTCTGCAGTTCGAGACGTGATCTCCCTTGCTGGCATCTTCTTGAGAGTTCTGGGTATCATTTTTCTTTCAGAAATGGCAGATTGTTTGTTTAGGAGTCATCTCCTGGACCCTGTTAGAGACGCGATAGAGAGTGTATCTGTTTTTCTCTCAGGAAGAACACACACATACAATAGATCTTGTATCACTCTTGTAAGATATAACCATGCTTGTATGTGGATGGATGTAACCGAAAAGACTTTATGATAAAGCAGTGAATTGAAATGAAAGTATTGTTTGGATCTTTCTTTTGTTTTTTTTTCCAATTGTCGTTTGTTGGATGTCTACTTGGAGAGCTACTTTGGCTCTGAGATGTTTGGAATGGATTGGTGTGCAGTTCACGAGTGGGATTCGTCCCACAATGGTACCTGTAAATTTTACCTGAGTGGGGTAAATCCCTGCTATGAAGTTGCATTGTCGGGGTAGCCGTTAGGATAGGACTCGATAAAGGCTGTTGACTCGCTCGGGTAGCCATGGGCTAATCTCCGAGCAGTCATTGTAAGTGAGCCTTAATCTTTCAGGAGACTCCCCGAGAGTAGCCGTCAGGGTAGGACCCAATATAGGTCGTTGATTCACTCGGGTGGCTGTCACGGTGAAAACCCGATATAGGCTGACACCGAGCAGTCATTGTGGGCGAGTCTCCATCTTTCAAGAGACTCTCCGAGGATTAGCCGTCAGAGTAACACCCGATATAGACTTTGACTCGCTCGGATAACCATGGGCCAAGCTCCGAGCAGTCATTGTAGGCGAGCCTCCATTTTTCAAGAGACTCTCCGAGGGGTAGCCGTCAGGGTAAGACCCGATTTAGGCTGTTGACTCGCTCAGGTAGTCATGGCCGAGCTCCGAGCAGTCATTGTGGGTGAGCCTCCATCTTTGAGAAGACTCCCTGAGGGTGGCCGTCAGGGTAGGACCCGCATAAGTTGTTGACTCTCTCAGGTAGCCGTCAGGGCAAGGCCCGTGTAGGATAAGCTCCGAACAGTCATGAGCAAGTCTCCTCTTTTAGGAAACTCTCCGAGGGGTAGCGTTATGGTAGGACCCGCTATAGGATTTTGACTAGTTTGGGTAGCCATCAGGGTGAGGACCCGTGTAGGCTGAGCTCTCTGCGCTCATTGTGGGCGAGCCTCCGTCTTTCAGAAGACTCCCCAAGGGTA
>JAVJIF010003317.1:0-227973 GCA_038442645.1 Agave tequilana
CATGACTGGTGCATCGCGTCCAAAGAGATCTTGGCGAGGATTAAGTCCCCGTCAAGGACCATGATTTCTGCCCTTGCGGACGACGGGGACCATGATTTCTTCCCTTATGGACGAACACGAACAAGATCGCCGGCCGAAATATTCTCCCAGGGGCCCGGCAAACATAAGAAAGGATGATCAAGCCTACCTGCAAGAAGCAACAAAGTTAGAAAATCCGAAACTTAGTGTACTTCGACAGAAAACACTAAGTGACAGACGCAGCTATTGCTGAGGACTTCAGACGCAGGAATGGCCCATGCAGAGAGCCAAACTTCTGTGGAGGCAGAAACAGACGCGAATCAAAGCTGTGATATACACGGAATTTGAACGCGATCTAGTTCCACGCCCATGTCTAAAGATGCAAGACGCAAAGAGAATCAGGCGCGAGAATTGCCATCTCCCTGTTGCATGAACAGGAGTTGCAAAATTCAGGCCTGAGACCTCCAGTCTGAGTTAAGATTCTCCTAAGTCGACAGCCTCAAGACGCGAGCTCTATATGCAAAGCCTGCGGCAGGTGCCTAAGTCTACTATACTCGCGTCCAGAGAAGTTTAAGTCAATAGCGCAACTTCCAAAAGAGGAAGGCACCAACTGACTTCAGGAGAAGATCCAGATGATGAATCTCTTTAAGAGATATCAAAATTCAAAGTTAGTTGGACTAAAAATATCATGGCAAATCAGGACGGCGTACCCGCAGAGGCCTCTATTAAGAGTTGAACTCTCTGCATCGAAGCACGGACATAAAAGGTGCTCAAGGAGACGCTTTTCGTTATTGAAATCACTTGACAGTGGTAATCTTCTGAAGAGACCAAACAGAAGCATGAAAGCTCTGGGTCATCTTCGTCCATGGAGGCAAGCCCCTGCTAAGGTCCTTGAAGGAAGAAGAAGGAGTCTCTCAGAACACTCGCTTTCAAAAGAAAGTAGTTTTTGTAATGGACGACTAAAGGGGGGTAAGCCCTATTTATAGGCAGGCCATAATGACCATAATTAATGGCTCATTAGTCAGAATCGTCGGCCTTAATGACCGCACGAGTGCCAAAGTCCAATGGAAGTATGACGCATGGAGCGTCGCTTCGGGAAGCGTCGAAGACGCAGGTCTCAACCGCCAGCGCCGTTTTGGCATTTAAAGGCATTAACGCCTAAGCCCAATGAAGAACCGACGCGTGGGCTGCCGCTTCGGGACGCATCAAATGGTGCGAGTCCCCAATCGTCAACAACGATTTGACGTTTAAAAGATCCGATAAAATCTTTATGACAGGCTGCATGTAACGCCTGGGAAGTTGCACCAAAACGCAGGCCTAAGAGCCGCGTCCAGGAACTTGCATCCCTATATGAATTTGAAAGCGGCATCCTTCTTCATGCCAATTAAGAGGATCACGACCGCGTCTCTCGAAATAGTCCATAGCTGCGTCTCCTCAGCAAAAAGGACTCGTTCTGGGTCGCACTTTGAAGCTACAAAAGCTGCGTCCTAAGGCTTACTTCTACAACAGAGAAGATCTACGTCACTCTCAGGTATCACAAGTACCTGAAGATTGCGTCTACACTGCAAGACGACAATGGTATTCCCGTTATGAACTCGATATGATTTGAGTTCGCACTAAGTCAAGGATCCAGAGACGCGCCTCCACTAAGACAAAGTCGCGTCCGCTTATCTTCGCGTCCGCTCTGGGGGAGCATGAACCTGCGTCTCACTTCATCCTGGAATTCTGCATCCGAATATAAGTAGGGTTGCATCTGAGAGCCGCATCCTTCCTTCCAAAACTGCGCTCCAGTTTGCAAGTCAGAGTCGCGTTTCTCAGGGTCGCGTCTCCACTATAAATTTTAGTCGCGTTTTGGCAGACTCAGTTCAGCCTGAGTTTGTTCAGAGACAGTCTAGGACTACAACCAAAGACTGCGATGAAGAAATTGGACTCATCCACAGTGAAGCAATGAAGTGGAACAAAAATTTCAACGACTTTTATTATTAAATATGATAAAAGTAAATACAAACACTCTTGGTGAATAGAGTGTCCTTTTCTTTACAAAAATGAAAAGAAGAAGAAGGCTAAAAATCCTGGTTCGCCAAAGAACGGATTTGTTCTCTAAGGCGATGTATCTCATGTTGACGCGCCTTCTCTGCTTCCATGAGAGCCTGGGCCCGTAGCTCCTCCTCGGATAAAAATCTCTTCGCAGCCAGCTGCACTCGTAGGGATTCCAGCTCAGAGGAATTAACAGAGAGATTTTCCTCAACTTGCGCCTTGGCAGCCTCTAATTCCGCTAGCCTCTTTTCGGAATTGGCCAACTTCTGTTCATTGATAGCAATCAAGGCCTCAGCTCTGGCTATGGTAGCTCGAGCATCGAGGATAACCTGCTTCGCAGCCTGCATGACCATCTCGGACTCCTTGACTCGCCAGTTAGCTTTCGATGGTCAGCCTGGAAACATTGGAGAAGACAGGTCCTTTCAGCTATCCTTCCTTCCATCTCCTTCGCTCTTGCTCTTGAGCAGCAAGGAGCCTGGCCAGAGTTTCCTGGGCCTCGTGAAATGAGCCAGCATTCTCCAGAGATATAAGCTCTTTCAAGTCATGTCCCAACTGCTCCACCAGCAGCAGACACGCCTTGGCTGGTGAAGGGCCTCCGGCTAAATTGATGTTCTCGACCAGATTTCCAAGAAACATCCGGGCGAATTCGAAGGAGCTATTCCTAGATAGGATGAGATCAATACATGAGCGCATGGAGGCAAAGAACTGCTGCACCACTTGACGCGCCAGCTCCCCCATGGTATCACCGCCTGGGAAGAATTCCGCTGAAGTGCTCCCCGATCCCCTTTCCATCACGGGGCGAGGGACGTGAACTGATTCTTCCGTACAGGAATCGGGCTAACGACAGGTGCGGCAGAAGCAGGGGTAACCTCAGGCGCTTCTGGGGCTACTGTATCTGTAGAAACCTCCACGGCGGATGAAGTAACAGCAAGCCCGACCTCTTCAGGTTCCTTGGCCGAGGTTTGAGCCGTACAGCCTTCCGGGGAGGCACTGACCGCCAAATCTTCTACTTGAGCTTCCTCGGTGCTCTCTGCAAATTACCAGAACATCAGCCACGACGGTAAAAGGAAAATATTCAAAGCATCAATTTTCCTTACCAAGTTGGGGGTTCAAAGGTGGCAGGTTCTGGGGCGAATCTTGCAGAATGGAGGCCTCCCCGACTTCGATAATTGCCCTCTCATGAGGCACCCCAGCAATAGGAACCTCGACTCCCTCCTGCTGGGCCAGCTCCTGTATCATCTCCTCAATATGGGAGGAAGCCGCGGCCTCGCTAACCACGACCAGTCCTGCAATATGAAATCAAAAGGAAAAGAAAACGTCAAATTCTTTTCCCTAGAGGAGCTAGGTTAACAAAACGGCGGAAAGAGTACCTTCAGCAGAAGCAACTGCAGCTGGTGGTGACGCCGTCACCGGATCACGCCCATATATCTCCTCCTCCGTGATATGCGAGAATTTGCTCGGATCTGGAAGAGCGGGTTCATCGCCAAAATCGACTTTATCGCCTGAATCGGATTCGTCCCCACCGAACGATGAAGACGATAGTTCAACGCGAGAAGCCCGGCAATTGAGGCCTTGTCACCAAATACCCCAGTAGTAGGACTGGGATCAACTACCCTCGAGCTGGGCATCAATACGACAGGAAACCCAGGCTGTTGTGCCTCATCTCTCCTCTCTTGAGCTGAAGAAGGCCCTGGCTGAGTTGAGACCCCTGGAATCTCAACATCATCCCTTCCAACCAGGTCAGCCTCAAGTTGCTCAGCCTCATCAGTTGCAGCGGGATCATCAGCAAACTCCCCTCCTCTAAAATTACGGGCCCCTGCTGCGCAATCCACGAGTGCGAACAAGAGGGGCACTATCCTCCTCATCTTCTTCCCTCTGCTCCTCAACACCAGAAGGGATGGCCTCGGACAAGGAAACTTCGCCCGTCAAGTCTTTCCTTGCTCCTTGGGAGCAGACTCAACGATGGAAGTAGAGCCCTGAGGACGTTTATGTACCGCCTGTCGACCCTTTGCTGCTCTCGGCTCCCCCCCTTGACACCCTTCTGGCCTCCTTTTGAGCCGCTCGATATTCATCGACGCCTCGCGAGCGCTTTTTGGACGCCGACTTTGTTTCGTAAGAGGCATTGATACTCTCAATGCATGAGTACTCTGGTGAGAAGTCAGGCATTTGGTTGGCTTGAAAGTACCAGGTGCAGAAGCTAAGGCTGGTACAGCCTTTCGGTCCCTTGGGAGGCAGACGAAAAAGCGCTTCCGTCCCTCCAGCCACGCTATAATACCAAGCCCGAGCACCTTCAAACAAATTCCCACTGAAGGCGAGTTGAGCATTGGGGTTGCCGACGTATAAATGATCATAGCCGAACTGTCGGGCGAAGCGATTCGGCATGTACGGCTCGATCGTGCACGAATTCCCTTGCCGAAAGAGCACATACCCAGGCCGAATATTGATCAGCCACCAGAAAACTCCCGATGATAGCCTTGTGAAGTTGTCTGAACCCACCAGGTCGGCAAATTGATCCCCTTAAGATGCACCAGTAATCTCGGGGAAGCAGCGATTGAGCTGGTAGTTCGAAGCAGCTAGAATGCACTTCCGAATGAAATACATATAAGTATTACACCAGCTTGAACTCTCCAACCGCTGGGCGAAAGGGATAAACCCCTCACACCAAGACACCGGCGTCATCAGGAAGGGACAGTGCATAACGTACCAAGCCATTAGGTACGTGTAGGGAAGTTCAACCCGAGGGTTGGGACGCTTTATCGTCGGTCCCCTCTGAGTCAACAATCGGCTCACCCTGGGAGTCGACAACCTTCTCTACCCTGCATAGACTCTGAGCTAAGGCCCGCAACCCACTTTGAATACCGGCCGCCATGGTCGGGTGGAGGGCTATGGACTTACCATAAGCCAAGAGCACCGCCGGATACACCACGTCAGCAGCGATTACCTCATGCGGCAGTGTCGGCACCACACAGCGCTTCAACCACAACATTAAGAAGCCCGCTAATAGTGCCCGATTGGAGATAGGGATCCGGACTTGGTGATGGAAACTTTCAAAAACCGTGTCAGGTTTGAAAGTATCCTCGTTCGACTCTGTGGTGTAGGAGTCTACAGAAGCCTTGATTCTGTCAGCAATCTCTTCGTCGGAGCTGGGAGCCAGTCGGGTCACTGGTTGGTCCTTCTGATTGACACCATTAAACAAGTAGCTTGCCCAAGACAGCTGCTTAACTCCCTCGTCCTCCAAGAGGTTATCTGGCCGCAAATGTGGATGTGACATAACACCTCCCAATAAGTCTCGTACACCCGAGGAAACTCTTTCTTCAAAAGGTGAAGCTCCTCAGAGGTTGGGATGTATTCCTCATAGGGAGTGTCCCCCATTGCCAGCCCCGAGACTTCGTGCAACTCATGCAGGGCAAGACCCATCTCTCCGACCGGAGTGAAGAATGTCCCCGTCAGAGGATTGTAACGCTCCAGGATCCAAAGAAATTTTGAGAACTCGGTGGAATGCCATACTGCACGGCCCTGACCGCTTGGTACATTTCCACATGCTCCAACAGACCTCCAAGATCGGCAAGGACAAAGCTCACCATCTTGCCCCACCAGTACTTGTCAGTGGAATGAATCCACCCAAGCGGACGGAAATCGACCGGAAAGTCACCCCCCGCTTTCATGAATACATTAATGAAGGTGGTGCCGAGTTAGGAGTTTCTCCTACTGGGTGATCGGACCTGAGCAGCCCGGGAAACAGGCAGAAAACCTCCTTTTCATGACCAGCATTATATACCTTCCTGGAGCCCAGGCTGCCGAGAGCAATCTCGGGGACAGGTCAGGAAATCTCCCACGTCATCTTCCGAGGGACAGACATGTGTTGCAGATAAGATAGGGGTACATTCTCTCCATGTTTGAAAGAAAGAACCTTCTACCCTCTATCTGACGAAGCCATTTATAATCTCCATCATGCAAATTATAGCCACCCTCACTGATGTTGTCTCCGAAGAAGAAAGCAGGTTTCTTCATCAGAACGCGAGAATTCATTGTGAATGCCGCGTCAGTCATGAGCTCCCGGAGGGTCGCCGGGTCAACATTGGAGAGCCTCTCTCTTCGCTCCTTCGACTTATCAGCAATCACGGAAGCAGTCCGTTGCAGAATGAAGGTTAAATCACGGTTAACACCACCTACGTGCCCGAAGTGGCACTTCTTGGAGAGTGGATTGGAGGAATATCGCACTGCATAAGAAAATGACACTTGATCAGAAATCTAAAACGAAAATGATTAAGTGTCTATAATTCAGACGCAGAAGAGATTCCAGACGCGGAGATTGTCAAAATCCGCGTCCGGACCTGAGGACCGTGAGGCCAACATGGAGTCCGCGTTGAAAATCCAAGACTTATGAAAAATCTCTAAGTACTTGGACTCAGGCACAAGATTCATGAAAATCAGCGTCTGATGTCACAAAATGCAAGAATCAAGTCTGCGTCCGAATCTTCACAATTAGAAACATTCTAAGTGATGGGTCCGGAACGCAAGGCTTACTGGGGCCCTGTGTTCAGCAAGCAGATTCGAGCAGATAAGAACAGCAGGGGTCATCAAGCCTGCACCGTGCTCATCGACTCAAGAACCGCGTCTGAAGATCAAACACAGATTCGAGCCCGTGGTGGCAGTTCATATTCAAAAGGAGATTTAAGAGTTACAAGAACTCTGTAAACTCTTTTAATGGCAAGCATCAAGCCTGCACCGTGCTCATCGACTCAAAGACCGCGTATGAGAATCAAACACGGTTTCGAATCCGCGTTGGCGGTTCTTCTTCAAAAAAGGGATTTTTTTTTTACAAGAACTCCATAAACCCTTCTAATGGCGAAAATTAAGCCTGATAGGCGTTATACTGAGATAGGGGCTTCCTGCATGGAGGAACCGCCCCTTTGAGTCTCAGCGACGACCGCCTTTGAAGATGAGGCAGTTGGCTTGGCCTTGGGTGCCATTGCTAATCAAGAATCCGATGTTAGATGAAGAAGAAGAGAACAAAGAGAGCTTCTTTCTCCAAAACCCTAGCAGATGCACGCGAAGACGAAAGAGAGATTAATGATGACTCTCTCGATGACTGTTGCCATTTATAGGCACAGTGATTCGCAAAGATACGCGGCGCTGGGCTCGATTGACTCAACGTCGAATCGTCTTTTGACGCGTGGACAGCGCATTTAATACAGCGTGAAGTTCGCACGCCGAAAAAAAGCAGATGTCCCGTCGGTTTCGCAGACAAGTGGCAGTGCACTCATGGCATTGGCGCGGATTCGCACCCAACAGTCGCGCCTCTTCAATGGACGCGTCCCTCAGCACAGCCATTGTTGCGTCCAGAAAGTCACGTCTTTACTCCTAAAAGATGCGTCTCTCCGAAGTTCGCATCCTTCCAATCAGGCCAAGAATCGCGTCTGTCTTGTGGAATATCAGTCGCGTTTTCATCCAAAAGATGCAGCCCTATGAAAGTCGCATCTTTAAAGCTGGCGTTCAGTCTTTGCTTCAGCAAAGCATTTCAACAATACACTGGCACAAGCAGACGACTGTCCATCCTGGTTTAAAGTACACCAACGACAAACTCAAAAGCATCGGGGAGGTTTAGACTGTGTATCTAGACACTCCACGCGATCAGTTTTGGCGGCTTCAAAGAGTTCTACAGTACAGTCAAGAAGGCCATACTCCAAACAAGATCGAGCCCGGAGCATTGTCAGTCCAATCATAAGAGGGGATTCAGCTAGACTCCAAAGTATTTCGAAATCCGTCCCAGCTAACTGCGGAATATCGAAAACTTTGGAGGGGGTTCTGTAGGCTGTCTAAAAATCATTAAGACAAAGTCGTCAAAAGCAGAGTCCCAAACTCCAAACGCAGGGCTAAACCCGCGTCTCAGCAGCTCAAAGGCGTGAGGGTCCAAACCCGCGTCTCAGCTCAAAGGCGCGAGGGTCCAGACCCGCGTCTCAGCTCAAAGGCGAGAGGGTCCAAACCCGCGTCTCAGCATCAAGGCGCGAGGGTCCAAACCCGCGTCTCAGCAGCTCAAAGGCGCGAGGGTCCAAACCCGCGTCTCAGCATCAAGGCGCAAGCATCAAGCCTGCGCCTCGGTTATAACTGCCCTGGTTATGGGGCCGGTCACCGCCCACATAACGGAAAAGTTAACCCCTCATTGTGGAGTGTTTTTAGGGGCAAGTTCACCCCTGAAACCTCTATAAATAGCCCCGCCGCTATGAGATGGGAGATATATACATACAGTCGGTCGATTAGAGAGGAGATACGAGAAAGAAAGTCCAACTCTTCAGCTAGCTTGCTGTGCTCAAGTTAGTCTTTGCCGACAATCTCTTTGAGAGTTGTGGTCGACAGAGCTGTGTTACTCCGTCAACCACCCGAAGAGAAGAGCCCCCGGAAGATCTCAACGTTCACCCGGTCAACGGAGAACAAGATTCACTCTCCACCGCCACTTAAAGAACCCAGCCTTAAACAAAGGGAGGATTCAAGACTCAACATCCTCCCTCCCTTGTAATCGGAAGACTGATCTATTATAATCTTCTATCCAATCAAAAGAATTTTGCAATCGAATCCTCCTTTTCCGACGCGTACAGGAAGGAACTTCTCTATTTTGATCGAGGTGTGCGGAGCACTATCCTTAAGTGTAGATCGCGCCCCTCTGAGAGAGTATCTCGGTGCAGCAGATTGATGGCGGCCTACCCTCCAGGATTCAACGATCGCTGGCCCTGCAGCGTGCACTCGCAATGCACAGGCCCTCGAACAGCTCGGTTTTGTTTCCTCCAGAGATGCAGGGAAGAACTGAAGAGTCTAAGGAAATTTCAGAGGAAGAGGAAGATGGTTAAGTTCTGTTTTTGAGAGCAGGGAATAGATCCTTTATAAAGAGAGTTTATCATCATTAGAAAATCTTGGGAAGAGAAAATAATCCTTGGACAGAGAACCAATCTTTCCTTGTGCAGAGAAAGCCTTGGAAAGTGTCACTGCAAGGACAGGACATGAAAAGATACGAATCTCAAAACTATTTCTGACCCAAATATTATGACAGGATTTGAAAAGATTTTATTTTATTTTAAATCCAAAAATAAAATTGGCAAAACTTAGCCTATTCGGGCACACCCGCGAGGCTCTGAAACCCGGATTTGCACCCCCCCTGCGCGTGCGATGTGGGCGCACATGCGCATTAAGGTTTTCTGGATCCGGTAACCCAATTCCCTTCACTGGGCCTCAATGGGCTTGTGTGCGCGTGAGCACCCCCTGGTTTCTAGCCCACACAACCCATCATGAAAGGGACTCCATATATAAACACTAAAAAGTTCTTTTCCTATCCAATGTGGACTAAAAGAACTTGGCTTTATTTTGAAATACTCTCAAAATACTAACAACCCCCACTATTTCAAAATTAAAAGGAAGGATAATAGGAACGAGAGAGAAGAGGAGGAAACATAAGAACTCAATGCATCAATAATGGTGACTTTTGGTCTATGAACCACTACCTAGGATATGTAGGTGTGTCCCACAGGAAGTTGGTGAAACATAAAGTTTCTATGAACCAATCTTCCTAATTATGGATCATTGACCTACAACCCACATATCATTCATAGAACCGAGCTGTTCAAAACGGGTTGGCGCGAATCGGCCATGCGCCCTACCTGGATATTCATGAGCGCTATAGAGAATATGTCTACATTCTCATAGGAAGCGGCCCCACTTCCACACTCATATAGGTGGATCCATCAAGTGTGCATTGCAATTAAACACACCACCCAATAAGGGCTATGGTAATCCATTAAGAGCTAATGCTCATCCTTTGCACATTGTAATTTGCACTATCTACATCATAGGAAAGGATTTCTCAATAATAAAATAATGATAGTGCATCTCCAAGTCAACAAATGATTTGTTATTACCCATATGAACCTACTTCATGAGTTCATCAATCACATAGGTTGGGTTACTATCATTTTGACTCTTTGTTATAGACATGAGTCCCATTCCCCTCGATGTTCTCCACTAGTTTTCTCCCTAGTGGTTTGGTAAATGGATCACTTATATTAAGCTCTGACCTCACATAGTCAAGAGATATGATCCCATCATCCAGCAGCTGCTTTACAATTTTATGTCTTAGGCGAATGTGCCTACTGTTTCCATTGTATATTTTATTCTTAGCTCTAGCAATAGTAGCTTGGTTATCACAATGAATAGACACAAACGGAGCTGGTCTCTTCCAAATTGGTATATCAATCAAAAGATTCCTGAGCCGCTCAGCTTCAGTACCTGCCTTCTCTAAGGCAACAAACTCAGACTCCATAGTGGAGCGAGCTGTGACGGTTTGCTTGGATGATTTCCAAGACACCACACCCCCACCAAGTGTGATCACATATCCACTTGTAGACTTTAACTCATCAGAATCAGAGATCCAGTTAGCATCTAAGTATCCCTCTAAAACAGAAGGAAAGCCACAATATGTCAAATAATAATTAATAGTTCCTTTTTAGATATTTAGCACTCGATATAATGCTATCCAATGGTCCTTATTAGGACAGTGAGTGTAACGACTAAGTCGTCCCACGGCATAAGCAATGTCAGGTCGTGTGTAATTCATCAAGTGCATTAAACTACCAATGATTTGTGCATACTCAGATTATGACACACTTTGTTCTTTATTCTTTCTTAAATGAATGCTACCATCATAAGGTGTGGAAACAGGAGTGCAGTCAAAATGACCAAATCTCTTCAACATTCTTTCTATATAGTGTCCTTGTGAAAGCATGATATGATCAGAATCTCTAGTTATTTTAATTCCTATGATCACATCAACTTTACCCATGTCTTTCATATCAAAGTTAGAGGACAAAAATGATTTGGTGTCATTTACAATTTCTAAGTTTGTACCAAATATAAGCATATCATCAACATATAAACATATGATAACACCAACATTATCCTCAAATTTAGTATAGATACATTTATCAGCATCATTAATCTCATAACCATTGGAAACAAGAACACTATCAAATTTATCATGCCATTGTTTGGGTGCTTGTTTTAAACCATATAAAGATTTTACAAGTTTGCAGACTTTATGTTCATTTCCAGTTGTCACACAACCTTCAGGTTGGTCCATATATATTTCTTCTTCCAGTTCTCCATTTAAGAATGCAGTTTTAACATCCATTTGATGTATCACAAACTTATGAATAGATGCTAAAGCAAACAACACTCTAATAGATGCAATTCTAGTCACAGGAGCAAATGTGTCAAAATAATCAAAGTCTTTCTTTTGAGTGTATCCTTTAGCAACCAATCTAGCTTTAAATTTATCCAAAGACCCATCAGCTTTCAGCTTTCTTTTAAATATCCATTTGCAGCCAATAGGTTTTGCACCTGGTGGTAAATCAACAAGTTCCCAAGTGTGATTTGATAATATGGATTCTAATTCATTATTAATAGCCTCTTTCCAGAATGGAGCATCCGGAGAAGATATAGCCTCTTTATAAGTTAGAGGGTCATCACCAACAAGAAATGTATAGAAATCTTTACCAAAGTCAGTTTCTTTGCTAACTCTTTTACTTCTTCTTAGTTCAATCTCTTCATTATCATCAGATTCTTGTGCATGACTAGATGATGAAGCATGAGATGGTTTACCAACATGAGTTTTCAATAGAAAAACATGCTCAAAGAATTCTGCATTTTTAGTTTCAACAATAGTGTTAATCTCCATAACATTATTATCACTTCTAGTCACAAGAAACCTATATGAAGCACTATGATGTGCATAGCCTATAAACATGCAGTCAAAGGTTTTGGGTCCTAGTTTCTTTCTTTTGGGTTCAGGTAGAAGAACTTTAGCTAGGCACCCCCACACTTTTAAATAGTTTAAGTTTGGTGCATGACCTTTCCAGATTTCATATGGAGTTATACCGGTTTTCTTATAGGGTATTCTATTTTGAATATGACAAGCAGAGAGTATAGCCTCCCCCCACAGATTCAGAGGTGCACCAGAACTTATAAGCATAGCATTCATCATATTTTTGAGTGTTCTATTTTTCCTTTTAGCAACACCATTAGATTCAGGTGAATATGGAGGGGTAGTCTCATGAATTATGCCATGTTGTTCACAAAATTCATTAAATTGTTTAAGTTCATATTCACCACCTCTATCCGATCTCAATCTCTTAATTTTCTTATTTAGTTGATTTTCAACTTCTGCTTTATATTTCAGAAACATTTCAAAGACTTCATCTTTGATCTTAATAGATAGACTACTGTATATCTAGAACAGTCATCAATGAAGGTGATATAGAATCTTTTACCACCTCTAGTTAAGTTATTTTTAAGGTCACCAAGATCACTATGAATAAGCTCAAGCAATTCAGATTCTCTTTGTACACTTTTGCATGATTTCTTAGTGGATTTAGATTCAACACATATTTCACATTTGTCATGATCAGATATAGTTACATTATGCAAGAGACCTATATCTTTCATTTTCTTGATGTAAGAAAAACCAACATGTCCTAACCTACCATGCCAAAGATCACAAGAGTCAATCATGTAAGCAGAAGAAGTAGATGCATTTTCATTCATGATTTCAAGTACATTCAGCATAAATAAACCCTGACTACAGTACCTTTTACCAACAAATTATCCATTCCTAGTCATTACAATTTTATCAGATTCAAAGCAGACCTTAACTCCAGCTTTTCCAAGAAGAGAAATAGAAATGAGGTTCCAACGAATCTCAGGAACATGAAGCACATCTGTAAGAGAAAGGATCTTCCCTGAAGTAAGCTTGAGAAGTACCTTTCCCTTACCCACAACGGGTGAGGGCCTCGAATCGCCCATGAACACTTGTTCACCATCATCAACAGAGGAGTAAGAAGAGAAAGCTCCTCTGTCGGCACGTACATGTCGGGTTGCTCCAGAATCAATCACCCAATTCTTATTATGTGCAACCATGTTAACTTCAGAGATTACAGCAGCAATAATGTCACTCTCAACCAGGCTAGCTTGTGGTTTGGATGGAGCCTCACCAGTCTTCCGGAACCTACACTGTGCTGAGTAGTGTCCGGTTTGCCACACACAAAACAGTTTCCTTTCTTCTTGAAAGTAGAGTTAGGGTTCCTTTTCATCTTAGGGTTCTGATTTGGTTTGAAGTTTGGCTTATGAAAGTGTTTCTTTGATTTAGAAGGCTTACTTTCAATTAGATTTGCCTTGGAAGTAAACTCCTTGGCCCTTACAGTTTTCTCTCTTTCTCTATTTTCTCTTCAATTCTAATAAGAATTATTACATCTTCAAGGTTCATTTGTTTTCTTTTATGCTTCAGTTCTTTCTTGTAATCTTTCCATGAGTCGGGTAGTTTTTCAATTAGGGCTCCAGCAATAAAGGCTTCGGGTAGGGTGATATTTTCATTTTTAAGATCATCAATTAGAACATGGTAGTCATGAATTTGAGAAGAAATATCTTTTTCATCAGACATGACAAAAATCAGAAAATTTCCAATAGCAAAATTTTGAGTTCCAGCATCTTCAAGAATGTATTTCTTATTAAGACTTTCCCAAATTTCAGTAGCAGTTTATAAGGACAGTAAACATCAAACAGTGCATTGCTAAGTGTGCTGAGAATGATGTGTCTACAGATTTTGTTAGCCTTTTCCCAGTTTTGCAATTCCTTTTCTTTCTCTGGTTTAGGATCAGTTATAGCAAAGGCATAACCAGTTACATCAAGTGTGGACATAACCTTTTCTTGCCATCTTTTATAGTGGGTTCCATTAAATGGTTCAATCCTAGAGATGTCAGGCAGAGACTTAACATTAGTAGCAGCAACCATAGCAGTATCCATATCTACTCTTAAGATTGTTGGAAATGATATACGAAATACTGCTAAACTATTTAAATTAAACTTTCAAGAAGGAAGGAACTTCTCTATTTTGATCGAGGCGTGCGGAGCACTGTCCTTAAGAGTAGATCGCGCCCCTCTGAGAGAGTATCTCGGTGCAGCAGGTTGATGGCGGCCTACCCTCCAGGATTCAACGATCGTTGGCCCTGCAAGCGTGCACTCGCAATGCACAGGCCCTCGAACAGCTCGGTTTTTGTTTCCTCCAGAGATGCAGGGAAGAACTGAAGAGTCTAATGAAATTTCAGAGGAAGAGGAAGATGGTTAAGTTCTATTTTGAGAGCAGGGAATAGATCCTTTATAAAGAGAGTTTATCATCATTAGAAAATCTTTGGGGAGAGAAAATAATCCTTGGACAGAGAACCAATCTTTCCTTGTGCAGAGAAAGCCTTGGAAAGTGTCACTGCAATGACAGGACAGGACATGAAAAGATACGAATCTCAACAGCTATTTCAGACCCAAATATTATAACAGGATTTGAAAAGATTTAATTTTAATTTTAAATCCAAAAATAAAATTGGCAAAACTTAGCCTATTCGGGCACACCCGCGAGGCTCTGAAACCCGGATTTGCACCCCTCCTGCGCGTGCGATGCGGGCGCACATGCGCATTAAGGTTTTCTGGATCCGGTAACCCAATTCCCTTCACTGGGCCTCAATGGGCTTGTGTGCGCGCGTGCACCCCTGGTTTCTAGCCCACACAACCCATCATGAAAGGGACTCCATATATAAACACTAAAAAGTTCTTTTCCTATCCAATGTGGGACTAAAAGAACTTGGCTTTATTTTGAAATACTCTAAAAATACTAACAATCCCCCACTATTTCAAAATTAAAAGGGAGGATAATAGGAACGAGAGAGAAGAGGAGGAAACATAAGAACTCAGTGCATCAATAATGGTGACTTTTGGTCTATGAACCACTACCTAGGATATGTAGGTGTGTCCCACAGAAAGTTGGTGAAACATAAAGTTTCTATGAACCAATCTTCCTAATTATGGATCATTGACCTACAACCCACATATCATTCATAAAACCGAGCTGTTCAAAACGGGTTGGCGCGAATCGGCCATGCGCCCTACCTGGATATTCATGAGCGCTACAGAGAATAGTCTACATTCTCATAGGAAGCGGCCCCACTTCCACACTCATATAGGTGGATCCATCAAGTGCGCATTGCAATTAAACACACCACCCAATAAGGGCTATGGTAATCCATTAAGAGCTAATGCTCATCCTTTGCACATTGCAATTTGCACTATCTACATCATAGGAAGGGACTTCTCAATAATAAAATAATGATAGTGCATCTCCAAGTCAACAAATGATTTGTTATTACCCATATGAACCTACTTCATGAGTTCATCAATCACATAGGTTGGGTTACTATCACTTTTGACTCTTTGTTATAGACATGAGTCCCATTCCCCTCGATGTATTCTCCACTAGTTTTCTCCCTAGTGGTTTGGTAAATGGATCACTTATATTAAGCTCTGACCTCACATAGTCAAGAGATATGATCCCATCATCCAGCAGCTGCTTTACAATTTTATGTCTTAGGCGAATATGCCTACTCTTTCCATTGTATATTTTATTTTTAGCTCTAGCAATAGTAGCTTGGTTATCACAATGAATAGACACAGACGGAGCTGGTCTCTTCCAAATTGGTATATCAATCAAAAGATTCCTGAGCCACTCAGCTTCAGTACCTGCCTTCTCTAAGGCAACAAACTCAGACTCCATAGTGGAGCGAGCTGTGACGGTTTGCTTGGATGATTTCCAAGACACCACACCCCCACCAAGTGTGATCACATATCCACTTGTAGACTTTAACTCATCAGAATCAGAGATCCAGTTAGCATCTGAGTATCCCTCTAAAACAGAAGGAAAGCCACAATATGCCAAACAATAATTAATAGTTCTTTTTAGATATTTTAGCACTCGATATAATGCTATCCAATGGTCCTTATTAGGACAGTGAGTGTAACGACTAAGTCGTCCCACGGCATAAGCAATGTCAGGTCGTGTGTAATTCATCAAGTGCATTAAACTACCAATGATTTGTGCGTACTCAAATTATGACACACTTTGTTCTTTATTCTTTCTTAAATGAATGCTACCATCATAAGGTGTGGAAACAGGAGTGCAGTCAAAATGACCAAATCTCTTCAACATTCTTTCTATATAGTGTCCTTGTGAAAGCATGATATGATCTGAATCTCTAGTTATTTTAATTCCTAGGATCACATCAACTTTACCCATGTCTTTCATATCAAAGTTAGAGGACAAAAATGATTTGGTGTCATTTACAATTTCTAAGTTTGTACCAAATATAAGCATATCATCAACATATAAACATATGATAACACCAACATTATCCTCAAATTTAGTATAGATACATTTATCAGCATCATTAATCTGATAACCATTGGAAATAAGAACACTATCAAATTTATCATGCCATTGTTTGGGTGCTTGTTTTAAACCATATAAAGATTTTACAAGTTTGCAGACTTTATGTTCATTTTCAGTTGTCACACAACCTTCAGGTTGGTCCATATATATTTCTTCTTCCAGTTCTCCATTTAAGAATGCAGTTTTAACATCCATTTGATGTATCACAAACTTATGAATAGATACTAAAGAAAACAACACTCTAATAGATGCAATTCTAGTCACAGGAGCAAATGTGTCAAAATAATCAAAGTCTTTCTTTTGAGTGTATCCTTTAGCAACCAATCTAGCTTTAAATTTATCCAAAGACCCATCAGCTTTCAGCTTTCTTTTAAATATCCATTTGCAGCCAATAGGTTTTGCACCTGGTGGTAAATCAACAAGTTCCCAAGTGTGATTTGATAATATGGATTCTAATTCATTATTAATAGCCTCTTTCCAGAATGGAGCATCCGGAGAAGAGATAGCCTCTTTATAAGTTAGAGGGTCATCACCAACAAGAAATGTATAGAAATCTTTACCAAAGTCAGTTTCTTTTCTAACTCTTTTACTTCTTCTAAGTTCAATCTCTTCATTATCATCAGATTCTTGTGCATGACTAGATGATGAAGCATGAGATGGTTTACCAACATGAGTTTTCAATGGAAAACATGCTCAAAGAATTCTGCATTTTTAGTTTCAACAATAGTGTTAATCTCCATAACATTATTATCACTTCTAGTCACAAGAAACCTATATGAAGCACTATGATGTGCATAGCCTATAAACATGCAGTCAAAGGTTTTGGGTCCTAGTTTCTTTCTTTTGGGTTCAGGTAGAAGAACTTTAGCTAGGCACCCCAACACTTTTAAATAGTTTAAGTTTGGTGCATGACCTTTCCAGATTTCATATGGAGTTATACCGGTTTTCTTATAGGGTATTCTATTTTGAATATGACAAGCAGAGAGTATAGCCTCCCCCCACAGATTCAGAGGTGCACCAGAACTTATAAGCATAGCATTCATCATATTTTTGAGTGTTCTATTTTTTCTTTCAGCAACACCATTAGATTCAGGTGAATATGGAGGGGTAGTCTCATGAATTATGCCATGTTGTTCACAAAATTCATTAAATTGTTTAAGTTCATATTCACCACCTCTATCCGATCTCAATCTTTTAATTTTCTTATTTAGTTGATTTTCAACTTCTGCTTTATATTTCAGAAACATTTCAAAGGCTTCATCTTTGGATCTTAATAGATAGACTACTGTATATCTAGAACAGTCATCAATGAAGGTGATATAGAATCTTTTACCACCTCTAGTTAAGTTATTTTTAAGGTCACCAAGATCACTATGAATAAGCTCAAGCAATTCAGATTCTCTTTGTACACTTTTGCATGATTTCTTAGTGGATTTAGATTCAACATATATTTCACATTTGTCATGATCAGATATAGTTAAATTATGCAAGAGACCTATATCTTTCATTTTCTTGATGTAAGAAAAACCAACATGTCCTAACCTACCATGCCAAGATCACAAGAGTCAATCATGTAAGCAGAAGAAGTAGATGCATTTCATTCATGATTTCAAGTACATTCAGCATAAATAAACCCTGACTACAGTACCTTTTACCAGCAAATTGTCCATTCCTAGTCATTACAATTTTATCAGATTCAAAGCAGACCTTAACTCCAGCTTTTCCAAGAAGGGAAACAGAAATGAGGTTCCAACGAATCTCAGGAACATGAAGCACATCTGTAAGAGAAAGGATCTTCCCTGAAGTAAGCTTGAGAAGTACCTTTCCCTTACCCACAATGCGTGAGGGCCTCGAATCGCCCATGAACACTTGTTCACCATCAAACAGAGGAGTAAGAAGAGAAAGCTCCTCTGTCGGCACATATATGTCGGGTTGCCCCAGAATCAATCACCCAATTCTTATTATGTGCAACCTTGTTAACTTCAGAGATTACAGCAGCAATAATGTCACTCTCAACCAGGCTAGCTTGTGGTTTGGATGGAGCCTCACCAGTCTTCCGGAACCTACACTGTGCTGAGTAGTGTCCGGGTTTGCCACACACAAAACAGTTTCCTTTCTTCTTGAAAGTAGAGTTAGGGTTCCTTTTCATCTTAGGGTTCTGATTTGGTTTGAAGTTTGGCTTATGAAAGTGTTTCTTTGATTTAGAAGGCTTACTTTAAATTAGATTTGCCTTGGAAGTAAACTCCTTGGCCCTTACAGTTTTCTCTCTTTCTCTATTTTTCTCTTCAATTCTAATATGAATTTTTACATCTTCAAGGTTCATTTGTTTTCTTTTATGCTTCAGTTCTTTCTTGTAATCTTTCCATGAGTCGGGTAGTTTTTCAATTAGGGCTCCAGTAACAAAGGCTTCGGGTAGGGTGATATTTTCATTTTTAAGATCATCAATTAGAACATGGTATTCATGAATTTGAGAAGAAATATCTGTTTCATCAGACATGACAAAATTCAGAAATTTCCAATAGCAAATTTTTGAGTTCCAGCATCTTCAAGAATGTATTTCTTATTAGGACTTTCCCAATTTCAGTAGCAGTTTTATAAGGACAGTAAACATCAAACAGTGCATTGCTAAGTGTGCTGAGAATGATGTGTCTACAGATTTTGTTGGCCTTTTCCCAGTTTTGCAATTCTTTTTGTTTCTCTAGTTTAGGATCAGTTATAGCAAAGGCATAACCAGTTACATCAAGTGTGGACATAACCTTTTCTTGCCGTCTTTTATAGTGGGTTCCATTAAATGGTTCAATCCTAGAGATGTCAGGCAGAGATTTAACATTAGTAGCAGCAACCTTAGCAGTATCCATATCTACTCTTAAGATTGTTGGAAAATGATATATGAAATACTGCTAAGCTATTTAAATTAAACTTTCAAGAAGGAAGGAACTTCTCTATTTTGATCGAGGCGTGCGGAGCACTGTCCTTAAGAGTAGATCGCGCCCCTCTGAGAGAGTATCTCGGTGCAGCAGGTTGATGGCGGCCTACCCTCCAGGATTCAACGATCGCTGGCCCTGCAAGCGTGCACTCACAATGCACAGGCCCTCGAACAGCTCGGTTTTGTTTCCTCCAGAGATGCAGGGAAGAACTGAAGAGTCTAAGGAAATTTCAGAGGAAGAGGAAGATGGTTAAGTTCTGTTTTTGAGAGCAGGGAATAGATCCTTTATAAAGAGAGTTTATCATCATTAGAAAATCTTTGGGAAGAGAAAATAATCCTTGGACAGAGAACCAATCTTTCCTTGTGCAGAGAAAGCCTTGGAAAGTGTCACTGCAATGACAGGACAGGACATGAAAAGTTATGAATCTCAACAGCTATTTCTGACCCAAATATTATGACAGGATTTGAAAAGATTTTATTTTAATTTTAAATCCAAAAATAAAATTGGCAAAACTTAGCCTATTCGGGCACACCCGCGAGGCTCTGAAACCCGGATTTGCACCCCCCCTGCGCGTGCGATGCGGGCGCACATGCGCATTAAGGTTTTCTGGATCCGGTAACCCAATTCCCTTCACTGGGCCTCAATGGGCTTGTGTGCGCGCGAGCACCCCCTGGTTTCTAGCCACACAACCCATCATGAAAGGGACTCCATATATAAACACTAAAAAATTGCCGATTTTCGAGCTTGAAGAAATATGAAATGAAGCTTATGATAACTTTCAGATTTTCAAAAACAGAACCAAGCTCTTCCATGACCAATCCATAAATAGAAAGAATTTTGTCCTTGTACAAAAGGTTCTGTTATACAACTCTAGGCTCCACCTTTTTTCTGGTAAATTGAAGACACGATGGTCAGGACCCTATCTTGTACATATATTTTTTCCACATAGTGCAGTGGAAGTCTCTGATCCCAAAAACGGTAACACTTTTAAAGTCAATGGTCAAAGATTGAAACTGTTCCACACCACTGAGCCTGAGTCACACGAACTTTTGAACTGGGTCTTTACGACCTAGTCTACATGTAAGGAGACTCCCCTTTAATTTTCCCTATCATCTATAGCAATTTTTTGGGATCCTTCTCGTATATACCACAATTTCCCTTTCTTTTTTCTTATTAAAAAAATTAAATAATATATATATATAACAATAAATTTTTTTGAGTTGAATAAACAAACAAAAACATAAAAAATATAGGACTTAGTTGTTAAAGGATACCTAGGTTACCTCTCTTGTATATATACCCATCTTTATCGACAAAAAATCAGAAATAAACCTTAGGTAAACTATTTATGTTTTTACCTAAGGTCAAAAAAGGGAAACACCCTTCTCAACCCTCTATATAAAGCCTCCAACCCCTCTCCAGTGCCTTTACCCTAATTTTGAGTTCAGATCTGAAGAGGAGAGACAAGCGCGCCGCCAACAAAAAATCCCATCCCCTACCTCCCAAACTTTGCAGCATTTTTTCTGCCAAAGCCACACGTCCGCGGCCGTCTAGGAGCCTCCTACGCACCGTGAAATTTTTGCTTGGTCGCCTTCCCTTGTAGATCCCAGATCTACATGAAGCTCCGTGCATTTCTATGTGGATTGCTCTAAGCAATTCAATTTTCATTTCTCCCCACAAATTTCGGGAAAGTTTGTGAATTTCTATCTTATCTGAATTTCAATACATGGCACCTAATATTTTTATAGAAAAGAAATTTTCTAGGATCCTTAGTGATATCAATGGGTATGGTCATGTGTTTCTTGATAAGATTAGGGAGTGGAATTGGTTCACATTGGTTTATGATAATTCAGAGTATGAAGCCTATTATTGCCCTGCACTTGTTAAGATCTTCTACTCTAGTATTGACTAGACCACCATAGACCTTGATGCTCATAAATTTACTGTGCATCAGGAGACTGGGGACCTCGTTGTCACCACTGACATGATAGAGGACTACACGCAATTCTCCAGCAACCCACATCATAGCGAGCCCCTTCCTTTGATAGAGTACATGACCATCATGGGTGCTCGATGCACTTAGCATGACCGTGGGCTCAAAGCCAGTACAACCTTTAGGAATGTTCATTGCGTTGGACGCTGGATCTAACGCAATATCCTCGACCTTGACCATACTACTTCTTTCAATAGGCCATTGTTGCAGATTATTCATGATCTGATGACAAAGCAGCACACAGTCTACATTAACACGGTCATACTCTACTGTCTCATCACCAACTCTACACGCACTAAGGGTGTAAAGTACTCACATCCTGTTTTAATGACTCGTTTATGTAAAAATTTTCTACCAAACGAAGTCTTCTCTTCATATGACCGAGTATTTGTCGCCCCAGAGCTGATAATTGGTGCGTATAATAGTTGTTTACATGCCGTATAGACCCATAGTGTCCAACCTGAGGACGTCCCAGCAGAGTCCTCTTCTGAGGAACTGTTAGAGGAGGAAGATGAACCTGCTTTTTGCCAGCAACCCCTGCCCACTGATTCTAGAACATTCATGTCTTCCATATGGAAAGGCACGAAGAAAATTTTTAAGGGCCAGGTTAGGTTGAGGAAGCAAATGGAGGAGCATACCACTGATTTGGATCATATTGAAGAGGGTTTGAGGAGATCACGATCGGCCAGTCCGAGCACTTCGGCCTCTCCGAGCTATAGGAGGGGTGATATCCTTTCACTACCTTATTTCATGCATATGTTTTATTTTCATACATTGGGGACAATGCACGAGTTAGGTATGGGGGGTGGGTACTAACTTAGATTTTGATTTTGTTTTTAGATTTTTAGTTTCTTTTAGAACTAACTTAGATTTTGATTTTTTTTAAGGATTTTTAGTTTCTTTTAGAACTAACTTAGGTTTTGATTTTTTTTTTTAGGGTTTTTAGTTTCTTTTAGAGTTTTTTCTCCTTTCTTGTTAGATTTTTTTCTTTTAGTAGATTTTTCTTTAAAAAATATAAAAAAATATAAAAAATATAATTTTTTCTTTTGATCCATTTTTAAGAAAATTAACTTGATCCTAGGAATTAGGAAAACTTTAAGCTAGAATTTCATAAAATAAGTTAAAATAAGAAGAATTGTTAGATTTTTAGGCTAAGAAAGAAAGAGTAGAAAGATAGTTAGATTTTAACTTTTTTCTAAGTTTTACATACAATTACATGTTGAGGGATTAAAACAAAGACCTATATACCTTTATTTGTAAAAAAATATAAATAAAAAATTTTAAATACAAATAAATAAATACTTGATCACCAATTAAGCTAGCTAGTTGTGTCTTAAAAAGCATGATCACTCACGCCTAAAGGTGATTAAGTCCTTAGCATTCGTGGCCTTGTTTACTCGAGACCTTGAACCTTAGGGATGTATTCTCATATGGTGCCCTAAGGTCATCTGGTCTAGGAGTCATCGGTACAAGGCTCGCTGCAGGGGTAAATTAAGCCTAATGAAGCTAAGGAAAATAATAAGTGTACATATATGTTTATATGAAAAATAAAAATAATAAAAAAGTATTAAAAAATAATAATGTGTGTGTGTGCGCGCGCACACACACACACACACACACACACACACACACACACACATATATATATATATATATATATATATATGAAAATATAAGTAAATGTATCATAGTATAAGTACAATTCCTCATATATATAAATGTATATATTCTAGACTTGATGCAAAATCTAATGATCTCTACTTTTGAAACATAACCTTAATTGAAGACAAAGCTTCAAGTGGAGACTTATAATATGAAGAAATAGTTTAGGGTAACCTAAAACTATAAGATAACTTAAATTTTTACAAAAATGGATCATAAACTTTCTTTCTTTTTCTTTGTGAAAAACCACTAACATTTCTTTTTCTTTTTTATGGATTTTGTGGGTGCAATCTATTGAAAATCCTCATGAGACAATACTCCTCCTCTAGGGTAACCTAGAGGTTTAACGGCTTGTTGCACATGCTCAGTGTAATCATGTCACCTACGAAAGTGGTGTAATAATTTAGTTAGGATTTTTTATTTCTTTACTTATCTTGCCTGAGGACGAGCAAAAGTTAGGTTTGGGGGTGTGATTAGTGTTCAATTTTGTATCATTTTGTATCACATTTCTATGCATATTATTAATAAAAATGAGGTTTTTAATGGCTTTTTCTCTTAAATTTCAGGTCCACTCTTTAATGGAGAAGAAGGCCCAAAATCCAAGCCAATTAAGTGATTTAAAGGAGATTAAAAGAGCCCAATCCAAAGAAGCCCACATCTGCAACGAATCAGAGAATATTCTCTCGGTCTAGAAGCTCTCACAGTACACCTGGGCAGTGACAGTCTGTCAGCATGATCGCTAGCATAACGGCCAAGATGATACAACGGAAACACGACTTTGGCCGTGGATTCGTGGCAATTTTTGGACCGTTGATGCAGCATTTGATCCTGCGGCTGCGATTGAATGTAATGGTGTTGGCCCAAAGGCCATCACTCTAGTTTTGATGATGATTACCTCATGTAGTTATAGTTTACTAATAATCTTGTGTTTATATAGTTTCAGTTATTGACTAAGATATTAGTAGGTTTTAGCTTCAACAAAGGAGTTTTTGGAGCTATCATATGTAGATTCAAGAGCTCGCACGTCAACATCGTATCTAGCACTCGATTGGAGTCCAGTTCGTTGGATCGTGTTTGGATCGAGTCGACTTGGAGAAGGAGTTCAACAAGAAGACCTCGGTTTGCTTAGTTTAGTTTAGTTTAGATCTTGTGTAAAGATAGATAGTGTTGATATGCCCAAGTTCATACACACACAAGTTTAATATGTTTTGGTTTTCGGTTTAACCAGTTTTGGATTTTGTATACACATATATATGGTTTTCATGAATAGATAGAATCAAAACAAGTTTACATGGTTTAATGTATATTGGATTTGATATATATACATATATGCTTCACATATTTAGATAAACTTATTTTGATGGTCTATTCATGAGTTTGGAGTTTTGTATTTAAACAAAACTTATTTTTGGATTTCATGTCAAAAACATAGATATGTATCTTATATGTATATTGGATTCTATCCTTATACAGTATGCTTCAATTTGTTTCAATATCATGATTTTGTATTTATACAAGTTTGAAAAAATCGGATTTCCATTTTAAACTTTGGTTTTTGGAAAATACCGTTTTTGCTTTAGGCCAAATATTTTATATCACAAAAATGGTTCAAATAGTTTGTAATATGTGTTGATTTTTGGTCACACATATTTGTTATTTAAAGATCTTAAAAGAACTTATTTTTGTGAAATTTATGTGTATTTATGAGATTTAATTGGTGTTAAATAACCTAAGTTTCAAGTCCTAGAATTTCAGCCAGACTTAGCTGGCAGACGACAGGACGGTCGACCAGACCAGGGGTCGGTCGACCGAACCGGTCGACCGATGTGCACGAGAGACGTGCACAGGACCAGCCTTGAAGGCCGGTTGACCGACTGAAAGCACACAACTCTCGGGTGCGGGCGGTCGACCGGGCGGTCAACCGACAGGCTTGGCTCGGTTGACCAGGCGGTCGACCGGAGGCTCAACGGTCAGAAAAACGACCGTTGGCCGGTCGACCGGCGGTCGACCGGAAGGGCATTCTGGGCTTTTCCAGATGCCAATGGCTAGATTTTTTGAGAGGCTTATAAATAGCCATCTCTTGGGCTATTTTTAACATGATTTTTGAGAGCAAAATTTCCTATCTTTCCTAGTATTTTGCAGCAAGATTTTAAAGAGTTTTTAGGCTACAAAGATTTATCTTTATTTGTTTTAAAGTGTTAAAAAATCAAAGAAAAGAGAGTATTTGGGGAATTGATTTTGATCTTTATTTCAATATCTTTCTTGTGATTTTCCCAAGTGTTTTTCTTTATTATTTTCATTCCAAACACTTTATTTTCTCACACTTGAGCTATCATCTCTATCCTATCTATAGGATCTTGTTTTCTGAGGAAAATTGGTTTGTGGTCTTTGAGATCACCAAGAGTTGTAACCTTCCTTTGCTTTGGGTTTGTATTCATCCCTCTTGTGTAGAAGTGATTGTGGAGGAGTTTTGGGTTTGTATTCATCCCTCTTGTATAGAGGTGATTGAGATTGTAATTTGAGTTTGTGGTTATCCCTCTTGTGAAGAGGTGATTGTGGTTGGAGTTTGGCTTAGTGCCATATCCCTCTTGTGTGAGAAGATTGTTGTTGTGCCTTGCCTCTTGTATAAAGGTAATTTTGTTGGAGAGAGGAGTTGTGTACTCCTAGTTTGTATTTGTCAAATCCTCGGCGGAGATTCCCTGTGTGGGAGGTCCTGTGTGGACGTATAGTGAAAATCCTTCTGTATGAAGTGGGGAAGTAGAGCAGTGGCTCGAACCTCGAAACATATCTCGGTGTTTGCGTTTGATCCACTATCTCTTAACTCTCTCTCTTTTATATCTTGCATTGATTCATATTGCTCATATCTCATACATGCTTGGTATTGTTTGTGTGTGCCCATACTTGTGTTGAACCAAGAGAGCTTCATATAACACCTCAACTCTTATTCAGAGGAATCTAGAGGAGTTAGTCCAGAGCCCCTCACCTGGAATTCGGCGACACTCTTTGATTACACTTAGTGTATTACAATTAGTTTTTAATTCCACATCATTTTTATTAGATTAGCTAATACACATATTCACCCCCTCTAGGTGTATTTTCAATTGGTATCAGAGCCTACGCTCCTGATATTAGGTTTAACCACTTAGGAGTGAGATCTTGGATAGCTAATCTAGATTTACATTTGCACACATATTGTTTACCCACTCATGGATTACCTTGCCCCTCTCATGTTTGATGTTTCTAACATCGATATATGAAAACTTAGGATGAGTGTTTATTTAAAAGCCCTAGGTTTGCATGTCTATCTTGTCACTTTCAAGAAAACTTATTTTGGTAATGCCAAGTACATTGAGGCTAATACATAAGCCTAGATGCACTAAAACATTCACTTAGCAAACAATATTTATCTATGATTTCTCATTGTGATTCCGCTTTTGCAGTGTGGAACACATTGACCTCTCTCAAGCTTCAAACGACGAATTATGTGGAGAAAGAATCAAGTAGAGACGAGTTCGAACAAGCTTGCTACATGGTCCAAGGTGTTGGCCCAAAGGCCTATCCCTAGTTTTGATGATGATCAACTCATGAAGTTATGTTTACTAATGATCTTGTGTTTAATTAGTGACAGATTCATGATCAAGATCTTAGTTGGTGCATAGCTCAACAAAGGATAAAATGTCAAAGTTTTGGAGCTAGCACGGTGTTTGGACCAAGTCAAGAAGGCTTCAAGTGAAGACTTCAAGAAGATGAAGACTTGAGTCTAGGTTTGTTTTTAGAAGATTTGTTTTTAGATAAAATGTAAAGGATAGAGTAGTTGGTGGATTGCTCAAGTATATTATACACACACACCCTTGATTTAATTGTCTTTTCATAAAAGAATTTTCAGTTTAGAAAAGACTTTTATTTTGGAAAAATATCATTTTGGTTTTCGGTATTTCATTTACATATGTTTAACCCAAAACCATATTTAGAGCTTAATGACAAAAACATAGATATTTCATTATGATTGTGTTGTGGATCATATCCATACACACTATGCTTTAAATACATCTAGAATATCTTGTTTTTGTATTTGGTAATGTTTTGGAAAAACAAGTTTGGAAAAAACAAGTTTTGGAAATACAGTTTTTCAATTGAGCCAATATTTTCAAGTTACAAAAATAGTCCAAAACATTTGTAACATGCCTTGATTTTGTGCAAGCATGTTTGATTATCAAAGTATAACATCAAAACTATTTTTGTAGATTTTTTAGTATTTTATGGGATTTTAATTGAGCCAAAAAGAAAAAGTTTTCAATCCCAAAATTTCTGTTTCAGGCTTCAGCAAGTCGACTATATAGTCGACTAATCCTGAAGTCGGTCGACCGGCTCGGTCGACCGACGTGCACGGACGTGCACGCCTTTGTGCCTGGAGGAACGGCCGACCGAGCGGTCGACCGCTCCAGAGAGCTTCTGCTCTCTAGAAATCTCAGTCGATCGTCCGGTCGACCGACAGAGAGTTTTTCTCTCTGCTCCAGTAGCTCGGTCGATCGGTCGACCGGCTCGATCGACCGACGTGCACGGACGTGCACGCCTTTGTGCCTGAAGGAACGGCCGACCGAGCGGTCGACCGCTCCAGAGAGCTTCTGCTCTCTGGAAATCTCGGTCGATCATCTGGTCGACCGACAGAGAGTTTTTCTCTCTGCTCCAGTAGCTCGGTCGACCGAGCGGTCGACCGGAGGCTGCAACGGTCGGATTCTTGACCGTTGGCGGTCGACCGGGCGGTCGACCGGCAGGTCTGACAGACCCCAACGGCTAGTTTTTCTGAGCCTATAAATTTGGGGGTTTGGTCATTGTTTTGAGCTAAGATTTTAGGAGAGCTTTCAAGCCAGTTTTTATTATCCTTTCAAAAGGTTTTCTCCACATATTTGAGAGCAAATACTTCCAATTAAAAGGAGAGTTTATCAAGAGTGTTAAAGTGATTCTTTGAGTCTTTCCTCCACCTTTCTCATCCAAGTTTTTCTCACACTACACTTGAGCATCCATTGTCTACTCATCTTATAGGAGTGTTGTAGTGAGATAGTTTTTAGGTGATCAAAGTGTTGTGATCACCAAAGACTTGTTCTTGTTTCTTTGAGGAGGCGGACGTGTTGTTCGCATTGTTTCGGGTCCTAGTGTGGACTCGGTGTTTCGGGTTCGGGTGCGAACTCTTGTTTGAGGTGCGGCCTCGGCGAGCCGGTGGGCTTGCGGTGTGTACGGGACTAGGGAGTCCGAGGGTTTGTAGGTGTTGCGGCACCGGGGAGAGATCCATTGGGATCTTGCATAGTAGAAATCCTTCGTGTGTCGAAGGCGGGGATGTAGAGCAAGTGTGCTCGAACCTCGAAACAAATCCCTTGTGTTTGCGATTGCTCACTCTCTCTCTCTCTCTCTTTGTCTCTTGTTATATCTTGCATGCTTATATTGTGTTTATCTTTACATGCTTGATATATTGTGTGCATAAGTGATATACTTGCGTGGGATTGTTTGCTAACACTTGTATTCAACCAAGAGAGCCAACGCGGCACCTCAACCCATATCCAGGAGAATCTAGAGGAGTTTGTCCAGTGCCCTTCACGGGGAATTCGGCAACACTCTTGTGTTATACGTGGTGTTTAGTGTAATAGTTTTTGTTTAGGTCATAATTGTTTGTAATTCCGCATTATTTGGCATTTAGTGACCATTAGATTAGCCATCACCTATTCACCCCCCTCTAGGTGAACTTACAAATGGTATCAGAGCTAGTGCTTTTGATTTAGGTCTAACAACCTAGAGTTAAAGATCCTCATTTTAGGCTAATCACAAGATTTTGTACACACACCATGGACTTCATGTCACCATCCACTTTTGACATTCTTAACATCCAAATTTGGAAGGTTAAGATGTCTTTGTACCTCAAAGCCTTAGGCATTCATGTATATCTTGCTACCACTAATAATTCTTATGTTAATAATAGCAAGTATTTTGAGGCTAATGCAAAAGCCATTCATGCTTTAAAATCAACCCTAAATGATGATTATTTATCTAGGGTTTCTAACATTGAATCGGCTTTTGTAGTTTGGAACATCATCACCTCCCTTGGCGAAAAGGATCTATATTATGCCGGGAGCGATTCGGACGTTGGAAGCGACACCTCCACGCATGCTATATGGTCCAAGGGGATAACCCCCTTGAGGTAACTACCGAATCCGAGGTAGATGATAATGACATGTCATATGATGAACTTGCTTCATTTTGTCAACAACTATTAGAGAAATATGACATGCTAAGAAAAGATAATAAGAATTTGAAAAAGAATTTTGATTGCATGCATATAGAAAGTGATTCATTTAGAACTAAGATTGCATGCTTAGAAAAAGAAAATAATGTTTTGAAAAATGAAAATATTTCCCTTATGCCTAAATTAAATGATTTGTGTGAAGGGAACATTATTTTGAAGGATAAAATTGTTTTGGTGGAAAAACAAAGAGAAGTTATTTTTCAAGAAAATAAATTTTTAAAAAGAAAAGTTTGTGAAAAAGAAAAAGATTTTGTTTCTCAAAAGAAAAAGAAAAATGATTCTTTATCTCATCATGCTTTACATGCCACCACCAATGAGATTAAAGATTTGAAAAATAAAATGGATTGTTTGAGTTCAACTTTGAACTCTTGTGCATTTAACCATACTAGATTGGAATCCTTGTTTCAAAAGAAACAAGTTCTCCATGTTCATGCACATTCACATCATGCTTATGTTGCACGTCATGATCACACCCACACACATAAGCATACTAAGGTGTACACATGTACACATTGTGGCCGCAAAGGCCATTTAGCAAAATTTTGTTATGATAGGTTAAATCATTGTAATTTTGCTAATAAAAGATTTTGGGTTCCTTACAAGACTAACCCCCAAGGACCCAAGAAAATATGGGTACCAAAACCCCCACCATTTGCTTTTGATGTAGGTGAGGGCTCTCACAAAACGTGAGAGGATCAGTGCCTTGGTAGTGGATGCACAAGGATTGGATGGACACACTTTAGACGCATCGCTATTAAGGAGTTTTGGTGGGACGACCATCATATTTGGAGTTTTGGAACATAGTTCCTTGGTTGGTAACTATTTCTAAACTCTTAGAATATATACATGCTTTTCATTTATGACATCATATAGCATGTTCATGTTTTATGATTTATTGTGCTTCATGTGGTAAAATCTTGTTTAGATGTAGTTTTTATCAAAACTTGGATTTATACATGTACAAGTAGTGAGCCACATTTGATTCATATACGTTTGCACTTCATTGTTCATTTGTACTCACTATATGCACATGTATAGCCTAGTTTTGATGATTCTCTCATTTATACTTGTTTTTTTCATGTTTTACTTCATGTATATGCATTTTATTCAAATCTAATAAATATACATGTATACCCGTGAGTCTCTTGCCTTAATGCAAACATCATTAATAGACTCTTTTATGTTTGGGATATGTATGCATATTGTTAGGATTGGATAAATCATACATATACCGATAAGTGTATTTTTTTTAAAAAAAATAATAATAAATTTTCATGTTTTATAAAATGTTATTCATGATTTGAGATTCAATGTCTATTTTCATGAAAATGCTACTTACATGACTTTTGAACACTCACACTTTATTTATTTTGTCATGACTTAGTTTCATGGACATATTTTTGGGCTTTATAGATTATGAGTGTAAAACTTTGTGTATTTAGTCTTGATTCATGAAAAATATATGATTTGATGTATTTGAAGGATCTTTAACTAGTTTTTCAAAAATCATTTATACTAGTTATCTATTCTTCAATTAGTTTATGAGATATACACATGATCCTATTATTGGTTCAATTGGTATCATTGAATCGTTTCAATTGGTATCAATTTGACTCTATATTTGTATATACTCATTTGTTTTCTTATATATGTATGTATCAATGTCATTTGGTATACTCTTTACTTTTCATACATATATATGATTTTCATGTGCTTAACTTTCAATTGGTTCACATTCTTAAAGCACAAAGTTTATGATGAAAAAAAAAAAATTTGATCATTATGTTATTATTAGTATCAATATGTTTCAACTTCATATTTGTTAAATTTTAATTGGTATCAATATGTTTTACTATAATGATTATTTACAATTTGGTATCTTAAAAATTTGTTTGCTTTACAAGAGCTCTGATACCTTTAAAAATTTTGTTTAAGAAAAATTAGAAAAATTAAAAATTTTGATGTGTATTTCCTATATGCAAGGAGAGCTTAACATCTCTTCTACATATAGATTCATGTTGAGTGTATCTTGTATTGATGAGCTTGACAACTCTTCTTTATGTGATACACGTGTGTAGGGGGAGCTTCACATCTCCTCTTATACATTACATACTATGTGTTATGTGAATTAGGGCTTGTCATCCCTCTTTCATGTAATGCATATATGTAGGAAAGTTAACTTAGCGTCTTCCTCTTCATGAATGTATATCGCATATAACCTTTATTGATTGATTTGTTTAACCCCTTCTTGATCTTTTTGTTTTTGACAAAAGGGGGAGAAAAATTTGTTTGATTTATTTTTACTTTGAACCCTTTGTTGATGATTGACAAAAAGGGGGAGAAGTATTTGAGTTTATATGCATGTTTGAGAAATATTTATGTTTATGCATATGTGTTTTGTTTTGCAAATAGGAGAAAAAGAATTTGATGTGTTTTATCTCCATACATTTGCATACATGTTTATGAGCTTTATTGCATATTTATTGTTTATTTGTTTATGCATGAGTTAAGGGGGAGCTTCTTTGAAGCTTTACTTTAATCCATGCATATATAACTTCATGAGTTTTGTCATCATCAAAAAAGGGGGAGATTGTTGGCCCAAATGCCTATCACCCTAGTTTTGATGATGATCAACTCATGAAGTTATGTTTACTAATGATCTTGTGTTTAATTAGTGACAGATTCATGATCAAGATCTTAGTTGGTGCATAGCTCAACAAAGGATAAAATGTCAAAGTTTTGGAGCTAGCACGGTGTTTGGACCAAGTCAAGAAGGCTTCAAGTGAAGACTTCAAGAAGATGAAGACTTGAGTCTAGGTTTGTTTTAGAAGATTTGTTTTTAGATAAAATGTAAAGGATAGAGTAGTTGGTGGATTGCTCAAGTATATTATACACACACACTCTTGATTTAATTGTCTTTCATAAAAGAATTTTCAGTTTAGAAAAGACTTTCATTTTGAAAAAATATCATTTTGGTTTTCGGTATTTCATTTACATATGTTTAACCCAAAACCATATTTAGAGCTTAATGACAAAAACATAGATATTTCATTATGATTGTGTAGTGGATCATATCCATACACACTATGCTTTAAATACATCTAGAATATCTTGTTTTTGTATTTGGTAATGTTTTGGAAAAACAAGTTTGGAAAAAATAAGTTTTGGAAAATACAGTTTTTCATTTGAGCCAATATTTTCAAGTTACAAAATAGTCCAAAACATTTGTAACATGCCTTGATTTTGTGCAAGCATGTTTGATTATCAAAGTATAACATCAAAACTATTTTTGTAGATTTTTTAGTATTTTATGGGATTTTAATTGAGCCAAAAAGACAAAGTTTTCAATCCCAAAATTTCTATTTCAGGCTTCAGCAAGTCGACTATATAGTCGACTAATCCTAAAGTCGGTCGACCGGCTCGGTCGACCGATGTGCACGGACGTGCATGCCTTTGTGCCTGGAGGAACGGCCGACCGAGCGGTCGACCGCTCCAGAGAGCTTCTGCTCTCTGGAAATCTCAGTCGATCGTCCGGTCGACCGACAGAGAGTTTTTCTCTCTGCTCCAGTAGCTCGGTCGACCGGCTCGGTCGACCGACGTGCACGGACATGCACGCCTTTGTGCCTGGAGGAACGGCCGACCGAGCGGTCGACCGCTCCAGAGAGCTTCTGCTCTCTGAAAATCTCGGTCGATCGTCCGGTAGACCGACAGAGAGTTTTTCTCTCTGCTCCAGTAGCTCGGTCGACCGAGCGGTCAACCGGAGGCTCCAACGGTCGGATTCTTGACCGTTGGCGGTCGACCGGGCGGTCGACCGGCAGGTCTTGCAGACCCCAACGGCTAGTTTTTTTGAGCCTATAATTTTGGGGGTTTGGTCATTGTTTTGAGCTAAGATTTTAGGAGAGCTTTCAAGCCAGTTTTTATTATCCTTTCAAAAGGTTTTCTCCACATATTTGAGAGCAAATACTTCCAATTAAAAGGAGAGTTTATCAAGAGTGTTAAAGTGATTCTTTGAGTCTTTCCTCCACCTTTCTCATCCTAATTTTTCTCACACTACACTTGAGCATCCATTGTCTATTAATCTTATAGGAATGTTGTAGTGAGATAGTTTTTAGGTGATCAAAGTGTTGTGATCACCAAAGCCTTGTTCTTGTTTCTTTGAGGAGGCGGACATGTTGTTCGCATTGTTTCGGGTCCTAGTGTGGACTCGGTGTTTCGGGTTCGGGTGCGAACTCTTGTTTGAGGTGCGGCCTCGGCGAGCCGGTGGGCTTGCGGTGTGTACGGGACTAGGGAGTCTGAGGGTTTGTAGGTGTTGCGGCACCGGGGAGAGATCCATTGGGATCTTGCATAGTGGAAATCCTTCGTGTGTCGAAGGCGGGGATGTAGAGCAAGTGTGCTCGAACCTCGAAACAAATCCCTTGTGTTTGCGATTGCTCACTCTCTCTCTCTCTTTGTCTCTTGTTATATCTTGCATGCTTATATTGTGTTTATCTTTACATGCTTGATATATTGTGTGCATAATTGATATACTTGCGTGGGATTGTTTGCTAACACTTGTATTCAACTAAGAGAGCCAACGCGGCACCTCAACCCATATCCAGGGGAATCTAGAGGAGCTTGTCCAGAGCCCTTCACGGGGAATTCGGCAACACTCTTGTGTTATACGTGGTGTTTAGTGTAATAGTTTTTGTTTAGGTCATAATTGTTTGTAATTCCGCATTATTTGGCATTTAGTGACCATTAGATTAGCCATCACCTATTCACCCCCCCCCCTCTAGGTGAACTTACAAATGGTATCAGGGCTAGTGCTCTTGATTTTGGTCTAACAACCTAGAGTTAAAGATCCTCATTTTAGGCTAATCACAAGATTTTGTACACACACCATGGACTTCATGTCACCACCCACTTTTGACATTCTTAACATCCAAATTTGGAAGGTTAAGATGTCTTTGTACCTCAAAGCCTTAGGCATTCATGTATATCTTGCTACCACTAATGATTCTTATGTTAATAATAGCAAGTATTTTGAGGCTAATGCAAAAGCCATTCATGCTTTAAAATCAACCCTAAATGATGATTATTTATCTAGGGTTTCTAACATTGAATCGGATTTTGTAGTTTGGAACATCATCACCTCCCTTGGCGAAAAGGATCTATATTATGCCGGGAGCGATTCGGACGTTGGAAGCGACACCTCCAACGCATGCTATATGGTCCAAGGGGATAACCCCTTGAGGTAACTACCGAATCCGAGGTAGATGATAATGACATGTCATATGATGAACTTGCTTCATTTTGTCAACAACTATTAGAGAAATATGACATGCTAAGAAAAGATAATAATAATTTGAAAAAGAATTTTGATTGCATGCATATAGAAAATGATTCATTTAGAACTAAGATTGCATGCTTAGAAAAGAAAATAATGTTTTGAAAAATGAAAATATTTCCCTTATGTCTAAATTAAATGATTTGTGCGAAGGGAACACTATTTTGAAGGATAAAATTGTTTTGGTGGAAAAACAAAGAGAAGTTGTTTTCAAGAAAATAAATTTTTAAAAAGAAAAGTTTGTGAAAAAGAAAAAGATTTTGTTTCTCAAAAGAAAAAGAAAATGATTCTTTATCTCATCATGCTTTACATGCCACCACCAATGAGATTAAAGATTTGAAAAATAAAATGGATTGTTTGAGTTCAACTTTGAACTCTTGTGCATTTAACCATACTAAATTGGAATCCTTGTTTCAAAAGAAACAAGTTCCCCATGTTCATTCACATTCACATCATGCTTATGTTGCACGTCATGATCACACCCACACACATAAGCATACTAAGGTGTACACATGTACACATTGTGGCCGCAAAGGCCATTTAGCAAAATTTTGTTATGATAGGTTAAATCATTGTAATTTTGCTAATAAAAGATTTTGGGTTCCTTACAAGACTAACCCCCAGGACCCAAGAAAATATGGGTACCAAAACCCCCACCATTTGCTTTTGATGTAGGTGAGGGCTCTCACAAAACGTGAGAGGATCGGTGCCTTGGTAGTGGATGCACAAGGATTGGATGGACACACTTTAGACGCATCGCTATTAAGGAGTTTTGGTGGGACGACCATCATATTTGGAGTTTTGGAACATAGTTCCTTGGTTGGTAACTATTTCTAAACTCTTAGATTATATACATGCTTTTCATTTATGACATCATATAGCATGTTCATGTTTTATGATTTATTGTGCTTCATGTGGTAAAATCTTGTTTAGATGTACTTTTTATCAAAACTTGGATTTATACATGTACAAGTAGTGAGCCACATTTGATTCATATACGTTTGCACTTCATTGTTCATTTGTACTCACTATATGCACATGTATAGCCTAGTTTTGATGATTCTCTCATTTATACTTGTTTTTGCCTATTTTCATGTTTTACTTCATGTATATGCATTTTATTCAAATCTAATAAATATACATGTATACCCGTGAGTCTCTTACCTTAATGCAAACATCATTAATAGACTCTTTTATGTTTGGGATATGTATGCATATTGTTAGGATTGGATAAATCATACATATACCTATAAGTGTATTTTTTTTAAAAAATAATAATAAATTTTCATGTTTTATAAAATGTTATTCATGATTTGAGATTCAATGTCTATTTTCATGAAAATGCTACTTACATGACTTTTGAACACTCACACATTATTTATTTTGTCATGACTTAGTTTCATGGACATAGTTTTGGGCTTTATAGATTATGAGTGTAAAACTTTGTGTATTTAGTCTTGATTCATGAAAAATATATGATTTGATGTATTTGAAGGATCTTTAACTAGTTTTTCAAAAATCATTTTATACTAGTTATCTATTCTTCAATTAGTTTATGAGATATACACATAATCCTATTATTGGTTCAATTGGTATCATTGAATCGTTTCAATTGGTATCAATTTGACTCTATATTTGTATATACTCATTTGTTTTCTTATATATGTATGTATCAATGTCATTTGGTATATTCTTTACTTTTCATACATATATATGATTTTCATGTGCTTAACTTTCAATTGGTTCACATTCTTAAAGCACAAAGTTTATGATGAAAAAAAAAAATTTTTGATCATTATGTTATTATTGGTATCAATATGTTTCAACTTCATATTTGTTAAATTTCAATTGGTATCAATATGTTTTACTATAATGATTATTTACAATTTGGTATCTTAAAAATTTTTTTGCTTTACAAGAGCTCTGATACCTTTAAAATTTTGTTTAAGAAAAATTAGAAAAATTAAAAATTTTTGATGTGTATTTCCTATATGCAAGGGGAGCTTAACATCTCTTCTACATAGAGATTCATGTTGAGTATATCTTGTATTGAGGAGCTTGACAACTCTTCTTTATGTGATACACGTGTGTAGGGGGAGCTTCACATCTCCTCTTATACATTACATACTATGTGTTATGTGAATTAGGGCTTGTCATCCCTCTTTCATGTAATGCATATATGTAGGGAAGTTAACTTAGCGTCTTCCTCTTCATGAATGTATATCGCATATAACCTTTATTGATTGATTTGTTTAACCCCTTCTTGATCTTTTTGTTTTTGACAAAAGGGGGAGAAAAATTTGTTTGATTTATTTTTACTTTGAACCCTTTGTTGATGATTGACAAAAAAGGGGAGAAGTATTTGAGTTTATATGCAAGTTTGAGAAAGATTTATGTTTATGCATATGTGTTTTGTTTTACAAATAGGAGAAAAAGAATTTGATGTGTTTTATCTCCATACATTTGCATACATGTTTATGAGCTTTATTGCATATTTATTGTTTATTTGTTTATGCATGAGTTAAGGGGGAGCTTCTTTGAAGCTTTACTTTAATCCATGCATATATAACTTCATGAGTTTTGTCATCATCAAAAAAGGGGGAGATTGTTGGCCCAAAGGCCTATCACCCTAGTTTTGATGATGATCAACTAATGAAGTTATGTTTACTAATGATCTTGTGTTTAATTAGTGACAGATTCATGATCAAGATCTTAGTTGGTGCATAGCTCAACAAAGGATAAAATGTCAAAGTTTTGGAGCTAGCACGGTGTTTGGACCAAGTCAAGAAGGCTTCAAGTGAAGACTTCAAGAAGATGAAGACTTGAGTCTAGGTTTGTTTTTAGAAGATTTGTTTTTAGATAAAATGTAAAGGATAGAGTAGTTGGTGGATTGCTCAAGTATATTACACACACACACTCTTGATTTAATTGTCTTTTCATAAAAGAATTTTCAGTTTAGAAAAGACTTTCATTTTGGAAAAATATCATTTTGGTTTTCGGTATTTCATTTACATATGTTTAACCCAAAACCATATTTAGAGCTTAATGACAAAAACATAGATATTTCATTATGATTGTGTAGTGGATCATATCCATACACACTATGCTTTAAATACATCTAGAATATCTTGTTTTTGTATTTGGTAATGTTTTGGAAAAACAAGTTTGGAAAAAACAAGTTTTTGGAAAATACAGTTTTTCATTTGAGCCAATATTTTCAAGTTACAAAAATAGTCCAAAACATTTGTAACATGCCTTGATTTTGTGCAAGCATGTTTGATTATCAAAGTATAACATCAAAACTATTTTTGTAAATTTTTTAGTATTTTATGGGATTTTAATTGAGCCAAAATGACCAAGTTTTCAATCCCAAAATTTCTGTTTCAGGCTTCAGCAAGTCGACTATATAGTCGACTAATCCTGAAGTCGGTCGACCGGCTCGGTCGACCGACGTGCACGGACGTGCACGCCTTTGTGCTTGGAGGAACGGCCGACCGAGCGGTCGACCGCTCCAGAGAGCTTCTGCTCTCAGGAAATCTCGGTCGATCGTACGGTCGACCGACAGAGAGTTTTTCTCTCTGCTCCAGTAGCTCGGTCGATCGAGCGGTCAACCGGAGGCTCCAACGGTCGGATTCTTGACCGTTGGCGGTCTACCGGGCGGTCGACCGGCAGGTCTGACAGACCCCAACGGCTAGTTTTTCTGAGCCTATAAATTTGGGGGTTTGGTCATTGTTTTGAGCTAAGGTTTTAGGAGAGCTTTCAAGCCAGTTTTTATTATCCTTTCAAAAGGTTTTCTCCACATATTTGAGAGCAAATACTTCCAATTAAAAGGAGAGTTTATCAAGAGTGTTAAAGTGATTCTTTGAGTTTTTCCTCCACCTTTCTCATCCTAGGCTTTCTCACACTACACTTGAGCATCCATTGTCTATTCATCTTATAGGAGTGTTGTAGTGAGATAGTTTTTAGGTGATCAAAGTGTTGTGATCACCAAAGACTTGTTCTTGTTTCTTTGAGGAGGTGGACGTGTTGTTCGCATTGTTTCGGGTCCTAGTGTGGACTCGGTGTTTCGGGTTCGGGTGCGAACTCTTGTTTGAGGTGCGGCCTCGGCGAGCCGGTGGGCTTGCGGTGTGTACGGGACTAGGGAGTCCGAGGGTTTGTAGGTGTTGCGGCACCGGGGAGAGATCCATTGGGATCTTGCATAGTGGAAATCCTTCGTGTGTCGAAGGCGGGGATGTAGAGCAAGTGTGCTCGAACCTCGAAACAAATCCCTTGTGTTTTCGATTGTTCACTCTCTGTCTCTTTGTCTCTTGTTATATCTTGCATGCTTATATTGTGTTTATCTTTACATGCTTGATATATTGTGTGCATAATTGATATACTTGCGTGGGATTGTTTGCTAACACTTGTATTCAACCAAGAGAGCCAACGCGGAACCTCAACCCATATCCAGGGGAATCTGGAGGAGTTTTGTCCAGAGCCCTTCACGGGGAATTCGGCAACACTCTTGTGTTATACGTGGTGTTTAGTGTAATAGTTTTTGTTTAGGTCATAATTGTTTATAATTCCGCATTATTTGGCATTTAGTGACCATTAGATTAGCCATCACCTATTCACCCCCCCCTCTAGGTGAACTTACACAAGGGAATGACTCCCTTGAGGTACATTCGGATACTCAACTAGATGATTATGCTAGTTCTTCAGGTAATGACCATATGGATGCCGATGCTTTAAATGAAGAACTATCTATTTTTTTGTGAAAACTTGCTAGAAAAATACAAACTTTTGAAAAAGAAAAGTTTTGCATTAAAAGAAGAAAATAAAAAATTTTCTTCTAAACTTGATATTATTTTGCAAGAGAGGGATGAGATTTCAAGTGAAAAGGACTCATTGAAATCCCAACTTAATCTTGCCCTAAATGAAAACAAAATTTTAAAGAGTAAAAATGATTGTGATGATGTTATGAAGAAAAATGAGATTTTATTTTCAAAACTTAAAATTGTCTTAAAAGAAAATAATTCCTTGAAAATAAAATTATTTTAATTTTAAAGAAATTGGATTTAGTTTCAAATGAATAATAAATCTTTGAAAAATGATTTGTCTTCTTATGTTTGTCATATTTCTAGTGCTCCATCTAATAGTGATAAATATGTTTCTTACTCCACATATTCTTCAATTATTGAAAGTGATTTATGTACTTTGAAGAAGAGTGTAGATTGTTTGGGCTCCACTTTGAGCCAATGTGTCATGAACCACCCATGTTTGGAATCCATGTTTCGCAAGAAAAATGCTCCTCATATGCATGCACACAAAACACAGCATACACATGCTCATCATGCTCACACACATGATTCAAAGTATGCTCATGTGTACACTTATACACATTGTGGACGTAAGGGCCACCTTGCAAAATTTTGTTATGATAGAATAAATATTTCAAATTTTACAAATAAATTTGCTTAGATTAGGAAAGGTGATAATCCCCATCGACCCAATAAGGTATGGGTACCAAAAGCTACTCCTATTTTATTTGATGTAGGTGTGGGCTCTCACTTGACGTGAGGGTATTTGGTGCCTTGATGGTGGATGCGTTCTGAGCTAAATGGTGACACTTTTGGATGCATCACTTTCAAGGGATGTTTGGTGGGAGGACCACCATGGTTTAGAAATCTAGAGATTAGCCCTAAAGATTTTGGTAACTATCTCTAACTCCAGTTTAGTTTACATGCTTTCATAGTATTGATTTTTAGCATGTTTTGATTTTCCATGTTCATTACATTAGATGCAATGTAAATTAGACATGTGATATACATAGATAGTCTTTTGAGATACACCCATGTTCATATGGATTTACATCTTTTGTGTTTTCACTATAGTTTAGCAATTTTGTATATCCTAGTCTAAAACATGTGCATTTACATAATGATCATATTGGTTTATGTTTTCTTTTATGCTTCATGTTTTGATTACTTATTTAGATGTAGTTTTTATTAAAACTTATGTTTATACTTGTACAACTATTGAGCCATATTTGATTATTGTATGTTTGTGCTTAATTGCTCATTTGTACCCATTAGATGTACTTGTATAGCCTAGTTTTGATGATTCTTACATTTTAACTTGTATTCCCTATTTTTGTATATGTTTTCATAAAAATATGTTTAGCTTCATGTATATGTTTATTTTGTCTAAAACTGATCGGTCACATATATCGCATATATATTGTCACATTATCATGTTTTTCATCTAATAAATGCTATTAATAAGTCTTATTCTTCTTCGTTGAATATAGGCCCATTGCTAAAGGATAGGAAAGAGAAACAAGCCCAAAAGCCTATCAAATTCTGATTTAATTCAGAATAAATTCGAAATCAGGGAAGATCTTGGCAAATCAGAGAGGTTGAAAACCGGTTGAAATGAATCTTCCCAAATCAAGCGGTTGAAGCCAACAATCAAAGGCTGTTTCGTCAAATCCTGAAGCTGAAACGAGAAAACTAGCAGAAGATATGGGAGAATCACCAAACCAGGGATTTTCACCATTTGGGTGTGGCCACCTGGCCACACCAGGGCGGGGGAAATGCGGCCCTAGCCGCATTTCTACGGCCTGTTGAAGCTGTTGGGGGAGCGTTTTCTCCCCCAATCTTCCTACGACCTCTCCCATCTGGTTTTTCCCTATAATTGCCATTTTCAACAGAGCAGAAAGTAGCGAAGACTAGGATTATAATTTTTATTTATTCTTTAAGGTTTTAGGCTCTTTGTTAGATAGTATAGAAGTTGTAACGTTGTTTTATAATTTGTAGTTCAGATCAAATACCGGTGAGAGAGAGGAATTGAGTGATTGTAATCTGAAGATTGAAGTGACAATCAAAGGAGATTCAACTTGCTTGTTCAACTCGACTCAAATCGGTATGTCTAAGTTTAAATTTCATTTTCTTATTTGTTTTCCTTTCATTATGAGTAGCTAAATCATTTTCTGGGCTCACTAATTACTCTCTTCTATCATCTCTCTCTTGATTGATTTTCATGAAAGCAACACTTTTTGAATCAGAAAAACATCTTAGTTAAACTTCGTTCTTGAAAGCACAAGAGGATGTCTTTAATTTGAACTTAGACTTTCGATGCATAAATCTTTTTAAACTATTTTTATTCCATACTTGCTTCTTCGTGCTTGATGGTTTAACATTCTCTTTTTAATGATTTGTAAAGAAAGGGCTTAAGATTTAAACGAAACCATCTTATTTGTTTTACTTGGACATTAAAAGAAACTAAAGGTTTTTTGCTTATGATATTAGTGATGCATCCAAATATTCTGGAGATAAGTACATAGTTGAGTAGAAAATTAGTGAGCCCAGATCTTCTTCGTATTAAAAAAAATAACAAATCACTTTTCAAGCTTTATAAAAAAATCACCTTTTCCAAGGCCTTCTCTAATTTTTAAGTTTTTCTTTAAATCACTTCCCTTCTGTCCATTCTCTTTTCAACTATAAACTAGCATCATTCTTAGCTTTCTAAACAAAACACCGAAAAGCTTTCATCGCATTCCTCCTCGTGGACACGACCCGTTAGCCCAAAGCTACACGGTAAATCCTTTCACTTTCATTTTTCAACCAAATTTTTGGCGCCGTTGCCGGGGAGGGAACAATGTAATTATTTTTTTAACAAGTTTGGTGTCTTGTTTCATGGACGTCAAGATTCAGATTTAGCATTCAAGCTTTGCAGAAGAAGACTTACTATTCTGTGCCCCTACTCTCGAAATTAGGAAACAGAATTTCAAGAAATTGCAAGTGGAAAAGTTGAAATTTTTGTTGGACTACTAAAACTCTTTTTTGCAGGACATATTGCTTGCAAAAATTAAGTTTTTGTGTGTTATTATTCTTTCTATATCTGCCATTCACAATCCCTATTTTAATCCAACAGTAATTTGAGTGATTGTTAATTGCTTAAAAAAACGTTTAGACTTGCATTCTAGGCATTTGTCTAATTACATTTATTTTATAATTACTGTTGAAGATAGCTAGAGACAAGATACGTATGCATAGCATATAGTTTAGGAAACATTCTTGGGTGATATTTGCTTTTGAATGCTATTTTTCTATATCTTGCACACTTTGCAGAATAAATTCTAAGGGTAAAACCCAAATCAAGATAAGGTGGGGAAGTCATTACCCTTCCTTAGCCCACAAACCATCTCCAAGCACGCACAACCTAAGCCTAAGTAAAATCTGATAGACGTTGGCTTTAGGATATCTCAAACTCACTAAGAGATTATCCTAAGGGAGAAGATGTTAGAATTTGACTCCTGCCAAATCAGTGTCTAGGAAAGGGATTGAGGGGCGAAACTCTGAAGGCTGGTGGTTTGGCTTAATTAGGCCCGTCGCTTTTGCGCGGATACCTTCCACCAATCTTGCCCTGACCTGGCTGATTAGCTTGTAGTCAAAGTCTGTATTATTCCTCCTGTGGACAATCAACCAGTTAGGAATTGTCTAGGTCAATGTTACCTTAGACTAGGCTTGGTTGTTTTCTCTTCTTGACTATTGGTGAACTTGTTTGTGATTGTGTTTGTGTATGCAAGTGTGGTCAAGAGACCCTAATTCATCTAGGTTAACTAGAAACACATCATCACCCAAGTTCGAACCAAGACCAGATTCGTTATGTCTCGACCGACATCTTTGCAGGATATGTTCTATCCCATTAGAACCTCACTTCCATCCTGCATCCAACTTCCATCGGTTGGTGAACACAACTTTAAGCTTAAGTCACAGTTCATCAACACACTCCCTAAGTTCCATGGCTTAGAGTCCGAAGATGCTTATTTCTTCATAAGAGAATTTGAGGAAGTATGCTTAATGATGAAAATCCCACACCTTACAGATGATGCTATTAGGTTGAGATTTGTCCCATTTGCTCTTAAGGACTTAGCCAAGAAATGGCTCTACAGCTTAGCGGCCGGCTCTATCACATCCTGGGATGGTTTCATCAAGGTCTTCTTGAAGAAATTCTATCCAATTCACAAGACCGCTCTCGTTAGGAAAAACATCATGCAGTTCAAGCAAGAACCTAGCGAACCGTTTTGGAGTACTTTGAACGCTTCAAAGATCTCCTTGTCCAATGTCTTCATCATGGAATAGAGAAATGGCGACAATGCCAAATTCTTTATGACGGTTTAGACTACTCAACCAAGACCCTCTTGGAAAGCATGTGCCAAGGAGGATTCTTGCAGAAGGATGAGCATGAAGGATGGGATTTATATGAGAATCTAGCTGAAAAGACCATCCAATGGGAACCTACTAGTGAAAGCTCTAGGAATCCAAACTCCATCTCTTTAAAAGGAGGTCTCCATTCAATTGAATCATCCATAGCTAACGAGGCTAAGTTAGCTAACCTAGCGAGAAGACTGGAAGCTTTAGAAACTATGGAACCAAATCCAGTCAATCAAGTCAGCCCAAACCAATTTCCAACTCCGGGTTGTACTTACTGTCAGGTCATGAATCATGTGTTTCAGGAGTGTCCTGTATTTCAAGCTCAACAACACTTTTCTGAACCGATGAATGCAGCCTTTTCAAGGCCGAACAATGATTCTTATGCTCCAACGTACAATCCTGGCTGGAGAAATCACCTAAATTTCTCATGGAGCCAACAAAATAATGACCACCCACGGTCAAACCATGCAGGCCACTTCCGTAATTCCAATAATTCTTCCAATCATCAACCCAACTTTCCAAATTACCCTCACAATTCTCCCAACAAATTTTCAAGTTATCAACAAAACTTTCCCAACCAAGCTCCACCATCTTCCTTCCAGAATCCTCAACTTGAAAGGAGAATGACTGATTTTGAGAGAAATATGGAAAGGTACATGAAGAACCAAGATTCTCTCATGCAAACAATACAGAGGCTAGAGGGTCAAATGAACCAGTTAGCCAATCCACAACATGAGAGGCAAAAGGGTACCTTGCACAGTCAACCAATTATGAATCCTAGGAATTCACAACAAGCTCATTTGATTGAGGATCAATCATTGAATCAATGTAATGTTGTTCATACATTGAGGTTAGGAAAGAAAGTTGATAACTAAGTGTCAACACCACCCAATCCTAGTCAGCACAATCCCACTCCAGCATCCACCTCATCCAATCCCGATCCTTCCAAATCTGACGAATCTGAAACAGATAAGTCAACTAGTCAGGTGTACAAGCCTATAGTACCATTTCCTAATAGGCTAAAGAACAACAAGCAGAATACACACATGGATAAAATAATTGAGATATTCAACCAAGTGAAGATAAATGTGCCACTCCTTGATGCCATCCAACAAGTTCCATCCTATGCAAAATTTCTTAAGGACATGTGCACCAAGTAGAGAAAGACTAATGTACCTAAGAAAGTCTTCTTAGCCACTAACATTAGTGAGCTACTATCGGGTCTGATCCCCGTCAAGTACAAGGATCCGGGTTGTCCACCATTGCTTCAATTATAGACAAGCCAAGATTAGTCATGCACTTCTTGATTTGGGAGCAAGTATCAACCTGCTTCCATTCTCAGTTTATCAACAACTTGGGTTGGGCAATCTTAGTCCAACTCGAGTCACTATCCAACTGGCTGACATTTCTGTGAAAGTTCCAAAGGGGGAAATTAATGATGTTCTTATCCGGGTCGGGGCGTTTATCTACCCAGTTGATTTCGTAGTTCTTGAGACACAACTGTGTCCAATCCTAGGGCTCAAACTCCTGTTATCCTAGGGCGTCCATTCCTTGCTACTACTAATGCTATTATCAATTGTAGGAATGGGTCTATGAGATTAACTTTTGGGGACATGACTAGAGAAGTCAATGTCTTCAATCTAGAAAAATAACCTCGTAAGATAAGAGACCAAACATTTGAGGTAAACTTTGTTGAAAACAATTATGATGAAGAAAGTGAAGGCATAGAGAATGAGTGGATATTTCTTAATGAATTATTTAAGAATGAATGCGATTATCTTAATGAGAAGGCATATGTCGGAGATCCTAATTTTAGAATACCCTTTAAAAAAGAAAAATTTGATCTGAATATCTTTACTTTCGATGAGCCAACCAATAATATATCGCATGAGAATATAATTCAAGAACCTCTGATTGACATACTCTCAGAAAACCTCTTCGAAGAAGAACTCATGTGTTTGGATGAACCACCTAGGGATCTTTTGGTTAATTACACATCTCCAAGAGAAAGTGTTGACCTAAGCTTTGAGGAGATATATGGAACTGAGTTAGAATTCCTAGGCATTTATAGTGAGGAAGTTCCAACTGAGAAGTGTGGTGGAGATCAATTTTGAATAATGAATGTAGAAATATGAGGAAGAAAAACCTAAAGAAGGTGAAACTAGGGAGGAAGAGAGCTAAAATGACAAAAAAAATTGGCCTCCCCACTATGCCCTATAAAGAGGACCCATTGGAATGATGGGAAGAGATCTGGAGGGATAAGACGGAAAAAGATCTAGGTGTGGGAGAAACTTGATGTTGTACATATGTTTGTATAATATATGCACCTCTTTTATATTTCATTTTATGCATCTATACATTTCTTTCATACATTGGGGACAATGCATGAGATAAGTGTAGGGGAGGGCTCTAACATAACTAATATATAAAAAAAAGAAGAAAACAAAGAAAAAATATATATTAAAAAAACTTTTTGAAAGGTAAGAACAATATTTTGATATATTTTTTGTAAGAAATTAAGTCAATTTTAAGAAATAGGAAAATCATAATTAGGATTTCTTACACTTGTCAAAATAAGATGACTTGTTTGATTTTTAGGGCTAGGAAAAAATTTGTGAAAGTAATTTAGTCTTGATCTTTACCTTAATGAAAAATGCACACTTTATACACTTACACACTTAGGGTTCAAAAACAAGACTCTTATGCCTTATAAAAAAAGAAGAAGAAGAAAAAAATATATATATGTATAAAAATAAATAAATCTAATTATTGATTAGCTAGGTGCTTTGGCCTAAGCAAGTCTTGGTATTTATGCAAAACATAATTAGATAAGTTTGAAATATATATATATATATATATATATATATATATATATATATATATATATATATATAAATCCTCTGATTAAGCTGGGTATTTGTGCCTCATGAAGTATAAGTATTCACGCCTAAAAAGGGTACATTTTATAAATAAAACCTTGGTTTCGTGGCCTTGTCTACTCGAGTGTTTAAGTACTTAGGGTTGTTTTCTCACCTGGTGCCCTAAAACTATCCGTTTGGGTGTCACCGACTAAAGGCTCGTTACATGGGCAGATTAGAAAGTCTAATGGAATTGAGGAATAAATACCACTAACGATAAATATAAATAAGGCATAGGAGTTATGTTAAAGAACCCTTAGTCAAACTTCACAGTCACGATGGTGCATATGACTCAGGGTAAAACAATAGACTAGATGAGAAATACAATTTGACTCCTTACTTTGATTGATGACATGTTTTTGAATAGAGACTAAGTTTAGGAATAAAAAATTTAATATTCCTATAACTTATAGATTACTTAAACTCTCACAATATACTTTAAATATTTTCTCTTTTCAAAATGCTTTTCGAAAATACTAACTTTTTTTTCTTTCTTTATGGATTTGTGGGTGCAATCCACTGAAAACTCTCACGAGACAAAACTCGTCCTCTAGGGGTAACCTAGAGGTTAAACGACATGTTGCACATGCTCAGTGCAATCGAGTGACCTGCAAAAGTGGTCTAATAATTGATTAAGATTAGTTTTGATATTTTGCTCGAGGGCGAGCAAAAGATAAGTGTGGGGGTGTGATCGGTCACATATATCGCATATATATTATCACATTACCATGTTTTTCATCTAATAAATGCTATTAATAAGTCTTATTCTTCTTTGTTGAATATAGGCCCATTGCTAAAGGATAGGAAAGAGAAACAAGCCCAAAAGCCCATCAAATTCTGATTTAATTCAGAATAAATTCGAAATCAGGGAATCAGGGCAGATCTTGGCAAATCAGAGAGGTTGAAAACCGGTTGAAATGAATCTTCCCAAATCAAGCGGTTGAAGCCAACAATCAAAGGCTGTTTCGTCAAATCCTGAAACTGAAAAGAGAAAACCAGCAGAAGATATGGGAGAATCATCAAACCAGGGATTTTCACCATTTGGGTGTGGCCACTGGCCACACCAGGGCCGCAGAAACGCGGCCCTAGCCGCGTTTCTGCAGCCTTGTTGAAGCTGTTGGGGGAGCATTTGCTCCCCCAATCTTCCTACGACCTCTCCCCTCTGGTTTTTCCCTATAAATACCATTTTCAACAGAGCAGAAAGTATCGAAGACTAGGATTAGAATTTTTGTTTATTCTTTAAAGTTTTAGGCTCTTTGTTAGATAGTATAGAAGTTGTAACGTTGTTTTATAATTTGTAGTTCAGATCAAATACTAGTGAGAGAGAGGAATTGAGTGATTGTAATCCGAAGATTGAAGTGACAATCAAAGGAGATTCAACTTGCTTGTTCAACTCGACTCAAATCGGTATGTCTAAGTTTAAATTTCATTTTCTTATTTGTTTTCCTTTCATTATGAGTAGCTAAATCATTTTCTGGGCTCACTAATTACTCTCTTCTATCATCTCTCTCTCTCTTGATTGATTGATTTTCATGAAGGCAACACTTTTTGAATCAGTAAAACATCTTAGTTAAACTTCGTTCTTGAAAGCACATGAGGATGTCTTTAATTTGAACTTAGACTTTCGATGCATAAATCTTTTTAAACTGTTTTTATTCCATACTTGCTTCTTCGCGCTTGATGGTTTAACATTCTCTTTTAATGATTTGTAAAGAAAGGGCTTAAGATTTAAACGAAACCATCTTATTTGTTTTACTTGGACATTAAAAGAAACTAAAGGTTTTTTGCTTATGATAATAGTGATGCACCCAAATATTCTGGAGATAAGTACATAGTTGAGTAGAAAATTAGTGAGCCCAGATCTTCTTCGTATTAAAAAAACAACAAATCACTTTTTAAGCTTTATAAAAAAATCACCTTTTCCAAAGCCTTCTCTAAATTTTAAAGTTTTTCTTTAAATCACTTCTCTTCTCTCCATTCTCTTTTCAACTATAAAACTAGCACCACTCTTAGCTTTCTAAACAAAACACCGAAAAGCTTTCATCGCATTCCTCCTCGTGGACACGACCCGTTAGCCCAAAGCTACACGGTAAATCCTTTCACTTTCATTTTTCAACCAAAAGCTATTGAATATACATGTCTATCCTAGAGTCACTTGCTTTTTATGCAAATTTTTTTTAAGGACTCGTTTATATTTTGGATATGTATGTATACTTTTAGTTTCAATAGAATATACATATACATGAAACCTATTTAGTTTTGATGATTTCTTATTTTTTTGATAAAAGGAATTTCATATGAGCTTCATTGCCTATTTCCATGATTTTATTGATTACATGTCTTTTTACACTCTATGTTTGGTGTTTACTCATGATTTTTTTGTTTCATGAGATTATATGAGCTTTATTGCTAATTGAGTGTCGATGATCGTGTGATTTTCATGTTTTCAAGAATTCATTCATATTTTATTCCTTACTTGAGGGACATCGTACTAGTTTACGAGATTATCATAAAGCTAGATGCGTTAGTCTTCATTTTGGTAGAGTTTTTCAAATTATATTAAACTATTTTCAAGTCCTATTTTTGAAACTTCTACCCTTAAAGGGCGGTTGGATAGGCGACCATGCCTTGTATGCTCAAATTGAAAATCTTCTAAACATGTGCATGAATAGGGTGGTAGGTATGAGTTATACACATGATTTTAATGAAAATTCTATTTTTGTATACTCATATGTGTTTTTTTATATATGTATGCTTCTAACTTCAATTAGTATCAATTTCAATTGGTATATTCATTTTCACACATATATATGATTTGATTGTGCTTATATATTTCAAATGGTATCAAATATTTCTTAAGTATAAGATATACATGATTTTTAAAATGAAAATTCATTTTGAATACTCATGATTTTTCTTGCTAAGCTTGATTTTAGTCCATAATGTCAATTATTTTTCAATTGATATCTTATACAAGCTTATACATTGTTTTTATTAGTATTTTATAAAGGAGAAGAAAATTCATGTTTTATCTTTCAATCGGTTATTTTCAATTGGTATCTTACTCCTATTCTTTATGATGAAAAATACTTTGTTTTGATATATGCTAACATTTTCAATATTGGTATCAATAATCTTAAATTGGTATTATTCTCAATTTGGTATCCTTATTGCAAAATGAGTTGTGTTCACCCAAAAATTTAGTTTTTACTTTCAATTGGTATCAAAATTTACAATAAATTTCAATTGGTATCAAAAACATGCAATATTTCATTTTCAATTGGTATCAAAAGTTTACAAGATATTTTCAATTGGTATCAAAAACATAAAATGTTTCACTTTCATTGATATCAAAATTTATTTTGTTGACTACAAGAAAATTTCAAAATTTGTTTCAAGTGGTTTCATAATGTTTTGATATATATTGCTTATATGCAAGGGAACCTTAACATCTTCGCTATATATAGATTCATGTTGAGTGTATCTCACATTGAGAAGCTTGACCTCTCTTCTTTATGCGATACACGTGTGTAGAGGGAGCTTAACATCTCCACTTATACATTATATATTATGCTTTATGTGGTTAGGGTCTAGTCATCTCTTTTCATATAATGCATGTATGCAGGGGAGTTAACTTAACATCTCTCCTCTTCATGAATGTATATCGCATATACATCTTTATTGCTTGTTATTGAAAAACACTAGAGGGGGGGGGTGAATAGGTGTAATTGCTAATCTAATGATTCTTTTTAAAAACTAAGTATGATGAATGATGCAACGATCTCTCAAAACAAGACTAAGAGCCGAATACCCCGTGAGAGGTTCTGAACTCCTTCCTCCCAATTCCCCTTGAATGGGTTAGAGGTGCGCAATGCAACCTTATTGTATGAGATATGATCGAACAAGGCAAAATATGACGGATGAATAGTGAGATGCACACAATATATCACAAGTATCACAAGCTTGAAGTAATAGCACAAAGAAAGAAACAAGATCACAAGCAAGTAATTTAAAGCAATATAGAGCAAGAGAAATTTAAAGCAAGAATTGACACAAGGCAATCGCAAACACAAGATATTTGTTTCGAGGTTCGAGCCACCGCTCTACTCCCCGCCTTCACCTCCGTGAAGGGTTTCCACTATCCACCGAGGACGCCTTACAATTTGGTCTACCGAAGACCCAAGCACCAAGCTTCACAACTTACAAGGACCTCTACCGAAGAGGTTGCTCCACAAGAAAAGGGATCACAAGAACAAGAGTGATCACAACAAGATCACTAAACTCTTTCTCAAACTCTTTTACAATCTCTCACTCTTTTATAACTTCACTATAGAATGAGTAAGGGAGTTTTGGCTCTATGAAGTGTAGTGAGAAAACTTCAGTTGTAGAGTGATATTAGCAATCAAACACAACTAAAAAACAAGCTCAAAAGAATTTGGAATGAAAGCTTTAAAACAATTTTTCTTTTCTCTTTGAAAACAATGAAAACTAGAGGATTTTTCTTGGTAAGTCATGAGGACCTATTTCCCTCTATTTATAAGGAGAGAATAGGTTAAAACCATTTTCTTTACACCTAATTTGACCTGAAAAAGCTCTCCAACAACTCTCAAAAAGTCTGTTAAAACAGAAAATAAAAACAGTTTTCAGAATTGCACCAAAGTGGAAAGAGCCGTTGGCTTTTTGCAGGCTTGGCGGTCGACCGGTTCGGTCGACCGTCGCCTTGTTGGCAAAGAGCCGTTGAGCTCCGGTCGACCGTCTTCTTTGACAAAACACAGTTTCCTTCTCTCGGTCGACCGGGCGGTCGACCCAGAAAACCCGAGAGTAAACTGTTACCAGTCGGGTCGACCGGCCGGTCGACCGACAGACATGCACAGACCGTGCATGTCCTGACACAGGTGCCGATCGACCGGGCGGTCGGCCGGACTTGCCTGAAATAGAAAATCTGGCAGTTTTTTTGAAGTTGGAAATTTTTGTAAAAATATTTTGAAATACTTACAACTAAGTATTATGCAAGAAATAGTCTATACACATGTTTTAAACAAGATATTCAAAATGTAACAAGTTGGATACATGTATATATAAACTAAGGCATAAAACTTAGAAACAAACGTTTTTAAAAACATAGAATTTGTAAAGAATAATGTGTGTGTGTATCCTAGAGCCAAATATCCTACACTCAAACTTTAACATTCTATTCTTACAATGTTCTAGGGACTTCAAGGCTTCAAGAGGGGCGGGCTATCTTCACATGATCTTCAATTTTGCATCTTGAGCCCAAATTGAGTTGTCTTGAGTCCAAAGCACCTTCCTTTAGGGAAGAAGACATCTATTTGAGATAGAAACCTGAAACACACTTAAACAACAATTGATATTAGTACAAATAACTAATATGTTTTGTAATCATCAAAACACACTAAAAACGGGTGATTGTAACCTTGGGCCAACAATCTCCCCCTTTTTGATGATGACAAAACATATAAGTTATTTAAACAAAGTGGAAGAAGAGCTTGGAAAGCTCCCCCTCAAACAATGCTATGTATATATCAAGAATATGAAAAGCTATGTAAACACACATAAAGCATTGAAAAATATCAACACAATAATTTTTGTCATAAAACTCAAAATAATGAACAAAATTATCTATCTTTTTCTCCCAAAACTCAAGTAAATAAACAAACTCAATAAGCAAACTTATTTCTTTTTCTCCCCCTTTTTGTCATACATCAAAAAGGGTTAAAAACAAAACAAAACAAAAAACAAAGCAAATAGAAATATTTTTAAGAATCTATCATGCAAACATTCAACTCACCACAAATAAATGAAAATCTAGCATAATCTAGAGGTTTAGTAAAAATATCGGCAAGTTGAAAATCGGTAGAAACATAATCAATATCAATATCACCTTTCTCATAATGATCTCTAAGAAAGTGATACCTAATGTCAATGTGTTTGGTTTTACTATGTTGATTTGTATTCTTTGTCATGTGAATAGTACTAGTATTATCACAAAATATTTTAACATGATCAAAGTGTAAATCATAGTCGAGGAGAGTATGTTTCATCCAAAGAACTTGTGCACAACAAGCTCCGGCTGCAACATACTCCGCCTCGGCGGTTGAAAGGGCTACCGAATTTTGCTTTTTGGAAGACCAAGATACAAGATAATTACCTAGGAATTGACATGTTCCACTTGTGCTCTTCCTATCTACCCTACAACCCGCATAGTCGGCATCCGAAAAACTCGTCATTGAAAATTGGCCGGTTTTCGGATTCCACAAACCCATTTCAATAGTGCCCTTAAGGTATCTAATTATGCGTTTAACCACAATTATGTGAGATTCTTTAGGACAAAATTGAAAACGTGCACAAAGACAAACGGAAAACATGATATCCGGCCTACTAGCCGTCAAATAAAGCAAGCTACCTATCATGCTACGGTATAATTTAATGTCTACACTTTTACCTTGTTCATCCTTGTCAAGCTTTGTAGTTGTTGCCATGGGAGTTTTACTTACTTTAGATTCTTCAAGCCCGAACCTCTTGATTAGTTCCTTTGTGTACTTGGCTTGATTGATGAAGATCCCATCCTTCTTTTGCTTGATTTGGAGTCCAAGGAAATAGTTGAGCTCCCCCATCATAGACATTTCGAATTCATCCTTCATGCATGACTCAAAAGCTTGGCAAAGAGATTCATTAGTAGAACCAAAAATAATATCATCTACATAAATTTGTACAATAAGTATATCTTTTTCTACATGTTTTGTAAACAGGGTTGTATCAATTTTACCTTTCTTAAAACCATTTGAAATCAAAAATGAGGAAAGTCTTTCATACCAAGCCCTAGGGGCTTGTTTTAAACCATAAAGAGCTTTATCTAATTTAAATACAAAATCCGAATGTGTAGGATCAACAAACCGGGGGGTTGTTCAACATACACCTCCTCTTCAATAAAACCATTTAGAAAAGCACTTTTAACATCCATTTGAAATAATTTAAAATCTTTATATGAGGCAAATGCTAGTGTCATCCGTATGGCTTCAAGCCGTGCTACGGGTGCAAAGGTTTCTTCAAAATCGATTCCTTCGATTTGAGTGTAACCTTGGGCAATTAACCTAGCTTTATTCCTAACAACGTTACCTGATTCATCCAACTTGTTCTTAAAGATCCACTTAGTACCAATTGTTGGTCTATCGTGAGGCCTAGGAACAGGTGCCAAACTTGGTTGCGCTCAAATTGATTGAGTTCCTCTTGCATAGCTAGCAAACAATATGAATCGGCCTCGGCTTCGAGGACGTTCTTGGGTTCAACATGAGAAATAAATGCATAATGTCCACAATAGTCATGAAGTTTAGAGCGAGTGGTTACCCCTTTTGATACTTCACCTATGACGAGGTCCTTGGGATGATGTGGATTGTATCTCCAATCCTTTAGAAGTTGTCGAGTGGGCTCTTCTCCATTTGTTTGATCTTCATTTCCTTGAGCCTCTTGTATTTTAGCTTCACTTCCTTCATCATCCTTTGGCTTGTCTCCCATAGTAGGTGTATCCTCCAAGGTCACTTTCTCCAAGCCTTCATCCAAAGCATCTATTTCTACAACATTCTTAACAAACAAGTTAGATTCCTCAAACTTAACATGTATAGATTCCTCAATAGTCAATGATGACCTATTGAAGACTCTATAAGCCTTACTAGTACTAGAATAACCCACAAATATAGCCTCATAAGATTTAGGATCAAATTTTCCTAAATTATCTTTTGTATTTAGAACAAAACATTTGCATCCAAAAACTTTGAAATATGAAACATTTGGTTTCCTAGAAAAGTACATTTCAAAAGAGGTTTTTGTAGTATTTTTACACAAGAAAACACGATTTGATATATAGCATGATGTATTAACAGCCTCGGCCCACAAATAATGTGGTAGACCATATTCACTTAGCATTGTCCTAGCCATCTCTTGCAAAGTTCGATTTTTCCGTTCAACTACTCCATTTTATTGTGGAGTTCTAGGACAAGAAAGTTCATGCTTAATTCCATGTTCTTCACAAAAAGTGATAAAGGGTTGGTTAATGAATTCACCTCCTCTATCACTTCTTATTCTTAAAATCAAAACATCCTTTTCTTTTTCAACTCTTTTCTTAAAAGTTTGGAAATACGAAAATGCTTGATTTTTGTGTTCAAGAAAGAAAACCCAAGTAAAACGTGAAAAATCATCAACTAAAACAAATGCAAATCTATTCCCACTTAGACTTTTAGTTTGTGTAGGGCCAAATAGATCCATATGGATTAACTCCAAAGGACATGATGTCATGATATCCTTAATTGACTTAAAGAAGACTTAGTTTGTTTCCCAAATTGACATGCGTCACAAACTCGGTCCTTTTCAAAACTCAAACAAGGAATACCTTTCACCATTTCCTTTGTGTTTAACCTAGAAATATGGTCAAAAGAAATATGGCCTAATCTTCTATGCCACAACCAAGAGTCATCATCGAGGGCTTTTTAACAAGTAATATTACAAGTCATATTAGACATATCTATCATATAAACATTACTTTCACGAAAACCGGAAAACACACAAGTATTAGAAATTCTATCAATTACTTTACAAGCTACATTATCAAAAATAACATCAAAACCTTTATCACAAAGTTGACTAACACTCAAGAGGTTATGCTTGAGTCCATCAACTAAAACTACATTCTCAATTAAAGGGGATGTGCCAAGTTTTATATTACCAATACCGATGATTTTACCCTTGGCGTCATCTCCGAAGGTGACGGTGCCACCTTCATGGTATCTTGATAGGGTTGCAAAGTTGTTGATGTCCCAAGTCATGTGCCTTGAGCAACCACTATCAAGATACCACAATCCTCTACGTCGTTGGGCTTTGGAAGGTACCTATATCATTTAACAAAGTTGTTGACTTTGGTACCCAAACTTTCTTGGGTCCTTGAAAGTTAGTGTTTCGAACCCAAACATTATGAAAAAATGCACTTAGTCTATCATAGTAAAAATTGGCTAAGTGTCCTTTCCGCCCACAATGTGAACATGAGAACACTCTTCCATACATGAATGCATGATGAGTGTGTGAAGTGTGAGCATGCTTTTGGGGTTTGCCACGATGTAAAGGTTGTGTGGTATGAACATGAGCATGAGCATGGTGAACATTTTTCTTAGGGGCTTGTTTCTTAGGAAACATAGCCTCTATCTTCTTCTTATCAAACTCACAATTTTTCAAAACAATTCCTAATGAGTCAATTTTTTCTTTTAGCATGGTAATCTCATTAGAATCAACTAGTGGGGACTTGCCTTTACAAGAAATCTTATACTTGTCAAAATCCTTTTGAGTGGAAACAAGAGTCGAAAGTAATTCATCTTTTTCTTTAGAAATAGTAAAGACTTGAAGATTAAGAGATTCATTTTCCTTTTTCATTTTTAAATACTTTTTCTTTAGGGAATCATAATTATGTGATAATTCTACAAAAGCTTCTCCTAGTTCATCCATGGAAAGTTCATCATTAAGAGAAGTGGAAGGGGTTACCTTGCTTGTGCTTTCATTAGCCATGAAGCATATGTTGGCGGTGTCGATCTCTTCTTCGGATTCGCTCTCGGAATCCCATGTTGCCTTCATAGCTTTCTTCTTGTAGGGCTTCTTGGATGTGGAGGGCTTCACTTTATCCGGACACTCCGCAACAATGTGTCCCGGCCTTTGGCAATTGAAGCAAATTATCTTTCTTTCTTCTTTGCCTCCTTGCCATCTCCTTCTTCCTTGAAATTTAGCATTGTTGTACATCCTCCAGACGTTCTTCACAAGAAGTGAGAGCTCTTCGTCATCTTCTTCTTCATCGTCTTCGTCGGAGTGTGTGGATTGGCTTTTGAAGGCTATAGTCTTCTTCTTGGAAGGAGCCATGTCCTCCCTTGCTTTCCTCTCCATCTCATGGGTTTTGAGGTTCCCAATGAGACCTATTAGCTCCATCTCCTCTTTGTCATTGAGTTCCTTCAAGGTAGTTGCCTTTACTTCCCATGAAGGAGGAAGAGCCCGGATGATCTTTCTCACCTTTTGATCATTGTCAATACCATCACCTAGAGAAGAAAGTCCATTAGTGATCTTTGTAAATTTTGTAACCATATCATCTATGGTTTCATGTTCTTGCATGCTAAAGTTCTCATATTGGGACCGAAGAAGGTCTATCTTAGCCCTCTTCACTTGTGAAGTCCCTTCATGTGTGACTAGCAAATGTGTCCAAATCTCGAATGCGAATTTGCAATGGATGACTCTAGCTATGTCATCATCATTGAGGGCTTGAAGGAGTGCATAGTGATCCCTAGCATTGGCATCAAATTCTTTGGTCTCAATTTCGGACCAAGTAGATTCATCACCGGGAGGTGCACTAAAGGGTTTGGTCACGGCCTTTGCAACTCGGCTACCTAGAGATTGCAAGAAAACGGTCATCTTAACCTTCCATATGGGAAAGTTAAGTCCATCAAACTTAGGAGGGGTTTTAATTCCATCGGCCATTTTTTCTAAGTGAATATGAATGAAATGATTAGCAAAATTAGGATCTCTCTAAGGTTGTTAAGCCAAATCCTAGAGTCCAAGCTCTGATACCAATTGAAAAACACCTAGAGGGGGGGTGAATAGGTGTAATTGCTAATCTAATGATTCTTTTTAAAACTAAGTATGATGAATGATGCAACGATCTCTCAAAAAAAGACTAAGAGCCGAATACCCCGTGAGAGGTTCTGAACTCCTTCCTCCCAATTCCCCTTGAATGGGTTAGAGGTGCGCATGCAACCTTGTTGTATGAGATATGATCGAACAAGGCAAAATATGACGGATGAATAGTGAGATGCACACAATATATCACAAGTATCACAAGCTTGAAGTAATAGCACAAAGAAAGAAACAAGATCACAAGCAAGTAATTTAAAGCAATATAGAGCAAGAGAAATTTAAAGCAAGAATTGACACAAGGCAATCGCAAACACAAGATATTTGTTTCGAGGTTCGAGCCATCGCTCTACTCCCCGCCTTCACCTCCGTGAAGGGTTTCCACTATCCACCGAGGACGCCTTACAATTTGGTCTACCGAAGACCCAAGCACCAAGCTTCACAACTTACAAGGACCTCTACCGAAGAGGTTGCTCCACAAGAAAAGGGATCACAAGAACAAGAGTGATCACAACAAGATGACTAAACTCTTTCTCAAACTCTTTTACAATCTCTCACTCTTTTACAACTTCACTATAGAATGAGTAAGGGAGTTTTGGCTCTATGAAGTGTAGTGAGAAAACTTCAGTTGTAGAGTGATATTAGCAATCAAACACAACTGAAAAACAAGCTCAAAAGAATTTGGAATGAAAGCTTTAAAACAATTTTCTTTTCTCTTTGAAAACAATGAAAACTAGAGGATTTTTCTTGGTAAGTCATGAGGACCTATTTCCCTCTATTTATAAGGAGAGAATAGGTTAAAATCATTTTCTTTACACCTAATTTGACCTGAAAAAGCTCTCCAACAACTCTCAAAAAGTCTGTTAAAACAGAAAATAAAAACAGTTTTTAGAATTGCACCAAAGAGGAAAGAGCCGTTGGCTTTTGCAGGCTTGGCGGTCGACCGGTTCGGTCGACCGTCGCCTTGTTGGCAAAGAGCCATTGAGCTCCGGTCGACTGTCCGGTCGACCGTCTTCTTTGACAAAACACAGTTTCCTTCTCTCGGTCGACCGGGCGGTCGACCCAGAAAACCCGAGAGTAAACTGTTACCAGTCGGGTCGACCGGCCGGTCGACCGACAGACATGCACAGACCGTGCATGTCCTGACACAGGCGCCGGTCGACCGGGCGGTCGGCCGGACTTGCCTGAAACAGAAAATCTGGCAGTTTTTTTGAAGTTGGAAATTTTTATAAAAATATTTTGAAATACTTACAACTAAGTATTATGCAAGAAATAGTCTATACACATGTTTTAAACAAGATATTCAAAATGTAACAAGTTGGATACATGTATATATAAACTAAGGCATAAAACTTAGAAACAAACATTTTTAAAACATAGAATTTGTAAAGAATAATGTGCGTGTATCCTAGAGCCAAATATCCTACACTCAAACTTTAACATTCTATTCTTACAATGTTCTAGGGACTTCAAGGCTTCAAGAGGGGCTATCTCCACATGATCTTCAATTTTGCATCTTGAGCCCAAATTGAGTTGTCCTGAGTCCAAAGCACCTTCCTTTAGGGAAGAAGACATCTATTTGAGATAGAAACCTGAAACACACTTAAACAACAATTGATATTAGTACAAATAACTAATATGTTTTGTAATCATCAAAACACACTAAAAACGGGTGATTGTAACCTTGGGCCAACAGTTATTCCTTCGCCCCTTTGTTGATGAATTGACAAAAAGAGGGATAAGAATTAGGAGAGTTTTATATGCATGTTTATCTTATTTATGCATATATGTTGTGTTTAGTTTATGCATTATTGAATATCCTTATTGTTTATTGCTATGCATGAGTTAAGGGGGAGCTTCTATGAAGCTTAACTTTAATCCATGCATATATAACTCCATGAGTTTTGATTGTTGGCCCAAAGGCCCATCACTCTAGTTTTGATGATGATTAACTCATGTAGTTATAGTTTACTAATATTCTTGTGTTTATATAGTTTTAGTTATTGACCAAGATATTAGTAGGTGTTTAGCTTTAACAAAAGAGTTTTTGGAGTTATCACATGTAGATTCAAGAGCTCGCGCGTCAAGATCGCATCTAGCACTCGGTTGGAGTCTAGCTCGTTGGATCGTGTTTGGATCGAGTCGACTTGGAGAAGGAGTTCTACAAGAAGACCTCGATTTGTTTAGTTTAGTTTAGTTTAGTTTAGATCTTGTGTAAAGATAGATAATGTTGATATGCTCAAGTTCATACACACACAAGTTTAATATGTTTTGATTTTCGATTTAACTGGTTTTGAATTTCGTATACACATATATATGGTTTTCATGAATAGATAGAATCAAAACAAGTTTACATGCTTTAATGTATATTGGATTTGATCTATATACATATATGCTTCACATATTTAGATAAACTTATTTTGATGGTCTATTTCATGAGTTTGGAGTTTTGTATTTAAACAAAACTTATTTTTAGATTTCATGTCAAAAACATAGATATATATCTTATATGTATATTGGATTCTATCCATATACAATATGCTTCAAATTTATTTCAATATCATGTTTTTGTATTTATACAAGTTTGGAAAAATTGAATTTCCATTTTAAACTTTGGTTTTTGGAAAATACCATTTTTGTTTTAGGCCAAATATTTTATATCACAAAAATGGTTCAAATAGTTTATAATATATGTTGATTTTTGTCACAGATATTTATTATTCAAAGATCTTATAAGAACTTATTTTTTTAAAATTTATGTGTATTTATGGGATTTAATTGGTGTTAAATAACCTAAGTTTCAAGTCCCAGAATTTCAGCCAGACTCAGCTGGCAGTCGACCGGACCACGGGTCGGTCGACCGGACCAGTCGACCGTTGTGCATGAGAGACGTGCACAGGATCAGCCTTGAAGGCTGGTCGACCGGACGGTGGACCACCTGAAAGCACACAGCTCTCGGTGCGGGCGGTCGACTGGAGGCTCAACGGTCAGAAAAATGACCGTTGGCCGATCGACCGGGCGGTCGACCGGAAGGGCATTCTGGGCTTTTCCAGATGCCAACAGCTAGATTTTTGAGAGGCTTATAAATAGCCATCTCTTGGTCTGTTTTTAACATGGGTTTTTAGAGCAAAATTTTCTATCTTTCCTAGTGCTTTGCAGCAAGATTTTAAAGAGTTTTTAGGCTACAAAGATTTATCTTTATTTGTTTTAAAGTGTAGGAAAAATCAAAGAAAAATGAGTATTTGGGGAATTGGTTTTAATCTTTATTTCAATATCTATCTTGTGATTTTCTCAAGTGTTTTTCTTTGTTATTTTCAATCCAAACACTTTGTTTTCTCACACTTGAGCTATCATCTCTATCCTATCTATAGGATCTTATTTTGTGAGAAAAATTGGTTTGTGGTCTTTGAGATCACTAAGAGTTGTAACCTTCCTTTGCTTTGGATTTGTGTTCATCTCTCTTGTGTAAAAGTGATTGTGGAGGAGTTTTGGGTGGGTTTGTGTTCATCCCTCTTGTGTAGAGGTGAATTAGATTGTGATGTGGGTTTGTGGTTATCCTTTTTGTGGAGAGGTGACTGTGGTTGGAGTTTGGCTTAGTGCCATATCCCTCTTGTGTGAGGTGATTGTTGTTGTGCCTTGCCTCTTGTGTAGAGGTGGTTTTATTGGAGAGAGAAGTTGTGTACTCCTAGTTTGTATTTGCCATATCCTCGGTGGAGGTTCCTTATGTGGAGGTCCTGTGTGGACGTATAGTGGAAATCCTTCTGTGTGAAGGCGGGGACGTAGAGTAGTGGCTTGAATCTCGAAACATATCTCGGTGTTTGCGTTTGATCCACTATCTCTTAACTCTCTCTCTTTTATATCTTGCATTGATTCATATTGCTCATATCTCATACATGCTTGGTATTGTTTATGTGTGCCCATACTTGTGTTGAACCAAGAGAGCTTCATATAGCACCTCAACTCTTATTCAGAGGAATCTAGAGGAGTTAGTCCAGAGCCCCTCACCAGGAATTCAGCTACACTCTTTGGTTATACTTAGTGTGTTGCAATTAGTTTTTAATTCCAAATCATTTTTATTAAATTAGCTAATACACCTATTCACCCCCCTCTACGTGTATTTTCAAATGGGTCTCCTGGTGCCTGTATAAAGACCTCCAGGGCCTCTATTGCTAGCAGTTGGAGATAGCCATAAATTTTAAGAGAAGGATTAGGATTTTTTTTAGGTTCTTCTTTAGTAATCTCTTGTAATTTTATTTCCTCTTTTTTTATTCCAGAAAAGAGAGAGAGGATGAGAGTGAAATCTCTGTAATTGAGAGTGATAACCAAATGCAAAGCTCATGATCTTCCTCCTCTAATTTCTTGCTCTTTTAATTCTTGCTCTTTTACTTCCAAGTGATTGTACACGTGCATTGCATATTTAGTATCACATGTCACATTTTCACATTTATTTTATAATAAAACTCTGCTATTTAATTCATTTTAATGTTTAATAGTATGCAGGGTAATTTATAGAGAAAGGGGAGAAATGGACAAGTTTATTCAATTAAATCTAGAGTTTTAAAAACTCAAGCAAATCAATAAAGATCCACTCCAATTCAGAGGTTTAGAAACAATTCTATCTAAAAACTGGAGCAAATCAGAGAAGATAACACAAAATAAAATCAGTTAAAACTGGATTTTTGAAGCTCCATTTGGTTAACTTGAAGCTCAACTAAGATAATCCCAAATCAAGAAGTTTATAGGCAAATCTTATCAGAAAATATGGGATAACAGAGAAAGGATATTATCAAATCTATTCCAACTAAATCGAATTTTATTTGGATTTATTATCCTTACTTGAGAAATCAATGAAGATAATCTCAGATCCAGAAGTCCAGAGATGAATTTATCAGTATACAAAGGGATAACAAGGATAAGGATATTGGTTGTTAGGCCAACGATTTGAGCTCACCTCTTCACCACCATTTGGCACTCCTTTTATCCTGTAAATACTGCAATTCCTGAAAGCAAAGAGGACAACTAAGCAGAGAGTAGAATAGATTTCTGTATAGATTTAACTAAGGTTTTTCTTTCTCTTTTAAATGTAATTTTTTTACATAACTGAGATCGAAAAAGAGTTTCATGGGAGAACAAGAGTGATGCTTGTACTGAGAGTGACATCAGTGTAAGTATTCTTCCTTTCTTTCATTGTTATTCAATTCAATTGAAGTTTCTTTTTCTACTCTTTTTTTATTGCTTCTCTCTTCTGTGTTTGTGAATCCAAATAACTCCAATAGCTTCGAAGTTGCCTTGCCCTTGTAAGTGCGGTTGATGGCCTATGGTGATGAATAATCATTTCTATAGTAGTATAGCTTGCACCTTCATTTCGTAGTATAGATCGGGAATGAGGAAGATCTCATCTGTCATGCTTTGCTCGCCTTCAAGCAAAGGTACACAGTTGACAAGGATTCTAGGTAGTTCATCAACCGAAAGTGGTAGGTAAGTTTTTTAGTTTTCTTTTTCTTTCTTTTAATCCTTAGTTTAGATCATTACCATCTCCCAACTCTTTTATTCACTCTTTTTAATTTTTTTGTATAAATATATTTTTTAATTTCTCCACCTTCTCAATCTACCACTTTCTTCTTAACTTAACTATAACTCTTTTTTTATTTTATTTTCAAAAACTAAAAGAAGAACTTTAACCATTTTAAGTCACTTAAAAGAGAACTTGCAAAAAGCATCCATCGCTAGTCCCTCCTTGTAGATCACGACCCGCATAGCCACTTGCTATGGCGGTAGCATTGAGTACTTACACACTTCTATTATGAAGTTCTGAAATTCTGTATTTCTGTGTGCGGGTTCCAACTCAATCAAATTTTAGCGCCGTTGCTGGGGAAGGACGATAAGCAACTTTTTTTTTGTTTACTTTATTGGTTAACTTTCTTCTCTTCTCTTGTGTACAAGAGGAGACATCAAGGAATTTTTTGCTGCAGTGGACATATAAGTGGCCCTGGACTCTGCTCAAGAAAGCAGAGCCCAAAAGCCCTCAGATTTGCCGCATTCCCGCGGTCATCTGAGTGAACTACAAACCTATATTTTTTACAGGTTGGTTAAATTGCAAAGTTTAAACTTTCTACAGCTATTTATTTTCTTGTTTAACTTACTGTACATACTTTTCTAACCTCAACAGTAAATTGTTGCTTGTAAATGCTAAAAACCGTTTAGACTGCATTTAGGCACGTGTCTATTTTGTTACATTTTTTATTTACTGTTGAAGAGTGCTGGAGCAAAGGTATGTGTGCATTTAGTATAAGATTCATTCTTGTATGAAATATTGCTTGAGTGTTACTTTTTTGCTATATACTTGTACATTGCATGAATACGATTAAGGGCACATCCTTAACAAGATAAAGTGGGGAAGTCATTGCCCTCCCTTAACCCACAAACAATCTCTTCACTTACTAATCCAAGCCTAACTTAAAACTGAGTTGACATTGGCCCTAGAGACATCTCGGACTCAATAGGAGACTGACCTAAGGGAAAAGTTGATTAGAATTTGACTCTTACCAAATCGGTGTCTAAGATTGGGGATTGAGAGGCGAAACCTCGAAGAACAGTAGTTTTGCATAATTAGGCCCATTGCTTAGGCGCGGATACCTCTCACTAGTCTTGCCACTGCCTGGTCGATTAACTTGTGGTTAGATTCTACAATATACCCCCTGGACAGTCTAACCAGTTAGGAGTCATATAGGTCTAAGGTCTACCCTAACTTAGGTTAGATTTTTGTTTGTTTGTTTGTTTGTTTGTTTTTATTTTTTTTGACATTTTTGTGATATGGATTACAATTATCATTATTCCAATGTATATAGTAATCCATACTTCACCCCGACCTCTTTTGACTCGGATATTACCAACCCGATATTTCATAACTCTAACCAACTAAGTATGCTGGATTGGTCTTATCCGAATCAATATACGCTCCAGTCCCATACTATGAACAAGACTGGAACTATCACCACCACTCTTCATAGAGTCAGTGGGGATATAACACCCTCGAGTCATATGGTCAAAAACCTTACAAACATCCAGCTTCATACACCTCTTTTCTCGAACAACCAATAGAAGAACCAATTGACTGGGAAAAGAGGATGGAAGCCTTAGAAGAGCTCGAGCGACGAATTCAAAATCTAGAAGACTCGAAATCTCATAAAATTTTCAAATCCAAGATCCGTATGTTGGCCCAAAGGTTACAATCCCCGGGTTATGTGTTTTGAAGGTTACAATCCCCAGGTTATGTGTTTTGATGATAACAAACCATATAAAAGCTATTTGGTACTAATAGAAGTTCAAGAATGAATTTCAGGTTGGTACAGGTATTGATGGCTCAATTTCTACCTCTTTTATGCTGGTAAAATTATTCTATATTTGCTCTTCTAAAACCCTATATAAAGGGGTCATTAGGGTAAAGGTTTTCACAACAACAATTTGAAAGATTCAAAATTTTGTGCTTTCTTGAGAAAAAGTTTTTGTTTAAGTTTTTTGTGCTTTTATTCTCTGAAATTCTCTTCAAGTTTTGGTTCTTAAAATCTCTCTTCTATTTTTAAATTTCACTTACAAAATCTTAAGCTTCAATCTTATATATTATTCTCTAGGGTTTTGTAAAGAAGTGTTTTCAAGAGAGAGTTTGTGGTCTTTTGATCACCCAGTGCTTATTGTATTGTTGCTACGCTACCTCTGGACTAGAGGAGTGTGTTGGGGAGTTGTGTACTCCATAGTGGTTGTAATTCCTTTGGTGAAAAGTTCTAGTGGATTAGAATCCTTCATGGTGGTGAAGGCGGGGACGTAAAGCGGTGGCTCGAACTTCGAACCAAATCTCTTTGTTTGCGATTGATTTCTTGTCTCTCTTATCTACTTTATATTCAATCATTCATTGTCGATCTATACTCATTACAACAAGATTGCATTCAGCACCTCAAACTCTTAGCTAGAGGAATCACGAGGAAGAAATTCAGAACCCTTCACGGAGTATACGGCTTCTAATCTTACTTTGAGTGATCGTTTGCATCATCTCATTTTTATTTTGCATTGAATATTGAATTGATTAGCCTTACACATATTCACCTCCCCTCTATGTGTAATTTCAATTGGTATCAGAGCAAGGTCTCTAGTTTTGACTTAACATCCTTAAAGAGATCCTAATTGCTAATCATTCTATTAATTTCTTCATTCATCCACTAGTAAAAATGGCCGACAGTATTAGGATCCCTCCCAAGTTTGATGGCCTTAACTTTCCCATATGAAAAGTTAGGATGACCGTATTTTTACAATCCCTAGGAAGCCGGGTTGCAAAGACGGTGACCAAACCCTATAGTGCACCCACCGGTGATGATGACACTTGGTCTAATATTGCCGCCAAGGAATATGAGGTTAATTCAAAGACTCAAAATGTCTTGTTTCTAGCCTTGAATAGCCTTGAATGAGGATGACACTACAAGGATCATTCATTACAAATCCGCCTATGAGATTTGGCAACACTTATTGGTCACTCATGAGGGAACATCACAAGTTAAGAGAGCTAAAATTGATCTCTTGCGTTCACAATATGAAAACTTCAAAATGCATGAACATGAATCTATTGATGATATGATTACGAAGTTTACTAAAATAACTAATGGTCTTTCCTCTTTAGGTGATGAAATCAACAATGATCAAAAGGTCCGGAAGGTCATTCGTGCACTTCCACCGTCTTGGAAAGTCAAAGCCACTACATTGAAGGAGTTAAACGACAAAGATGAGATGGAGATCATTGGTCTTATCGGCAACCTTAAGACTCATGAGATGGAGAGAAAGGCAACAGAAGAAATAGCGCCACAAAAGAAGAAGACTATCGCTTTCAAGTCTACTCCTGCCATCTCCGACGATGAAGAAGAAGAAGAAGATGATGGAGAACTATCTCTCCTCGTAAGAAATGTTAGTAGAACATACAACAAAGAAAAGTACAACCATAGGAGACGATGGCAAGGAAAGGAGGATAAGAATATCATCTGCGTAAACTGTCGAAAACTCGGACACATCATGGCTGAATGTCCAGATTTCAGAAATAAGCTATTTTCTTTAATCAAGCAAAAGAAGCCATTCATGAATAAAGCTCTCAAAGCCACATGGGATTCAGAAAGTGAATCCGAAGAAGTGGTGGACACCGCAAACGTGTGTTTTATGGCAAACACACCCAAGGTAAATTCTGAACCATCTATTGATGATTGTGAATTAACTAAAGATGTTATAGTAAATGCATTTGTAGAACTTTCAGATAATTATGATTCTTTAAAGAAAATTTTTCTAAATATGAAAAAGGAAATGAAGTTCTTCAAAACAAAGTTATTACTCTTTCCAAAGAAAAAGATGATTTGTCAACCACTCTTTTATCAACACAAAAGGATTTTAATGCATACAAGGTTTCATGTAAAGCTAAGTTTTCCAAGATTGATGAAAATGAAATTTCTATCTTAAAAACTAAAATCAACAATTTAAGAAGTGTTTTAAAGAAATGTGAGTTTAATAAAGCTAAATTAGAAGACAAGTTTTCCAAGAAAAATGCTTCAAAGAAACACATTCATACTACACATGCTCACACTTCTAAATCACACACCAAGCATGCTCAAGCACATCATGCTTTGATGTATGGTAGAATTTGTAAATGTACTTATTGTGGCCGAAATGGTCATCTAGTTAAATTTTGTTATGATCGTATAAATAATACTAATAATCATGTTTGGATTCGAAGTACTAACGTCATAGGACCCAAGAAAATATAGGTACCAAAGTCAACAACTCCATTATTTGATGCAGGTACACACAAAGGCTCCAAGACGTAGGGAGCAGTGGTATCTTGATAGCGATTGCTCAAGGCACATGACATGGGACATATACAATTTTGCAACCCTATTAAGGTACGATGAAGGTGGTGAAATCACCTAGAGGGGGGTGAATAGGTGATTAGCTAATCTAATAGTGAATTAATGCGGAATTAAAACTATTTATGCAAATTAAAAACTATTAAGCTAAACACACAAGGTATAACCTAAGAGTGTAGTCAAATTTCCCGTGAAGGGCTCTGGACTATCTCCTCAAGATTCCTCTAGATAAGAGTTGAGATGCCGCTATGGCTCTCTTGGTTGAATACAAGTGTGAGCAAACAATCCCAAGCATATAACAATTAAGCACAATATATATCAAGCATATAAAAAGATAAGCAATGTAAGTATGCAAGATATAAAAACAAGTGAGAGATAGAGAGAGCAATCGCAAACACAGGAGATTTGTTTCGAGGTTCGAGCACCCTTGCTCTACGTCCCCACCTTCAACACTATGAAGGATTTCCACTATAAACCGATCCCACTGGATCACTCGGTGCCGCAACACCTACAACGAGTTCACATTAGAACTCCTTGGACTCACTAGTTCCTCTCTTGTCCCCACAAGAACTACACACCGCAAGCACACTAGCTTGCCGAGGCCGCACCTCTACACCGAGCTCTCACTAGAACTCGAAACAACGCGAACCCGCAAGTCCGCCTCCTCAAATACAAGAATGAATACTTGGTGATTTAAACATTTTGATCACCTACAAACACTCTCACAACAACTCTCCTATAAGATAGATATGGTAATGGAAAGCTCAAGTATGTGTGAGAAAAACTAGGATTGATTGTGGTGAAAAACTCAAGAAAACTCTTTTCAAAACACTCTAGAAAAACTTTCCTTTTGATATGGAAGTATTTGGTTCTAAAACAAGTGGAGATAAACACTTAGAAGTGTAGGAAAAACTAGCTAAAAACCTACTTAAAATCTTGTAGAAAACAGTTCAAGAGAAGCCCCTTTTATAGGCTTCAAAAATGTGGCCGTTGGAGGCCAACTCAACAGCCTGGTCTGCTGTCGGTCGACCGCCCGGTCGACCGGCCAACGGTCAGATTTATGACCGTTGTGCTAGCGGTCGACCAGCCGGTCGACCGTAAACTGGCAAATAACCCAGCAGTCGACCGCCCGGTCGATCGGGCCATTTCCAGAGAGCAGAGGCTCTCTGCCGGTCGATCGTGCGGTCGACCGGCCCTTGGCTGTGCACGTTTGTGCACATCGATCGACCTCCTGGTCGATCGACTTCTAGCTTGGTCGACCGGCCGGTCGACCGGCAGAAGGCCAGTCTAACAATTTTCAGGGATTTAAAACTTGGTCTTTTTCCTTCAATAAAATACCATAAATTCTTTAAAAATATACAAAAATAAGTTCAGTAATATACTTTGATATACAAACATGTTTGCGTAAAAATCAAAACATGTTTCAAACATTTTGAACTATTTTTGTAAAATGGAAGTTTTGCCTTAAACAAAAATCTGTATTTTTCAAAACGATTTTTCCAAAACTTCTCCAAATACAAAAACAAGATATTCTAAACACTTTTGAAGCTTAATGTGTATGGATATGATCCACTGCACATATCTGATGAAATATCTATGTTTTTGACATTAAGCTCTTAAATTTGTTTTGATAAAACACTTGTATATTTTGAAGCTTAAAAACCAAAACGGTATTTTCTAAAATGAAAACTCTTTTACGAAAACACATCTAAATCTTGTGTGTGAGTGTATATGAACTTGAGCAATCCACCAACTAATCTATCCTTTACATTTTATCTAAAAACAAAATCTTCACACTTATAAACATGACACAAGTCCTCTTAAAAATCTTCTCTTGAAGGTCTTCTTCTCCTTCTTGACTTGGTCCAAAACATGATCCAATGAGCTGAACTCCTCTTGAGTACTTGATGTGGAACTTGATGCACAAGCTCTTAAATCAACACGTGCTAGCTCCAAAACTTGACTTTAAAACCTTTGTTGAAGCTAAACGCCTACTAAGATCTTGATCACATATCTGAGACTAATTTAAACACAAGATCATTAGTACTATAACTACATGAGTTAATCATCATCAAAACTAGAGTGATAGGCCTTTGGGCCAACAATCTCCCCCTTTTTGATGATTGTTGACACTCTAAAAAAGACAAGATTCCTAACTAGCCTGAACGAGGTCTAACTTGTTGACATCTACAAAAGACAAGTGACAGACAAGCCGACGACCAGTTCTTCACCCATCTCAAAGGGGACGAATCAGCAACTTGGACTCTACTGAAGCAGACAGTAAGCCAAGAAAAGCTCATGAGAAGGTCCAGGCAGGTCCAGGGACACTAAGTTAGCTCACACTTAGTCTCGCACGAGCCCACAAGATAAGTCTCGCATGAGAAGCTAAAATTTCTTAGCATCGCAGGAAGATCCTTCATAACTTCGCTGCGAGCTGACTTGCAGTTCTGCCTGCAAACACTCAGCTAACTCCGCAGAAAGTTAGCTCAGCGCAGCCGCGCAAAAGGCTGATTGGTAACTTCGCCACAAGTCTTACCCAGCTCCGCTGAAGAGCTCTCTTCTAGCTTCGCCAGAAGCCTCTCCAAGCTCCGCCAGAGCTCAACGCAACGACTCTGCTGTGGGTTTCTTATGGTCACCTTTGACCAATCAAATCTCTAGATGAGATCAAATCTAATTGATTGAGATTAAATCTGATCGAGATCAAATCGGATTGAGATCAGATTTGGCAGTTGCTTGCCATCATCTTTTGACTCTCCTAAACGGGTAAGAATATCAGGAGAAATCTTTCAGTTATTTGGACAGAATCAAGGGCGCATTCCTCATTTAGCAGATCGGATCAAGAGATCAGTGCTACTTGAAAGTACACCTAGAGGGGGTGAATAGGTGTACCGCTAATCTAATGAACTAAATGCGAAAATTAAAAGCTAATTGCTACAACACTTAGTGCAACCAACGAGTGTAGCCGAATTCCCCGTGAAGGGCTCTGGACTAACTCCTCTTGATTCCTCTGAATAAGAGTTGAGGCGCTATATGAATCTCTCGTGGTTAAGCACAAGTGAGGCACACAAACACACAAGCATGTATATGATATGACAAAGTAAAGCAATGCACAAATAAAGAGAGAGTGAGTTTAGAGTCAATGGATCAAACACAAACAACAAGAAGTGTTTCGAGGTTTGAGCACCGAGCTCTACGTTCCCGCCTTCACCGAGAAGGATTTCCACTCCACTAGGAGTACCGAACTCCTCTCTCAACCAATACAACCTCCACCGAGGCAATACAAAGGGTCTACCGAAGACCGGAGTACCGAACTCCACCAATCCAACCAATTCAACCTCCACTGAGGCAACACAAACACCACCTCACATAAGAGGGGTAGGCCCGTAGCCAAATAACCACAATCCACCTCACCAAGGGGGATACAAACACCAACTCCACCTCTCACTAGAGGGAGCAAACCACAACCTCAACCTCTACCAAAGAGGGAGCTAACCACCACTCCAAATCAACCTCTACCAAAGAGGGATACAACAAGCAAAGGGTTTACAACTTGGTGGTTTCCTCAACCACAAACAATTTTCCCAAATAAATGATCCTATAGAATAGGATAGGATGATAGCTCAAGAGTGGAAATCAAGGTGTTTTGAAAATCAAATAACAAAGAAAAACTACTTGGGAAACTTCTTGAAAATAATAGAAATGAAGATCTAAAACAATATCCCAAAATCCTATTTTTCTTTGATTTTTTCAAACCCTTGAAAACAAAAATAAAGATGAAATCTTTAAGCTTTAAAACACTTTTGAAAGCTTGTAAAAACACTGAGAGTATAGAAATTTTGGCTCTCAAATCTTGGAGAAAAACTCAAAACAATGGGGTATATAAAGCCCCAATCCAAAACTAGTCGTTGGTTGAAAAGTCAGCCATGGCGGCTGGCGGTCGACCGGTCCGGTCGACCGCCAATGGTCAAAGTTGGAGCATCGATCGACCGCCCGGTCGACCGTCCAAATCCAGAGAGCAACTTTGCTCTCTGGACGGTCGACCGCCTGGTCGACCGTGCCTTGCTTACGGTCGACCGTCCGGTCGACCGCCCCCACCGAGAGTGGGGGACTTGCAGTCGGTCGACCGTGCGGTCGACCGGCTCAAGTACCAGGCCAACGTGCACAAGTTTGTGCACGTCGGTCGACCGGTCCGGTCGACCGACTCTGGGTCCGGTCGACCGTCCCGGTCGACCGCCAGAGCCTGGCAGAAGGCATTCTGGGTCAGAAAAACTTGGTTCAAATATCTTTAAAAATCTCATAAAACTTATAAAATTCCACAAAAATAGTTTTATCATAATACATTGAAATATAAACTTGTGTGAAAAATTCCAACACAAATTTCAAACTTTTTGAACCATTTTTGTGACTTATAAATTTTGCCGAAAAACAAAACCTGTATTTTTCCAAACTTTGATTTTCAAATGGAAATCCGATTTTTTTCAAAACTCATCCAAATACAAAAACATGATACTTAAATACTTTGAAGCAGGTTGCATATGGATAGAAATCCAATATACAAGAAACATATATATTCATGTTTTTTTACTTTAATATGAAAATATGTTTTGTTAAAATACCAAAACACCAAAACTCATGAATAGGCATATCAAAATAAGTTTGTCTAAGATATGAAGAATGCATGTATATAGAACATATCTAATATACATTAAACCATGTAAACTTGTATTGATATCTAACTATTCATGGAAATCAATATCGGTTAAACCAAAAAACCGAAAACCAATATCCAAAACGTAAAACGTGTGTGTGTTGTGAACTTGAGCATATCACACTATTAATCTTTACAATGGATCTAAATAAACTATAAACTAGGTACCGAGGTCTTCTTGACGAACTCCATCTTCAAGTCGACTCGATCCAACCCGTGATCCACCGAGCTTGACTCCAACGAGTGCTAAATATGATCTTGATGCTCGGGCTCTGAAATCACCAAGTGAAAGGCTTCAAAACTCCTTTGTTGAAGCTAATCACCAACTAATATCTTGATTAAAGATCTGAAACTAAACATCACAAGATTATTAGTAAACATAACTACATGAGTTAATCATCATCAAAAATAGAGTGGAAGGCCTCTGGGCCAACAATCTCCCCCTTTTTGATGATGACAAAACTCATGGAGTTTATATGCATGGATTAAAGTTAAGCTTCAAAGAAGCTCCCCCTTAACTCATGCATTACAATAAATAAATAAATATGCAATGAAAGCTCATAAACATGTATGCAAATACATGGAGATAAACATGCATAAACAAGAATGAAACACATCAAATTCTTTTTATTGCTATGCATGAACATAAATCCTTTTTTCCAAAACATGCATATATACTGAAATACTTCTCAAATACTTCTCCCCCTTTTTGTCAATCATCAACAAAGGGGTTAAAGTAAAAACAAAATGTTCTCCCCCTTTTTCTCAAAAGCAAAAATCAACAAAGGAGTGACATAAAACAAATCAATAAAGGATATATGCGATATACATTCATGAAGAGGAAGACGCTAAGTTAACTTTCCTACATATATGCATTACATGAAGGAGGGATGACAAGCCCTAATTCACATAACGTATAATATGCAATGCATAAGAGGAGATGTGAAGCTCCCCCTACACACGTGTATCGCATAAAGAAGAGTTGTCAAGCTCCTCAATATAAGATACACTCAACATGAATCTATATGTAGAAGAGATGTTAAGCTCCCCTTGCATATAGGCAATACAAATCAAAACATTTATGATACCAATTGAAAGAAAAAAATATATCTTTCATTACATGATACCAAATGAAAGTAAACAAATAATATCTTGATACCAATTGTAAGGTATTTTTCTTTATAAGCATATGATACCAAATTAAAAATCAATATTAATTTTTCAATCATTTTTCATCATAAAGTATGGGAGTGGAATACAAAACTAATGGTAAACAAAATACCAATTGAAAGATGAAATACGAGTTTTCTCCCCCTTTATGAAATACCAAATAAACGATGCATAAGCTTGTATTAGTATACCAATTGAAAACTAATCAATTGAAACATGATAGTCATTAAAAATCAAGCTTATCATAATCAAAATTTGTGCTTAAAGATATATATAGTAAGCACAAATAAAACATATATATATATGTATGAAAATTAGATACCAATCGAAATTGATACTATTTGAAGTCTAAGCATACATACATAAAAAATATATGAGTATACAAAAAAAATGTCAATATTAATACCAATTGAAAAGATCCAATGATACCAATTGAAACAACAATAATATCAAGTGTATAACTTATAATCCTTCCAACCATTTCATGCTCATGTTTAAAAGATTGTCAATATTAACATACAAGGCATGGTCGCCCAACCAACCGCCCGTGGAAGGTAGGGGTTTTCAAAAATAGGTTTGAAAAATATAGTATGTTTGAAAACTCTACCATAAGAAGAATACCCTAACTAGTTAAATGAAAAATCTTGAAAACTAGTACGAAATTCTTCAAGTAAGGAATAAAACTAAATTATATTTCATAAAAAACATGTAAATCACATGGTCACTAAACACTCAAAGTCCATAAAGCCCATACATACTCATGAAAATATAATCATGAGAAAACAAGAAGGGTGAGTGTTCTGATAAATGTGAAGAACATAATCATGAAAGGTAGGCAATATGCTCAATATTCCTTAAAACATGAAAATCATCAAAACGATTTAATCTTCAAGGCATATGTATGTCTTATACAAACTAAAGTATACATACATATCTAAATATAAACGAGTCCACAAATGTATATACATGAAGGCACGTGGCTCAAAGGATGTATATGCATATCAATAGTTTGGACAAGATGGACATATACATGAAGTTAAACATATAAACATGAAAACATGGATAAAATAGGAATACAAGTCAAATGCATGAATCATCAAAACTAGACTATACTAGCACATCTAATGGGTACAAATAAGCGTTCAAGCACAAACATATAAAATTTATTTGTGGCCTACTATATGTACAAGTATAAATCCTAATTTTAAGGAAAACTAACATCCAAACGAGTAATCAAAACATGAAGCATAAAACGATACATAAATCAACATGATAAACATAAATACGATCATTATGTAAATCCACATGCTATTAGACTTATGATATACATAATAGCTAAACAATAGTGAGAACACAACATATGGGTCCATATAAACATGGGTGATCTCAAATGCTATATATGCATGTCAATGATCTAATAATCATGGCATTTAACATAATAATCTACAAACATGAAGCATCAAAACAAAAATCACATACATCCATATGATCATTATGTATATGCATATGCATTAGATCTAGGATATACATATTAGTTTAAAATAAAGTGAGAACACAAAGATATAAGTCCATATTAAACCTGGGTGCCTCAAATAACTAAACATGTATATCACTAATCTAATAAACACGGCATAAGCATAATGAACAATAAAACAAGACATACTATAAATCAAAGACATGAAAAGCATGCATATATAAACGGGAGTTAGAGATCGATACCAAAACCGATGAAGGCACCTCTCTAGCTCTCCAAACCAAGGTGGTCCTCCCACCAAACTCCCCTTGAAAGTGATGCATCCAACTAATCCACATGAAGCTCGGAACGCATCCACCTCAAGGCACCATCGCTCTCACGTCATGCGAGAGCCCACACCTACATCAAATACAATAGGGGTGGTCTTTGGTACCCATACTCTTTTGGGTCCATGGGGGTTAGTACCTTTTCTAACCCAAACAAATTTATTTGCTAAATTAGAATCATTTATACGATCAAAACAAAATTTAGCAAGGTGGCCCTTACGTCCATAATGTATACAAGTGTACACATGAGCATACATGTGATGGGTGTGTACGTGAGGAGCATGTGTATGCCGTGGAGGGTGTGCATGCAAAGATGGAACTTGTTTCTTTCGAAACAAAGATTCCAAACGTGTATGGCTCAAAACACATGGCTCAAAGTGGAGCCCAAACAATCCATATTCTTCTTTAGTAACTTTATATATTTTTCAATTAAAGAAGAAGTGTGGCATGCAATAGGTGAGCTAGGTGAAACTATCCTAGCATGGCAAACATGTGAATCCATATTATTTTTCAAAGATTCATTTTTCTTTAAACAAACTTCTAAATCCTTGAAAATAGAAGCAATTTTCATTTTTAAAGAATCATTTTCTTTTAAAACAAAATTAACTTTTGAAGACAAGTTTTCATTTTTCTTTAAAATTATTTCACAATCATTTTTATATTTCAAAAATTCATTTTCTTTTAAGACAAGATCAAGTCTAGATTTCAATGAATCCCTTTCATTAGAAATCTCCACTTTATCTTGCAAAACCAAATCAAGTCTTGAACATAAATCCTTGTTTTCTTTATTAAGTTCAAAACTCTTCTTTTTCAAAAGATTATATTTTTCCAATAACTTTTCACATACAATTGAGAGTTCTTCATTCAAGGCATTGGCATCAATATTCTCATCACATGAAGAACTAGCATCATCACTATCTAATTGAGTTTCCGAGTATACCTCAAGGGAGTCATTCCCTTGGACCATAAAGCATTGTGGCTCGGATTCTCCACTAGATTCATCCCTCCATGATGTTGGGCGTTTGTAGCTCGGAGGAAGTCAACTTGTCCCACACTGAAAAGGCGGAATCATAGTTAGAAACAAGCATAAGATAATCTTTGTTAAGCGTGCTTCTAATAGCCTCAAGGGCAAGTGCATTGGCCTCTATATGCGTGCTATCATTAGAGTAGGATTTCTTAGTAATAGCAAAGTAAACATGCAAGCCTAGGATTTTTAGGTACATGGACATCCTAAATTTTCACATGTCAATGTTGGAAACATCAAAACATGGGAGGTGACAATCAATCCATGAGTGTGTGCAAACAATATACGTGCAAATGCAAATGATAGATTAGCTAACCAAGATCACACTCCTAGGTGGTTAAACCAAATATCAGGAGCGTAGGCTCTGATACCAATTGAAAGTACACCTAGAGGGGGTGAATAGGTGTACCGCTAATCTAATGAACTAAATACGAAAATTAAAAACTAATTGCTACAACACTTAGTGCAACCAACGAGTGTAGCCAAATTCCCCGTGAAGGGCTCTGGACTAACTCCTCTTGATTCCTCTGAATAAGAGTTGAGGCGCTATATGAAGCTCTCGTGGTTAAGCACAAGTGAGGCACACAAACACACAAGCATGTATATGATATGACAAAGTAAAGCAATGCACAAATAAAGAGAGAGTGAGTTTAGAGTCAATGGATCAAACGCAAACAACAAGAAGTGTTTCGAGGTTCGAGCACCGAGCTCTACGTCCCCGCCTTCACCGAGAAGGATTTCCAATCCATGACGAGTACCGAACTCCTCTCTCAACCAATACAATCTCCACCGAGGCAATACAAAGGGTCTACCGAAGACCGGAGTACCAAACTCCACCAATCCAATCAATACAACCTCCATCGAGGCAACACAAACACCACCTAACACAAGAGGGGTAGGCCCTAGCCAAATAACCACAATCCACCTCACCAAGAGGGATACAAACACCAACTCCATCTCTCACTAGAGGGAGCAAACCCTAACCTCAACCTCTACCAAGAGGGAGCTAACCACCACTCCAAATCAACCTCTACCAAAGAGGGATACAACAAGCAAAGGGTTTACAACTTGGTGGTTTCCTCAACCACAAACAATTTTTCCACAAATAAATGATCCTATAGAATAGGATAGGATGATAGCTCAAGAGTGGAAATCAAGGTGTTTTGGAAATCAAATAACAAAGAAAAACTACTTGGGAAACTTCTTGAAAATGATAGAAATGAAGATCTAAAACAATATCCCAAAATCCTATTTTTCTTTGATTTTTCCAAACCCTTGAAACAAAAATAAAGATGAAATCTTTAAGCTTTAAAACACTTTTTGAAAGCTTGTAAAAACACTGGAGAGTATAGAATTTTGGCTCTCAAAATCTTGGAGAAAAACTCAAAACAATGGGGTATATAAAGCCCCAAACCAAAACTAGCCGTTGGCAGAAAAGCCATGGCGGCTGGCGATCGACCGGCCCGGTCGACCGCCAACGGTCAAAAATTTGACCGTTGGAGTATCGGTCGACTGCCCGGTCGACCGCCCAAATCCAGAGAGCAACTTTGCTCTCTGGGTCGACCGCCCGGTCGACCGTGCCTTGCTTACGGTCGACCTCCGGTTGACGCCCCCACCCGAGAGTGGGGGACTTGCAGTCGGTCGACCGGCTCAAGTACCAGGCCAACGTGCACAAGTTGTGCACGTCGGTCGACCGTTCCGGTCGACCGACTCTGGGTCCGGTCGACCGTTGATTGGTCACTAATGTTGCATATTTAATGTCACATTTTCATACTGATTTTAGAATAAAAGCCTGCATTGTCCTAATTATTTGTTTGATTTATTTGCAGGCCCAATCCTTAAGGAGATGAAGAGAAATGAGCCCAAAAGCCCACCAGAATTCTGAATTAAATCAGAGTTAATTCGCACACATAAAATCAGAGCAAAATCAAGAGGTTGAAACCGTTGAGAAGAATCCTCTCAGAATCGATCGGTTAAAGCCAAGAATCCAAGGCCATTTCGTCAGAATCCGGAGCTCAAACGAAGAAACCAACAAAGGATAAAGTCAGAAGAAACTCCCGAGATGACCCACCAACAGGGTGTGGCCATCTGGCCACACCCTGGCCGCAGAAACGCGGCTTTTGTCGCGTTTCTGCGACAATCTTGGGGAGTTACGGGGAGCGTGAACTCCCCCGACCTCCCCGGGATCTTGGTGGTTGGGTTTTCTGCCTATAAAAGGCCATATTGTGCACTGAAAATGGAGGCCAATGCAGAGTTAGGATTTTAGACTAGTTCTTCCATTTTGTAGTTTAGTTTTTACTTTTATGTAACTTGTATGTAACTTAGGGTAGAAGAAGATTCATGTAAGTAAGAGAGAGGGGCTGATGTTGAGAGTGACACCGACGTTGTACCCTACTCCTTTCTTTCATTGTCTCAGCAAGTAATAAAGGTAAATGCTTTGTTTGTTTTCTTTTCTGCTTCACTTTACATTTGTTTTTGCTTCTCTCTTCCTCTTCTACTTCACCTTGGTTTTATGTGTGTGAGTCTACAAGTGAACTCCAAAGCAAGTACACCGATGCTACGTGAGAGCCAGCGATAGTTCATGAAAGACGTTCTCCTCTTCCAAGCTCGCATCACTTCGTTCTTCTTATGCTTGACGATATAGTGTGCACGGGGACTGAGCTCGAGTTTATGATCTATGCGTGAACGCCTCCGAAGCAAAAAGGTAGAACTTGCAAAAAGGTTTCCAAGTAAGTCATCAATCAACCTAGGTAAGTATCTCTTTACTTCTTTTCTTTTCTTTCTTAGTTTAGATCACCAACCACTTCTTCCAAATCGTTTTCATTCTTCTCCACTTCATTGTACATAGTCGCTTTTCATCGTTTTCTGATTTTTCACCTTCTTCATCCTTCGCTTTCTTCTTAACTTTAACCATTAACTTTCTTTTTTTTTTCATAACTAAAAACAGAGAAGAACCTTCGCTTTTATTCTTAACGATTTCAATAAAGAACCGTAAAAGCTTCCATCGTAAACCCTCCTTGTGGATCACGACCCGCATAGCCACTTGCTATAGCGGAAGAATTGAGCACTTGCACATTTTTTATTCTTAGTTCTATAATCTCGTATTTTTTGTGCAGGTTTAGCATCAATCAAATTTGGCGCCGTTGCCGGGGAGGGTAAAACGATTTTTATATTGAAATCTGAATTTTTATTGTAAATTTTTTAGAACTAAATGAATTTTCTTCTCTGTTGCAGGTTACAGGGCAAGCAAAGCTGAAAATTATTATTGTAGTGACATACAAGTGGCCTTGGGCCTCTGCTCCAAAAAGCAGAGACCAAGGGCCCTCTGAATTGCCGCGATTCCACGGCAAAAGCTGCGGATCCGCGACAAGGACGAGTTGACTACTAACAGCTTTTTTTCAGGGCTGCTTAGTTTACAAATTCTAGTTTGCTGCAACTTTAATTTTCTTATATGCCATAACATAAGCCTGCTAATAATCAACAGTAAAATATTTGTTGAAAAGATAAAAAATTGATTAGACATTTGCATTTTAGCCACGCGTTCTTTTCAATTCATTTAATTTTTACTGTTGAAGAGTGCTGGAGCAAGGTATGTTTGCATTGCATCTAGAATAGGACTATCTCTTGGTTGATTTATATCGCTTTGAGTGCATCTTATTCATCTTGTACACTTGCACAAAAAACTGATCTTAAGGGCACCACCCAATAATAAGATAAGGTGGGGATTTAATCACCCTTCCTTAGCCCAAAAAAAAAATCAGAATCCAAGCACTCACTAACCCAAGCCTAACTAAAATTGAGTAGACGTTGGCCCTAGGGACATCTCGGACTCAATTAGGAGATTATCCTAAGGGAGAAAAATGTTGGAATTTAACTCCTGCAAAATCAGTGTCTAGGAAGGGATTGAGGGCCGAAAGCCCGAAGGTTGGTGGTTATTAATTAAGGAACGTCTTTGACGGAAAACCTCCCACCAACCTTGCCCTGACCTGGCTGATTAGCTTGTGGTTAAAGTCTACATTAGACCTCCCGTGGACAGTCTAACCAGTTAGGAGTCGTCTAGGTCTAGGTCTACCCTAACTTAGGTTAGAATTTTTCTTTCTTGTTTGTTTATTTGTTTGCTTTTCTTTCTTTTTTGTGTGTATTCTATTATGTGATATGGACTATAATAATAATTTTTTCAACTACAATAATAATCCATATTACACACCGACTTCATTTTCGGATATTACCAACTCGGCATATCATAACTTTGACCAACCTAGTGTGCCGGATTGATCTTATCCGAATCAATATGACCCATACCCCCCATCTAATAACTATAATTTCCATAACGATTTTAACTCTTCACAGAGTCAGTGGGGATTCACCTACCCCGAGTCCAATTTTCAACCACAGTGTCCTCCTTCTCCACTAGTCCACAATATTTCCACGAGTCATACTCAGTTCCACCAGTCCAAATTGAAAACCATCAATTTTGGAACAGAGTATGCGTGAGTCCAAACAACAATCACAAAATCTGATGGACTCACAATTTCAATACCACTTCCAAAACAACTCTTCATCTTTTCAACAAGACAATGAACCCATCAACTATGAAAAGATGCTAGAAGCCATGACTCATGCTCAAAATGCTAGAAATCGTGACATAGACATGATGGTCGAATCTCTACGTTCCCACCGTCCTGATGTCACTAACCATCCTGTTAGAGCCGAAGAGTCATGTAGTTTTGGAAATCAAGATTCCATTTCAGAACAACCATGTGAACTTACCCAAACTCCAAATGATATTGATAGTTTGGCTAGTTTTTCTTTTCCTGAAATAGAACTTGAAAATGATTATGATCCTGAACCCCAACTTAGTGATTCAATTCTATTTCCTGATTCGATTATGACTCCGGTATCTTCACCTGACTTCAATCTTTTCCCGGAGTCAACATTGGATCCTGTACCAATTCATCAAGAAATTGAATCACCCATCTTTAAGGATCATGTTGAACTTGACCAACTTTACAATTCTGAAAATCCCATGGATAAATTGGCAAGTTCTCCATTTTTTGATATTGAACTCAATGAGATATGTGACCTAGATTCTCAAATCTGTGATCCAGTTCAACTTTCTGAATCAATATTGACTCCTGTTTTATTACCAAACTTGAATAATATTCTAGAGTCAGTTTTGATTCCTCCACCTATCATTCCTGAACTGGAATCACCCATATTAGGTCACATTCCATTGTTGGAAAATACATGTGGACTGGAGTTTCAACTTCTTGACTTGGACCCAATTTCTGAACCTATTTCGACTCCTGAACCTTTACTTGACTTAAGTCACCTTCCTAAGTCGATATTAGTTCCTGTCCTTCTGAGTCCAAGTCAACTGTTCTATCATTTCATACTCCATTCTGGGACGAGGTGGTTGATAAATTTGACTCCGAAATTAGTTATGGAATATGAAAATTAGATGGGGTTAAATATTTAATAAAGATCCTTCATGGATTTATCTTTTTAATGGGTTATATTAAAGATATTTCTGGTGGGTTCCTCCGAGACCAAGAAAAGTTGATTGGGCCGCATTTCGTGGACCAATCAGACCACCACCGGAACCACCACCATAAGGTAACCTTTTCCTTCCCTTTCTTCTTTTTCATGCATCTATGCATAATTCATACATTGAGGACAATGCATGAGATAGGTGTGGGGGAGGGTCTAACATAACTTTTCTTTTTCTTTAAAATAAAAAAAAAATTAACACTTTTCTTTACTTTTAAAAACTTTTTGAAAAATAGAAACAATATTTTGACTTATTTTTGTAAGAAATTAAGTTAATTTTAAGGAATAGGAAAATCCAAATTAGGATTTCTTATACGTGGTCAAAGTAAGATTATTTGTTTGATTTTTAGAGTTAGGAAGATAATTTGTCAAAGTAATTTGGTCTTGATCTTTACCTTGATGAAATATGCACACTTCATACACTTACACACTTAGGGTTCAAAAACAAAGATTCTTATGCCTTATAAAAAAAAAAGAAAAAAAAATAAACAAATCTAATTATTGATTAGCTAGGTGCTTTGGCCTAAGCAAGCCTTAGTATTTATGCGAAAGATAATTAGATAAGTTCAAAAAAAAAATGATGAATAAATCTAATTATTGATTAGCTAGGTGCTTTGGCCTAAGCAAGCCTTAGTATTTACGCGAAAGATGATTAGATCCTCTGATTAAGCTGGGTATTTGTGCCTAATAAAGCATAAGTATTCACGCCTAAAAGGGATTCATATAATAAAGTCCTTAGTTTTTGTGGCCTTGTTTGCTCGAGTCCTTAAGTCCTAGGGGTGTCTTCTCACCTGGTGCCCTAAGACCGTCTGGTTTGGGAGTCATCGACTAAAAGCTCGTTACATGGGCAGATTAGAGAGCCTAAACTAAGGAATAATACCACCAAAAAACAAAAAATATATATATAAATAAATAAGGCATAAGAGTTGGCGTTAATGAACCCTTAGTCAAAATTTTCACAGTCACAAGGTGCATATGACTTAGGGTAAAGTAATAGACTAGATGAGAAGTACAATTTGACTCCTTACTTTGATTGATAACAAATTTTTGAATAGAGACTAAGTAGGAATGAAAATTTTGGTTTTCCTATAACTTATAGATTGCTTAGATCTTACAATCATATTTCAAATTTTTTCTCTTTCAAAATGCTTTTCGAAAATACTAACTCTTTATTTCTCTTTCTTTATGGATTTTTGTGGTGCAATCCGCTGAAAACCCTCACGAGACAAAACTCGTCCTCTAGGGGAAACCTAGAGGTTAAACGGCTTGTTGCACATGCTCAGTGCAATCGCGCGACCTGCGAAAGTGGTCTAATAATCATTAGTATAGTTTAGTTGTTTTGCTCGAGGACGAGCAAAAGATAGGTATGGGGGTGTGATTGGTCACTAATGTTGCATATTTAATGTCACATTTTCATACTGATTTAGAATAAAAGCCTGCATTGTCCTAATTATTTGTTTGATTTATTTGCAGGCCAATCCTTAAGGAGATGAAGAGAAAAGAGCCCAAAAGCCACCAGAATTCTGAATTAAATCAGAGTTAATTCGCACACATAAAATCAGGGCAAAATCAAGAGGTTGAAACCGGTTGAGAAGAATCCTCTCAGAATCGATCGGTTAAAGCCAAGAATCCAAGGCCATTTCGTCAGAATCCGGAGCTCAAACGAAGAAACCAACAAAGGATAAAGTCAGAAGAAACTCCCGGGATGACCCACCAACAGGGTGTGGTGATAGGTAGCGAAAAATGCATAATTGTCATCATATATACCATCGCATTTGCACGTTTATTCATATTATAATGCACATTTATTAATACTTCTTTATTTAATATGTGCAGGCCTCAAATTATCAATTTAATAAAGAATAAAGCTTAAAGAGCCCAAAAGCCCAGATCCAAGCCCATGTTTGAAGCCCAGGTGAAAAAGCGCAAATACAAAGAGTCAAAATGCAAATACAAGGGCTAAAAGTTGCAAATATCAGAGATTAGGGAAGGATAGACTTCTATCCAACCCTAAACACCTGCAAGATGAGGATAAAAGGCCAAGATAAAGAGGAATTTCGTGGAGAGAAGATTTGAAGAAATCTGGATTAAGGGTAACTTGATTACCAAGTTATCTCGAAAATCCAGATTAAAAGGCCAGGATCACACTTCTAGAAGCGGAATCCCACATGGACGGACCAGGAGAGGCCACGCGCAAAGCGCGTGGCAGAAACCCTAACTTTGCCGCAAATTGGCGGCAAAACTAGGGTTTTTGCGGCATTTTGAGCTTATCCAGAGCCCAGTTTTCGTGGGCAGCTCTCATCCGGGACTCCCGGCATTCTGCACTATAAATATCTGTGCAGTCGCAACAGGGAGGGGCATGCAGAGACGATTAGGGTTTCTTTAGCCACTTTTATTAAAAGTTGTAATTTTTTTCATGCTATTTGTGGAGAAGAAGGAGACGATGTGTAACCGGAGATTCAACGAAATAAAGGTCACTCTTTTGTTCTCTTTTAATTTCTGCAACTTTACTTTATTTCTTTTGTGATCTCTCTTTGTTTTAATCTGTGATCTCTTCTTGTTTTCGTTTTCTTTTCCTTGCAATCTTTCTCATAAAAAAATAATAAAAAAAATAAATAATTGAAAAGAAAAAATAATGAAAGAACTAAATCTCTCTAGTGGTTTGCTGAGACTCTTGAAGCAACCCTAGAGCAGTTAAGCCTAGATCTGATTAAGGAACAACAATCGAAACCCTAGGTATTAAAACAATTTTTCTAGAAGATTAAACAAATACCTAGAAATCCTAATCTAGGTTGCATATTAAAAAGGCTTTTCATGACTTCAACTTAAGAACTAGGACAGCATAAGTTTGAGATTCGTCTTTTATTAGGCTGCACCTAGATGTTAGGATGAACCATAGTTTAGTTTTTAGATTATGTAACTTAGCAAGAATCTAGCATTGATTTTTCTTGCTTGAATCATTTGTAATGACCTAGGGTGAATCATATCAATCTTAAGATGAAGATCAAGCTCCTTAACTTGCAATAGGGTTGTGGTAGAAGATCAGCAAAACCACGTCTTTAATCTCATATTTTCATCACCAATCTAATCTCTCTCTTCTTACTTGAAGCATACAGAGGAATCGAGTCGAAAAGCTTTCATCGCATCCTTCCCTGAGGATCACGACCCGCTTGAGCCCTTGCTACAGCGGATTCGCATTGAGACTAAGAATTCTGAACTCTATTTCAATTATCAAAATCTCAATCAAATTTTGGCGCCGTTGCCGGGAAGGAACGACACGATTTCCTCGATCTAACTATCTTTTTTCTTTCTGTTGCAGGTACAGAGAACAGGATACAGAACAGAGCAGCAAAATTACATATTGCAACCCTGTGCCTCTGCCCTCGAAGGCAGAGCACTTGGGCCTACTCCTTTGCCGCAGATCCGCGGCAAAAGCCGCAGAAACGCGGCAAGAGTAGTTAACTACTCACAGAAATTTCTGCAGGTTGCTTTGCATTGCAAAAATCTGCTTACTGCTGTGATTATTTTTCTCTGTGATCACTCTGCAATTGCTAATAATTAACATTACCCATTTGTTGAAAATAAAAAAAAAATTTTTAGACTCTTGCATTTAGGGCACGTGTCTATTTACATTTTTTTTAATTCTGTTGAAGAGTGCTGGCGACAAGGTACGTTTGCATAGCATATAGATTAGGAAACACTCTTGGTTGTTTACTGCTTTCTTGAGTGATTACTTTTCTACCGCTTTACACTACACTAATTCATCTTAAGGCATAACCCATAAGCAAGATAAGGTGGGGATTTCATCACCCTTCCTTGGCCCACAAATCATATTAGTCACACTCACAACCCTAACCTTAAGTAAAATTTGACTAGACGTTGGCCCTAGGTTAACTCGGACTCAATAGGAGATTGACCGAAGGAGGAAATTGTTCGAAATTAACTCTTGTCAAATCGGTGTCTAGGCAGGGGATTGAGGGCCGAAAGCTCGAAGAACGGTGGTTATTTAATTAAGGAACGTCTCTGACGGAAAACCTCCCACCGTCTTGCCACCTACCTGCCGATTAGCTTGTGGTTAACGTCGACAGTAGACCTCCTAAGGACAGTCTAAAGTTAGGAGTCGTCTAGGTCAAGGCATACCTTAGATTAGGACTTTTGATTGTTTTTTTTTTTTTTGATTGATTGGGTGAACTTGTTTGCTGATTGTGCATGACCGCTTGGTCGAGAGACCCACTTACATCCAGGCTAACTAGAACTAGTTCACCACCCGAGCTCAAGCCCGACTCACACATGGCACAACCACAGTCACTCCAAGATAGGTTCTATCCTATTAGAACCTCTCTTCCTTCTTGCATCCAGCTCACTATCGAAAGTGTTGACCCATATGAACTCAAGCCACAATACATCAACACTCTTCCCAAATTTCATGGACTTGAATCTGAGGATGCATACTTCTTCATAGGGAATTTGAAGAAGTATGTCAATGATGAATATACCTAAGTTAGGAGACGATGCTATCAAACTTAGGTTTATCCCCTTTGCTTTGAAGGATTTAGCAAAGAAATGGCTCTACAGTCTAGAGGCCGGTTCAATATCTTCTTGGGATAATTTCATTAAGGCCTTCTTAAAGAAATTTATCCCGTTCACAAGACTGCACTGATTAGGAAGAATATCTCCAGTTTAAGCAAACAGCCAATGAACCTTTTTGGAAATACTTCGAGCGTTTTAAGGATCTCCTTGCCCAATGTCCTCACCATGGGATAGAGAAATGGCGACTTTGCCAAGTTCTCTATGATGGATTAGATTATTCTACTAAATATTGTTAGAATCCATGTGTCAAGGAGGATTTCTGCAAAAGAATGAAGATGAGGATGGACATTGTTTGAGGAATTAGCTGAAAATCCATCCAATGGGACCCTACTCCTGAAAAATCTAGGACTAATGACCCTACTTCTTCTAAAGGAGGTATCCATTCCATTGAGGCCAACGTAGCAACCGATGCTAAGTTAGCTGCTGTTATGCGTAGACTAGAGGCTCTTGAAACGAAAGAGCCAGTCTCTGTGAACCAAGTCAGCCCAACATCTTCGGCGGGCTGTACTTATTGTCAAGATATGAACCATGTGTTTCGAGGAATGTCCTGTTTTCATCGCGCATCAAAGCTTTGCCCGAACAATGAGTGCGGCCTTCACAAGGCCCGCCAACAATCCTTATGCACCCACCTACAATCCCGTTGGAGAAACCATCCCAATTTTTCATGGGGCCCAAGCAACAATGATCAAGTGAGGCCCAAATTCTCCACAACTTCCAAAATCCGCCTTATCAACAAAATTTTCCCTAGTCAAAATCCTCCACCGTCTTTCCAAAATTCACAAATGAGACAAGACTTTCAAATTTGGAAAGAAAGGTGGATACCCTAGTGAAAAGCCAAGACACGCTGGCTCAAGTCCTAAGTAGGATAGAGCTCCAATTGAACCAGCAAGAGAGACAGAGGGGTACCCTACCGAGTCAACCATTGCCAAATCCTAGATCCTAGGCCAGCCAATGAGGCTCAAGACCCAAATCAGTGTCACATGGTTCATACACTCAGATCTGGGAAACAAGTTGATAATCAAGTATCTATGCCATCGGATCCATCTCAGCCATCCATTCCATCTAGCTCCACTCCTTCTCCATCCAGTCCAAGGAAACTGAAGCTGAAAAGTCAGCAGATCAGTTGCACCAGCCTATAGCTCCATTTCCAAATAGGCTTAGAAGCAACAACATGCACACATGGAGAAATTATTAGAGGTGTTCAATCAAGTTAGGCTCAACATTCCACTTCTGATGCAATCCAACAGGTCCCTAGTTATGCCAAATTCATTAAGGACATGTGCACCAAGAAAAGAAAGACTAATGTGCCTAAGAAGGTTTTTTCTAGCCACTAACATTAGTGAGCTACTGTCCAACCAGATCCCTATCAAGTATAAGGACCCAGGTTGCCCCACCATTTCTTGCACCATAGGTCGAGCCGAAATCAATCGAGCACTCCTCGATTTAGGAGCCAGCATCAATTTGCTCCCTTTCTCCGTGTATCAACAACTTGGATTAGGTGAACTCAACCCGACCCAAGTTACTATTCAGTTGGCTGACCGCTCTATCAAAGTTCTAAGGGAGAAATCAATGACGTTCTCATACGGGTAGGAGAATTCATTTACCCAATAGATTTCATTGTCTTAGAGACACAACCTGTGTCTAATCCTAGGTCCCAAATTCCCGTTATCTTAGGAAGACCATTCCTAGCAACCGCTAATGCAATTATAAATTATAGAAACGGTTCCATGAGACTGACTTTTGGGGATATGACCAAGGAAGTCAATGTTTTCAACCTAGAAGCATCCCTACGATGTGACCGACCAACCCTTTGAGGTTAACTCCATTGAGAACATGACGAGTGAGCATAATGATGAGATCATATTTGAGTCAGAGGAAGAGGAAGAGTTAGAAAAAGTGATATCAGTCTTGATGAGATCGAATGGGAATCAAATCTGAGTTCTATAGAGATGGGAGATTCTAGCTTAACTCCTCCACCCATCGAGCCAACTCCTTCTTTGGAGTTAAAAGCCTTGCACAAAAATCTTAAGTACGCCTACCTAGGTGAACAAGAGACGTTACCGGTCATAGTTGCATCTAATTTGACCAATAGGCAAGAGGAGGACCTGCTGGCAACCCTTAGGAGACATAGGGAAGCCATTGGTTGGACTATGGCAGATATCAAGGGACTGAGCCCTACGATAGTCCAGCATCGTATCCATCTAGAGGAAGGGGTTAGACCGAAGAGGGATCCACAGCGTAGGCTAAACCCACTCATGCAGGAGGCTGTACACGCCGAAATAGTGAAACTGTTAGATAATGGGATCATTTATCCTATTTCCGATAGCGAATTGGTTAGCCCAATGCATGTGGTCCCTAAGAAGTCTAGTTTTACTGTGGTAGAGAACGACAAGCATGAGTTAGTGCAACACGATTGCCTACCAAGGTGAGAGTATGCATAGACTACCGCAAGTTGAAACGCAGCCACTAGAAAGATCATTTTCCCCTCCCTTTCATTGACCAAATGTTGGAAAGATTAGCAGGTCATGAGTATTACTGCTTTTTGGACGGTTTATTCAGGGTATAACCAAATTCCTATAGCCCGGAGGATTCAAGAGAAGACAACGTTCACGTGTCCATTGGGACATTTGCCTACCGTCAAATGCCTTTCGGCTTGTGCAATGCCCCCGCCACATTCCAACGTTGTATGTTAAGCCTGTTTTCTGATATGGTTGAGCGTTTTTTAGAAATTTTCATGGACGACTTCTCCGTCTATGGAAATTCATCATTTGACCAGTGTCTCCATCACTTGGAGCTAGTGCTGAGTAGGTGCACCAAAAAGAACTTGACCCTAAATTGGGAAAAGTTCACTTCATGGTGCAACATGGGATTGTCCTAGGTCACGAGATATCTAGGGAAGGGATTAAGGTAGACAAGGCCAAGGTGGAGATCATAGAGAGACTCCACTTCCGCGATGCGTGAAGGACATTCGGTCTTTCTTAGGATACGCCGGATTTTATCGTAGGTTCATTAAAGACTTTAGCAAAATTGCTAGACCCTTACAACCTTCTAGCTAAAGACGTGTCCTTCATCTTTGATGATAGGTGCCATAGTGCATGGGAGAAATTGAAAATGGAGCTTATCTCTGCTCCTATCATCTCACCTCCGGACTGGTCCAAGCCTTTGAGATCATGTGCGATGCCTCAGATTTTGCGATAGGTGCTGTCTTAGGACAGCGTAAGGACAGCAAGCAACACGTGATCTATTATTCGAGTAGGACGCTCAATGACGCCCAAATGAACTATACTACAACCGAGAAGGAATTCTTGGCAGTAGTGTTCGCTTGGAGAAATTCCGCCCATACCTACTTGGGACCAAGACCACGATTTTCACTGACCATTCTGCTCTTCGATACCTTATGCTTAAAAAGATATGCGAAGGCCCGACTCATTCATTGGATCCTTCTCCTTCAAGAATTCGATCTCGAAATTCGAGATAAAAAGGTGTCGAAAATGTCGTAGCTGACCATCTCTCTCGTGTGCCAAACGCACCTTCTGACGAGCTGCCCATCAATGACAATTTTTCCCGATGAGCAACTTCTAGCCATCTCTAAGGAGCCATGGTTTGCTGACATAGTAAATTACTTAGTCACAAACTAAACACCACCTAGTTGGTCTAAACAGGATAGATACCGATTCTTGTCTCAAGTTCGGTATTACATGTGGGAATCCTTCTTTTCAAATATTGTAGCGACCAAATCATTAGTGAGTGTCCCCGACGGAGACTAGAAGCGTGCTAGCTTTTTGTCATGAGTTCGCTTGCGGTGGACATTTTGGTCCCCGCAAACTGCCGAGAAATTCTGCAAAGTGGCTTTTATTGGCCAACTGTGTTTAGAGACGCATTTGAGTATTGCAAAACTTGCACAAGATTCAAATGATAGGAAGAATTTCCAAACGAAATATGATGCCCCTAAATCCCATTCTAGAAGTAGAACTTTTCGACGTATGGGGCATGATTTATGGGACCCTTCCCTAATTCGTTTGGGCACCAGTACATCTTGTTGGCCGTAGACTACGTGTCAAAGTGGGTAAAGCTGTCCCTTGCAAGACAAATGACAACAAAGTTGTTGTCAAATTCTTGAAAGATAATATCATCTCACGCTTTGGAATCCCTCGAGCCATCATTAGCGACAATGGCACACATTTTTGCAATAGAACTTTGAAGCTCTTATGCGAAAATATGCCATTACCCACAAGTTGTCTACGCCTTACCATCCTCAAACTAGCGGGCAGGTAGAAGTTTCTAATAGGCAAGTCAAGCTCATTTTGGAGAAGACTGTGAATCAGAATAGGAAGGCTGGTCCCAAACTGGTGGATGCCCTATGGCATATAGGACTGCCTTTAAGACGATTCTAGGAATGTCTCCCTACAGACTGGTCTTTGGAAAGGCTTGCCACCTTCCTGTCGAGCTAGAGTACCGGGCCCTTTGGGCAATTAAGCAGCTAAATTTCGATTTAGATAAGGCCGGTGAGTTTCAGAAATTACAAATTTCTGAACTAGAGAGTTGAGGATGATGCATACGAGAATGCAAAGATTGCGAAGGATAGAGTTAAGATTTTTCACGATAAATTCATCATGAGAAAAACTTTTGTCCAAGGACAAAAAGTTTTACTCTACAACTCTAGACTTCATCTCTTTCCCGGCAAATTGAAGTCAAGATGGACAGGACCATTCATTGTTAAGACGGTGTTTCCACACGGAGCCATAGAGATCTACGATCCCAAAAAGGCAATTCATTCAAGGTAAATGGTCAACGTCTTAAATCTTTTTGGAGTCTGTGCCGGAAGCTAATGCGGCGATGGGTCTTTTTGACCCACTGTATCGGTGATTATCTCTTTCTGCCAGTTCATGCATCCATACATTTCATTCATACATTAGGGACAATGCATGAAACAAGTGTGGGGGAAGGGTATGTAATATAAAAAAAAAAAAAATAATTGAAAATATTAAAAAAATAATAATAATAATAAAAATAATAAAAAATGTTATAAAAAGGATAATACTTTGACTTATTTTTGAAAGAAATCTAAGTAGTTTTAAGAATTAGGAAAATCATGATTAGGATTTCTAAAAACTTGTCAAATAAATAAATTGTTTAAATTTTAGGTATAGGAGGAGAAATTGAATAAATAATTAGTCTTGATTTTTACCTTAATAAATGTGCATACCAAATGCATATCTAGGATTCTAAGACAAAGACCTTGTGCCTCATAAAAAAAAAAAAGAAAAAAAATCACCAATTAAGCTGATACATGTCCTCAAGAAGCATAGTATTCATGCCTAAAGGTGAGTAAATAAAAAAAGTCCTTAGTTTTGGGGCCAGTTCACTCGATTTGAGTCCGCGGGGTGTTTTTCTCACCTGGTGCCCTAAAGCCAACCGTTTTGGGAGTCATCGACTTTAAGTTCGTTACATGGGTGGATTAGAAAGCCTAAGAAGACTAAGAAATATAATATATGTATTAACACATCTATAATCAATTAGTTAGGTATGAGGGCCTCAAGAAGCCTTGATACTTATACGAAAGAAAATTAGATGAGTTATACATGCCAAAAAAAAAAATAATATTAACACATCTAATAGTCAATTAGTTAGGTATGAGGGCCTCAAGAAGCCTTGATACTTACACGAAAGAAAATTAGATGATGTTTATAAAAATAATAAAGAGGCATGAGAGTCCAAGTTAAGGAATTCCTAAATTCACAAGGGTGCGTATGACTTTTGGTAACGAAAAAGACTATATTAGAAATTCAATTTTAATCCTTACCTAAAATGAATAACAATTGACTTTATAAGACCAGTTGAAGAATGAATAAAAATGATAATCCTAAAACTTATAGACTACTTAGTCTCTTCAATAATAATTCAAATATTTTCCTTTTTATAGATTTTGTGGGTGTAATCCGCTGAAAACCCTCACGAGACAACACTCGTCCTCTAGGGTAACCTAGGGGTTTAACGGCTTGTTACACATGCTAAGTGCAACCGTGATTCCTACGAAAGTGAGTTAGCTAGGTTAGATTTTCTCTTTCTTTTTGATTTTTACTCGAGGACGAGCAAAAAGATAAGTGTGGGGGTGTGATAGGTAGTGAAAAATGCATAATTATCATCATATATACCATCACATTTGCACATTTATTTATATTATAATGCACGTTTATTAATATTTCGTTATTTAATGTGTGCAGGCCTCGAAGTATTATTTTAATAGAAATAAAGCTTAAAGAGCCCAAAAGCCCAGATCCAAGCCCATGTTTGAAGCCCAGGTGAAAAAGCGCAATTACAAGAAGTCAAAATGCAAATACACAAAGGGCTAAAGTTGCAAATATCAAAGATGAGGGAAGGATAGACTTCTATCCAACCCTAAACACTTGCAGGATGAGGATAAAAGCCCAAAATTCGTGGATAGAAGATTTGGGATATTTGAAATCAAGGTAACTTGATTACTAAGTTATCTCGAAATCCCAAGATGGAGAGCCAGGATCACACTTCTAGAAGTAGGTGCCCACATGGACGGACCAGGAGAGGCCACGCGCCAAAGAGCGCGGCCAGAAGCCACAAAGTGCCGCGGACGCGCTGCAAGGCGCGGCAAAGTGGATGAGTCTGACTACCAGACTTCGTCTACAACTTCATCCCGGACTCTATCTTCTTCTGCACTATAAATATCCCTGCAAAGTGCAACGTACGGAGCATGCAGAGACGATTAGGATTTTCTTTAGCCACTTTTATTTAAAGTTGTAATTTTTATTTCATGCTCGTTGTGGAGAAGAAGGAGACGATTGTGTAACCGGAGATTCATCTGAAATAAAGGTCACTCTTTTGTTCTCTTTAATTTCTGCAAATTTTGTTTCTTTTGTGATCTCTTTGATTTTCAATCTGTGTTTCTCTTGCTTTCTTTTTTTCTTTATTTTGCAATCTTTCTCATTAAATAAAAAAATATAAATAATTTGAAAAGAAAAAAAATTAATGAAGAACTAATTCTCTCTAGTGGTTTGCTGAGATTCTTAAAGCAACCCTAGAGCAGTTAAGTCTAGATCGGATTAATGCATCTATAGAAACCCTAGGGTTTAAAAACAACTTTTCTGAAGATTAAACAAATACCTAGAATTCCTAATATAGGTTGCATATTAAAAAGACCTCTCATGACTTCAAACTTAAGAACTAGGACGGCATAATTTAAGATTCGTCTTTTATTAGGCTGTACTTAGATGTTAGGATGAACCATAGTTTGGCTTTTAATAATGTAACTTTGCTAGAAGTCTAGTATTGATTTTTCTTGCTTGAATTATTTGTAATGACCTAGGTGAATCACCTACATCTTAAGATGATGATCTAGCTCCTTAACTTGCAATAGGGTTGTGGTAGAAGATCAGCAAAAAACCACGTCTTTAATCTCATATTTTCATCACCAATCTAATCTCTCTTTCTTACTTGAAGCATACAGAGGAATCGAGTCGAAAAGCTTTCATCGCGTCCTTCCCTGAGGATCACGACCCGCTTGAGCCCTTGCTACAGCGGATTCGCATTGAGACTAAGAAACTTCACTTCTTTTATTCTTTAAAATCTCAATCAGTAGTCGACTAATCCCAGATACAGAGAGCAAACAGAAGTTAACAATCTATTTTGGGCAGAATTAGTCGACTTGAGTCAACTTACTAGTCGACTAATATATTAGATTAGTCGACTACACCAGGAGGGTAGTCGACTATAGGTGACATACAGAGAGTAACACAACTTTTGACCCAGAATTAGTCGACTATAGGGAACCTTCAAGTCGACTAGTACTTGAGTTAGTCGACTACACCAAGGAGGGTAGTCGACTACATAAATTCCTGGCTGCTAGTAGAGAAGCAGATACGTGTGGAGCAAATAGTCGACTATAGCTTCAGAATTAGTCGACTTACAGTTAGCCTTAGTCGACTATAGGGTGGCCTAGTCGACTAGTAAGGCCTTGTTACAGTGTTCTGTTTTGGTTCCTGGTAAATTATAAGATCCTATAAAAATAGTATAACGACACACATGTAAACCGGATAATTTAGTCATGTAGACCTACTTGATTAGGCATACTTAAATATTATTTTACTCACTGAGCCGTCAAGCTCACTCTATTCTAACTCCACCTACAGGTTTGGACAAGGGTAAGGGACCCGCTTAGGGCAATTGCGCGGGCAATCATCACCGGAACCACTGTTTTAGAAGTTACTTTTGTTATGTATATGATTTTGTATAAACATGCGTACTTTAGCTGGGTATCACCCTTGACTTGTAATTTTTAAAGGACCTGGTGTTGGACTCTAACTGTGTATGTATATATATCCTGATATGGTAATTATAGACTGTGTTTCTTATAGATTTTCGAACCATGGTGTTAACATGATAAGTCTCGATGTTATTTTAATAGAAATTCTGATGGATAGTGAAGAGTTCTGATGATTATATTGGAAGTATTATACCTTGATGGGCCCCACGTTTGGATTATTCGAGATAATCGTGATAAATGGAAAAATTTAAACTGGGACCGTTACAGTTGGTATCAGAGCAAAGGTTTATTAGTGGAAGGAGTGAGAGATGATGAAGTTGTTAGGTTTATACGTGCAGACATGTGATCATAGTTAAGTAGTTGGTCTTATGTGTCAAGGAATGTATTAAATCATCTATTGAATCTAAGTCACTCTGAAGACATAAGACTTATGAGTAGACTAAGGATAAGCATAGTTACCAGTGTGTCTATTTATGCTGCTTCTTGATGATAGCCGTATGATTGAGATTATTTCATGGACTTGAGATTGATACGACCTTTTTGTTTACATATAGATGGGGGACTCTCGATGTATACTGGCCAGTCTCTAGCTCCGATAGCTCGAGTGAGAGCTGGGTGGCGGATTCCATGGACTGGGGGTACGAGTCGGACGAAACTGATCCAGCGGAAACGATTGTACCCCTAAACTGGGTAGATTGTGAGGAGGTTGAGTCGCAGGCATCTAATGAGCCTGAACCAACCAATGTTGACACAGAAAGCTTTGTGGGAGATTCACTTGAGATAGCAGTGACGGAGCACTCTAGCACGACTAAAGAAGAAACCCGAAGGGGATTTACATATGGAGGCGTCTTTTGGAACGAAACGTGGGAAGAGGATATGGACCTTTATGATGACTTAGGCGACTGGTGTTGCGCCGGGACGAATCACCGGAAGAAGACCCCGAGGAAGATATGGATGATAGCAGCAGCACTAGCGGAGATTCTAGTGGGGATACTCTACCCTACGAAGGGTGAACCTTAGAGCCGCACTTTTTGATGTATATATATGTATAGGCCTAATATGTTAGATGAGGGATATCCTTAGGGTTGTTGTATGTACCCTGGCATATATCTTATGAATGCACATGGGTTAGTTCGGATATTCCATAAGGAGGGCATGCTATATAATACCTTTTGTATCCATGATGAATGTACCTATATATATATATATATATATATATATATATATATATATATATTATATATATATATATATATATAATATATATATATATATATATATATATATTATATAATATATATATATTATATATATATATATAATATATATATATAACAAGTTGCTTGTTTTCAAAAGTGATGTTATTAACATGATTACATGAGACTAAAGTTTTATCCCAATGCATTCCTAAATTGGGTAGTATGTTGATTAGACGCCCTTACTTTATAGGGGAGAACAAATGGATCTGAACCAACTACCACCTGATGAGTCCCTGTCGCTCGATACGACACACTACAGTGAGATGGGAGTGCACCCCCGTGAACAATGATGGAGACTCTGAAGTTCATTTGAGAGGGAACGAAGGAACTCCAGGGGTAATGCCGGAGTGGCTCGCACAATTAATGACCAGAGCAAACAATAACAACTCCCACCGAGCACTGGAGCAGTTTCAGAAGATGAAACCGCCCGTATTCGAAGGGGAGGCGGACCCCTTACAAGCCGAAGCATGGCTTCTTCAAATAGAAAAGATCCTAGAAGTTATGAGCTGCACTGATGAACAAAAGGTGTCCTTCTCTTCTTTTATGTTCCAAAAGGAAGCGGAACATTGGTGGAGGGCAGTGAAGCATAGTATGAAGAATGTAAGGGAATCAATCACCTGGGAATTCTTGGTGAACAAATTCACTGAGAAATACATTCCGGAGACAGCCAGAGATAAAATGGCGACAGAATTCTTGGAACTACGTCAAGGTTCTATGAATGTATCCCAGTATGATCAGAAATTCACTCAGCTATCCAGGTATGCTGATGCCTTGGTAAAGAGTGAAGCAGAAAAGACAAAGAGGTTCGTAAAGGGCCTAAGATCAGATATTCGTGGCCGACTGATTCCATTACAACTGAAGAATTATCTCCAGGCAGTAGAAGAGCTTTGGAGGTAGAAATGGACATACAAGAAGGTCAGGGAGACTGGGTGGAAGAAATTCCCAATTCTAAGCGCCCCCGTTATCAAGGACCTCCTATGAGGACGGCATCAGGATCCACCAGCGGCAAAAGGTCTGGGTTAACACCACTTTTTTATAAAGGAGGAGGAGCCAGAGGTGGGAGAACATGGTTGAGAAATAGAGACACTCCCTCGAAGGCACAAGCTACCTCTGCGTCCCATCCCAGAATCTCGGAGCCTCCCTGGTGTCAGAGGTGCAGAGTAACCATTTTGGAAACTGCTTCCTAGACAGGTCTTGTTTTAATTGTGGAGAGGTGGGACATCTAAGGAAAAATTATCCGACAATGCGTGAAAGCCAAGGGCCGAGTAGAGGAAGTGGAAGGCCGACCATGAGGACGAATCCTCCCAAAGGACAAGCCAGTAATGCCCCACGTCCTGCTACAACCCAGTCATCGGTTCAGCAACCACGGGTGCAAGGCAGAACCTTCGCATTAACCCACCGGGAAGCAATGGCCTCAAATGCAGTGGTGAAGGTATGATCTCCGTATCAGGACATATTGCCCATGCATTATTTGATCCTAGAGCTACTCATTCATTCGTATCTAGTGCTTTTGCTTATAAACTAAATCAAGTAACAAAACCCCTAGGATTTCAGTTGGTTGTGTCCACACCTATAGGGAAAATTTGATAGCTAGCACTAGATATCGAATTGTGAAGTGATAATTGGAGAAATGAAGACATCCATTGATCTGATTAAGCTAGGCGAAATGGAGTTCGATGCCATACTAGGAATGGACTGGTTGTCTGCCTGTAGTGCTCATGTGGATTGTAATAAGAAGAGGATTATCTTTAAAATGGAAAGGACTCCGGAGTTTATTTTTGAAGGAGAAAAAGTTAGTTGTGATATACCTCACATATCAGCCATCAAGGCCACCAAGTTAATGAAGCAAGGGTGTCAAGAATTCTAGCTTCGATATTGATACCACCAGGACTGATGTAAATATTAAGACTATTCCAATTGTGAATGAGTTCCCTGATGTGTTCCCGGAAGACCTACCAGGCCTGCCCCCAGATCGGGAAGTAGAATTTACAATAGATGTAATACCCGGTACTGCCCCAATTTCTAAGGCACCGTACCGTATGGCCCCTGCAGAAATGAAAGAACTTAAAACTCAATTGCAGGACTTATTAGACAAAGGTTTCATTCGGCCAAGTGTATCTCCCTGGGGAGCACCTGTACTATTTGTAAAGAAGAAGGATGGGAGTATGAGACTATGTGTTGACTACCGGGAATTGAATAAGGCAACTATCAAGAATAGGTACCCTCTCCCTCGAATTGATGACTTATTTGATCAATTACAAGGGTCTTGTGTATTTTCTAAGATAGATCTTAGATCGGGGTATCATCAGTTGAAGGTCAAACCTGAAGATGTGTCCAAATCGGCTTTCCGGATGAGATATGGACACTTTGAATTTCTAGTCATGCCTTTTGGACTCACCAACGCCCCGACAGCATTTATGGACTTAATGAATCGGATGTTTCAACCATATCTAGACCAGTTTGTAGTAGTATTCATTGATGATATTCTGGTCTATTCCAAGAATACGGAAGATCATGAGAAACATCTTAATATTGTCCTTCAAATCTTGAGAGAGAAGCAACTCTATGCAAAGTTGAAGAAATGTGAATTTTGGCTAGAGCAAGTAGGGTTTCTTGGCCATATCATATCTAAGGAAGGAATATCAGTAGACCGGTAAAAATCGAAGCAATCCGAGACTGACCTAGACCCACTAATGTTACTGAAGTTCGAAGTTTCTTGGGATTAGCTGGGTACTACAGAAGATTTGTAGAAGGATTTTCTCTAATTGTGGCACCAATGACCCAATTAACTAGAAAGAATAAGAAGTTTGCATGGGGAGAAGATCAAGATAGGAGCTTCCCGGAGGTTAAAGCTAGGCTGACATCTGCTCCTGTCTTAATGGTACCTTCGGGGACGGAAGGATTTATCATCTTTAGTGATGCATCAAAACTGGGATTGGGATGTGTGTTAATGCAACATGGAAAAGTCATTGCCTATGCGTCCCGACAATTGAAGACCCATGAAAGAAATTACCCCACTCATGACTTGGAATTAGCCGCTGTGATTTTTTGCTTTAAAGATCTGGCGACATTATTTGTATGGAGTGTCTTGTGAAGTTTTTAACCGATCATAAGAGTTTAAAATACATCTTCACGCAAAAAGAACTGAACATGAGGCAGAGGAGGTGGTTAGAACTAATGAAGGATTATGATATTACTATTCAATACCACCCTGGGAAGGCCAATGTGGTGGCTGATGCTTTGAGCCGGAAATCAGGAGGGACCCTGGCCGCCTTGATGACTCGTCAAGCAAGAATCTTAAGAGATCTAGAAGAAATGCAAATAGAAGTGCGAGTCATTGATCCTTCTAATTCTGAGTATCAACTGAATCAAGTAAGTATTCAAATTAATCTATACGACAAGATCAAAGAGGCCCAACAAGGAGATACTCAAATAAAGAAGATTATGAAGAAAGTGCAAGAAGGAGAACTCAAGTTTTCAAATAGAAGGTGATGTACTGCGGCTTGGACGCAGATTATGTGTGCCAGATGTAGCAGAGATCAAGAAGAAATAATGAAGAAGGCTCATAGTACACCTTATACAGCTCATCCGGAAGCACAAAAATGTATCAAGATCCGCGACATAACTTCTGGTGGGAAGGAATGAAGGTAGACATTTCAAATTTGTCCACAAATGTTTAGTCTGTCAACAAGTAAAGGCGGAGCATAAGAAGCCCCCAGGTTTGTTAGTGCCTTTATCTATTCTCGAATGGAAGTGGAGTCAAATTGCTATGGATTTCGTCACTGGACTTCCTCGGACGTCCCAGGACTGGATACAGTCTGGGTAGTGGTAGACAGACTCACTAAATCTGCTCATTTTCTGCCTATCCGGATCAATATTCAATGGAAAGACTGGCTCAGGTATATGTCCGAGAGATAATTAGATTACATGGAGTACCTGAATCCATTGTATCAGATCGGGATCCTAGATTTCAATCCAGATTTTGGAAAAGCTTGTCCAAAGCTATGGGCACTAAATTGCAACTCAGTACAGCAGCCCACCCCAAACGGATGGACAGTCAGAAAGGACCATTCAAATATTGGAAGATATGTTGAGAACTTGTGTGCTAGATTTTGGGGAAGTTGGGACAACTATTACCCTTAGTGGAGTTTGCTTATAATAATAGTTATCAGTCCACTATTGGTATGCCTCCATTTGAAGCATTGTATGGGAGGAGGTGTAGATCACCAATCTGTTGGGAGGAAGTTGGGGATAGAAGACTGTTCGGCCCTGATGTAATTCAAGAGACTACTGAGAAGATCAAGCTAATCAAGGAAAGGATGAAAGCAGCCCAGAGCAGACAGAAAGCTTATGCAGACAATCGTCGCAGACCACTGGAGTTCGAGGTAGGGGATAGTGTTTTTCTGAAGGTATCTCCAATGAAAGGGTGAGACGTACCGGTGGTAAGAACAAATTAGCTCCTAGATATGTAGGTCCGTTTGAGATACTGGATAAAATTGGACCGGTTGCTTATCGTTTGGCCCTACCCCCTGCCTTAGAAAGGATGCACAATGTATTTCATGTATCTCAGCTGAGGAAGTATGTGCCCGATCCTGATCACGTCATCTCCTATGAACCCCTGCATATACTAGAAGACATGTCTTACGCGGAAGACCAGTACAAATTCTTGATCGCAAAGAGAAGCAATTGAGAAACAAAAATATGTCCTTGGTCAAGGTCTTATGGAGAAATCAAAATAAAGAAGAGGCACTTGGGAACTGGAAGAGGAGATAAGAAAGGCCCATCCACATTTGTTCCAAGGTACGTTAAGTTTCGAGGACGAAACTTCCATAAGGAGGGTAGAATGTAACACTTGCCTTAATTAAAGCATTTCTTTCCTAAATAATCATAAGGGGTAATGGGATTAGTATGCATGCATGATATCTTAGTAAGCCATGCTTATTATATGAGTATGTATAAACAAGTGTATACATAAGTATTTATACATCCATGTATATAGGTATAAGAATACCCCACATGTTTGACTTACTACCACCTCTCACCATACTTGTACCTCATGGAGAGGGGGGAGGCATGGAGCTTGGCATAGGCATGGAGTAGAGTAGACATGATGGGATGTATAGGGGACACTTGGCACATATCCTATGGGGATTAGAGACTATAAATAGAGGGGGATGAAGAGGATTAAAGCATTTGGATCAAACACTCTCTCTCTCTTCACAAACTCCCTCCCTCTCTCTTTCCTTTCCTGCAGCAGCAAGGGAGCAGCAGCAGCAGCAGCAGCAAGGGAGCACAGCAGCAGCAGCAGCTAAGCAGCAGCAGCAGCTAAGCAGCAGCAGCAGCAGCAAGGGAACAGTAGCAGCAGCAACAACAAAGAGCAGCAGCAGCAACAACAAAGGGCAGCAGCAAAATCAGATCATACCACTTCAAAAGAGTGAGTAGAACATGTTAATCTTAATAACATGATGAGTATAATGAAGTAGGAAATGAACTAAAACGTAAGAGATAAACAAGTACTTGACATTATGAATATTTTGGGATCATGCATAGTTTGTGATATCAAGACATGCTAGCTAACTCATAAAGATTCATGTGTTTCAATTCCGCAGTACTACTAATTTTGTTCATGAATCCATGATATTATTATATGTCTTGCATATTGATATTATATGATGGTATGATGTGTTGGAGGAAGGGACCGGGTTGAACCGGAGGCGTAGAAGGGGAGATTATATATTGTATGTAATGGAGGAAGGGACCGGGTTGAACCAGAGGCGTAGAAGGGGAGATTTTACGGAGGAAGGGACCGGGTTGAACCGGAGGCGTAGAAGGGGAGATTATGTTATATGTATATGGATATTACTAAGATAGAAATCCTATGATATAATCATACATAAATCCTTAACATTTAAGCTGGGATCACTTCTTAACAGGCAATTTCTATGTAGGGTAGTCGACTTGGTCCCTGGGATAGTCGACTATAAGTGTGATAATTAGGCAGATAAATTGCTGGATAGCAGGATTAGTCGACTACAGTCTATATGTAGTCGACTAATCCCAGATACAGAGAGAAAACAGAAAGTTAACAATCTATTTTGGGCAGAATTAGTCGACTTGAGTCAACTTACTAGTCGACTAATATATTAGATTAGTCGACTACACCAGGAGGGTAGTCGACTATAGGTGACATACAGAGAGTAACACAACTTTTGACCCAGAATTAGTCGACTATAGGGAACCTTCAAGTCGACTAGTACTTGAGTTAGTCGACTACACCAAGGAGGGTAGTCGACTACATAAATTTCTGGCTGCTAGTAGAGAAGCAGATACGTGTGGAGCAAATTAGTCGACTATAGCTTTAGAATTAGTCGACTTACAGTTAGCCTTAATCGACTATAGGGTGGCCTAGTCGACTAGTAAGGCCTTGTTACAGTGTTCTGTTTTGGTTCCTGGTAAATTATAAGATCCTATAAAAATAGTATAACGACACACATGTAAACCGGATAATTTAGTCATGTAGACCTACTTGATTAGGCATACTTAAATATTGTTTTACTCACTGAGCCGTCAAGCTCACTTTATTCTAACTCCACCTACAGGTTTGGACAAGGGCAAGGGACCCGCTTAAGGGCAATTGCGCGGGCAATCATCACCGGAACCACTGTTTTAGAAGTTACTTTTGTTATGTATATGATTTTGTATAAACATGCGTACTTTAGCTGGGTATCACCCTTGACTTGTAATTTTTAAAGGACCTGGTGTTGGACTCTAACTGTGTATGTATATATATCCTGATATGGTAATTATAGACTGTGTTTCTTATAGATTTTCGAACCATGGTGTTAACATGATAAGTCTCGATGTTATTTTAATAGAAATTCTGATGGATAGTGAAGAGTTCTGATGATTATATTGGAAGTATTATACCTTGATGGGCCCCACGTTTGGATTATTCGAGATAATCGTGATAAATGGAAAAATTTAAACTGGGACCGTTACAATTATAGTCAGTCACAATACATTATAACAGTTCATTGTCATTTATTATGTTAGCGAACACCAATTGCCACCTGTAATAGGCGCATCCCATACTACGCCTACTACATGTGTCAATCAGGGTCCTAAGTTATTGATTAATAGAAGAGACATTGTCCATGCTTTAGGTGGGTTCCGTACATACCCAGAACCACGGCCCAATCACCTAGCGCTGAACCAGGTCCTACCGCTAGGTAGTCAATAGCAATAACAATAAACAATGACAATATGAACAATACGGGATGTCAGTCATCCTCCGGAACCCTGCAGTGGAACCGTATCTCGGCTGCGCAACCTGTATCCTAGGTCCACCCAAAATACAGACGCTGTCTCCTCCATCAATTTCCCCAATCCCAGTGTAAGTTGTCAATTTTCATTATTATTTATAATAATCAATATCCATGTTATTTCGATTACTGGGATGATACGGTGACGATAACAATATCAATGTAACAATAAAAATGTGAACAATATTACCGTGTAAACGGTAGAACAATAGAACAATGAAAGTGTTACGGTCCAACAATATTTTCTCAGTAACTTTCAGTAACATGAATTTATACAATAACGAATCCAGATACTGCTTAATGGACAATCTAATTTAGGACCGGTCAATATCTCACATCCATCTGCGCTAAAATATAATAGTAACTAATCTATCAACCAATAGTCTCTATACAATCATTGTGAACATCAAGTATCAATTCGTATTACTAATCTGGTACAATAAACCACTGTCTCAATATATCAATAATCAATCTCTCCCTATCAATCTACTCTGATCCTCAAATCATCGATATATATCCTCTGAGACACCGATATATCCAATTCTCAATATCTAAAACACTACATGTCCTGATAAACATAATCAAATTCTCATATTTCAATTCGATCAAGATTGTCACACACTCTCACTCTATCAAGGTCAATCATAGGATCCCAAGTCAAGTAATATATTAGATATATATCTAAGATCTAATAAGTCAGGTCAATTCAATCAATATCTATTCCTCAAATCATATTCATCTAACTTTAACCAATTATCATAACTAAGGTGTAAAGTCCTCAATCCAATAAGAATCTAAAAATAGCAGTCAGACTATGGTTAGTCGACTAGGGGAAAGGAGCAAGTCGACTAGGGTAAGGATTAGTCGACTAACAAGCATAATAAGTCGATTAATAAACGTACTAGTCGACTAACAGGGAAGGCAAGTCGACTAATATGAGTAAAAGCCAGAAACAGAGAGTACATGACCTACAGGACAAACACATAGTCGATTACAGTTAGGATAAGTCGACTACGGTGATCCACGGCGATCCACGGAGAGCCGAAAAATGGCTCGAAGTAAGATATCTCCCTCACATGAAAATAATTCACTTGAATTAATGCATACATATTATAAACTATAATTAAACATACTAGTTACACACACATAAATCCCCCAATCACCAACAAATATCCAGAGAGAGGGAGCACGTTACCATGGGAAAGAAATAGCGCACACACAACAATCATGCACGGCAACAAGGGCTGGAGTTGCTGCTGCGTGGAGGAACAGCCAAAGCCGGCTGCTGCTGCTATTGCAGCTGTTGGGTGGACAGGTGCGCAACAAGTGGAGAGGAGGAGCAGCCAAGGGGAGATCCGGGTGGCTGGTCTGCTGTAGACGGCAGGGAAAAAGGGCACGGGGCTGCCGGGGCGCGCCGGGGAGGAGATCCGCTGGCTGCTGCCGCGGTTGAAGGGGTGTGCATGTGAAGAAAGTCACGGCCTGGGCTGCTGGTGCGCTCCGGCTCGGCCTGGTGCTCACAGCCTACTGTGCTGCCGCTGGATGGATCAAAGGGCAGCTGGGGATGTGGCCTGAGCTGCCGGGACTTGGGCAAGGGAAAATGGCAGCCATGTTGCTGCTGCGTCGGGGCTGCTGGCCAAGGGGAGAGACTGGATGGGGGTGTTGCGTGGGTGGAGGAGTTCGGCAGCACTGGGCTGATGAGAAGGGTGATGCGCCATGGCCTGTTGGAGGGTGGTTAGGTATTGGATTTGATAGGGGGATTAGGTTAGTTAGGATATGATTAATTAGGATTTGATTTGAATTTGGTTGTTAGGATTTGGGATTATGGGTTAACGGGTTTCGGATCATGGGAATTGGGTTAGATTAGGTTAAGGATTAGGATTATATAGAACGGGTAATGGGTTTTTGCTATTGGGTATGGGTAGAGAGATAACCTAGTGGATGTGGGTATGGAATGTGACAACGGGTATGGGTTACGGGTAGGAGCCAAATAGGTAAGGAATAAGAGGTTAATCAAAGAAAACACAATAATAACAATGATTAATACTTATATTATTAATATTAAATAATGAATAATACTAACACCAATCATAATTAGCAATACTAATTACAATAATAATAGCAACACTAATAATGGTAATCATCAATATTAATAACAACTGCTAGTAAAACAAATAATAATACTACTAGCAAAAATAATAATATACCCGAAATAAATTAGTAATAGTAACAACCACTACTAACAAAATAATCAGTAGATCAAAATGAATACTTTAAGAAAATAAAATACAGTATTACAACTAGGGATCTTACAATGGTTGCAAATAACTCGACATCCTCAACAATGTTTACAACCTGTTCAGCATCAACCCTGGCTATATGATCTCCACCCGGTGTCACATCCGGTGAAGTCTTCTCTAATGCCGAACCAACTGGAGATGGTGGAGTAGCATCAACCTCCACCCGCTGCGATACTTCCTTGGTCTCCGTCCTCTCCACCTGCTGAGAGACGGTAGACTTCAACACTGAAGTCTCTCCAAATGTGACATGCCTGCCTACTCAACACAATCTTCTTATTTTTGGGGTCCCACAACCTGTAGCCATTCATTTTGACACCTAAAAATACAAACCTCTTTACTCGCGGATTCACCTTGCCATTCTTGGCACTGAAGTAGGTCGGACTTCCAAATTCACGCAGCAAACCATGATCTTGAGTAGCTTTTCCAGACCAAATTTTTAATGGAGCTTTACCTCCTATCGCAGTCGATCTATTCATGAGATGGCTAGCATACACAATCGCCTCAGCCCAAAACGATTTGTCTAATTTTGCATTAGACAACAACCACCGAACCTTCTCCAGTAAGGAACGGTTTACTTCCTTAGCCAACCCATGCATACTTGTTGTGAAGTGAGTAGCAATACCTGTGTTCTGACCAAATCGTAGAAATTGATTCATGTCTCTTTCAAAATTACCAATCTGCAGCTCCTTGATCTTCCTACCAATCTGCTTCTCCATTCTTCCTCTCCACTTCACCAACATATCTAAGGCTTCACTCCTTTGTCTCATGGGATATATCCAACAGTGCCTAGATAATTATCAATAAAAGAGACAAATTACCTGTGACCTCCACGCGATGCAGTCTTAGCACGTCCCCAAATGCTTACGTGAACACAATCAAGAAGACCTTCTGAGCGGTGAGTACTGTTGCTGAATTTCACCTTCTTCTTGTCCAGAACGTTGTGTTCACCTTCCAACTTGCCGGTAGCAGCACCTTCCATTGATCTCTTCTTTGCAGGAGCTTGCAAAGACCTTTCACCTCCATGTCTGACCTTTACCTGCCAGACCTCCGTGCAACCATCATCTGAAGAACTAGAAGTCTCCACCCGACCTGTAACCGTATTACCCTTCAAGTAGTAGAGATTGTCCTGGCGGACGCCCTTCATCACCACCATCGAGCCTTTGATCATCTTGAGAACACCATCTCGAACAGATATCACCAGACCCGATGCTTCTAAAGCACCAGAGAGATAAGATTCCTTTTGAGTTAAGGTACATACCTCACCTCCTTCAATTCTCATACTATCCCATCATCCATCTTGATACGGACTGTACCTATCCCTTCTATATTACTCGGATGGTCATCCCCCATGACCGTGTAACATCCATTCAGCTTCTCAAAACTAGAAAATCAGGCCCTGTTCGGGCACACATGATAGGTGGCTCCGCTATCCAAGATTCACTCAGCATTATCTGAGTTACACAGAAGGGGTAGTAACAGAGAGAGTGAATACCGATGAGTCCGAGTTTGATCCATCTGCCTGTGAGGTACTGCCTTGAGTACTGACCACCTTTACAAGATTTGCATCAGTCTTAGACTCCACCTTCTTATATTTGGCCTTCGGGCATTCAGCTTTTCAGTGTCCTAGTTCCTTGCACAAGGCACACTGATTCTTCTTTAAATTTCTGAAGTCTGATCTGGACTTTGATCTCCCCCGATTGTCTCTTCCCTTCCTATTGAAACTTCTACCTCTTACCTTCAATGCCTCTGCTTTTGTGCTTCCCGAAGAAGACAGTCGGTCCTGTCTCCTTGCTTCATAACTCACAAATGCAGCAGACACCTCATCGTAGTTAAGGGATTGTCTACCATTGAGAAAAGTAAGAGTAAAGGCCTCATACTCTTCCCTAGGAAGAGAGTTCAAAAGAATTACCGCTTTATCCTCTTCACTAGTCTCTACATCCACATTAACTAGATCTGTAAGAAGCTTCGCGTAGCGGTTCAAGTGTTCGTTGACGGAGCATCCTCTTTGCATCTGAAACCCATAGAGCTTACTCTTCAACTGCAATCGCGATTCTATACTCTTCGTCAGATACTTTCTTTTCAGGATCTCCCACAGCTGCCTCGCAGATGTCTCATGCAACACCTGATACTTGATGTCTTGTGTCAGACAAGACCTGATCAAGCCACACGCCGAATGGTTCATCTTCTCCCAATCTTCTTCCGTCATTGATGCGCGCTTCTTCTCCAATCGTAGAGTGTCTTCGAGGTTTGATGCCGTCAGCGCATCCATAACCTCACACCTCCACATACCAAAGTTGTTCGTGCCGTTGAACTTCACTACATCAATCCTTGGATGTGGATACATAGATTTCACCAATGTACTTTCTCCAGCCATCTTCTCAACTGATTCCTCAAAGCAATGTGGAAACAAACGGAGTTAGATAAAATAAACTAGATAAAAATCAGATTTTTACCTCCACGCGAAACCCACGAAGAGTTTCCGAAGCAATCTACTCCACCAACGTGATTCCTCGAGCAATTTTCACACGCTGTTCTGAGATCGACACACGATCCCACAAACAGTCCCAACTCTGATCCGAGATCGACACACGATCTCCGCCAATCAGAAACAGATGTCTTTGAATTAACAGATGATCCCACGTCGAACCTGGGATGCTCTGATACCACTTGTTGTGCCCCCGACATCACTCGTTATGCGCAGCGGTTCACGAAAGAAGAGACACAACAACCACCACTGAATCTTGAGGAATCCGCCCACCTGGCGGAGACTCGATGCAGCCGGAGAAACAACCAACACAGAAGGAACAGCAACCAATAGAGAAAAGCAATCAACGCACAAATTTAACGAGGTTCGGCCAACGTGCCTACGTCCTCGGGTAAGGGAGAGAGATATCTTATTGATTCAACAATCAATACAACTATTACAAGAGAGAAACTTGAGAGAGGCAAGGGATTCTTCAGGATACAGTACATGGGCCTCTAGCCTAAATTTATAGCCACAGAGTCCCTAAATTTATGGAAACCCAGGTTGGATTCAATCCCAACCAGAAAAGGAATTCAAATCTTAAAAGGAAACTCCAGACGCGCCTGTCGGTCGACCGCCGGTCGACCGACCCATGCCACAGTCAACCGGCCCGTTGATCGCGCCTACCCGAGAGCGAGGCCACTTCAGTCGATCGACCGGAGCCGGTCGACCGCTCCTTCCTGTGCACGCCCATGCACGCCGGTCGACCCGGGAGCACTTCTGGCCTGCTCCATGCGCCGTTTCTTACTCCTTTGTTATCCGATCTCTGTGCTACCTTCTTCCATCTCCTCTATCTCCTCTCTCCCACAATTCCCACATCGGCTAGACGTGAAGATGATCTTGAGTATATAAGAATTTGGGTAACTCCACCTAGAGAACTAGTTTTTTGAGATTGTGCTCCAAGTTTAACAATTGGTATCATAGTCATGCCCCAAACTTAGTTGCGTGTGTGGGTGATATTCGACAGTGTAAGATCCCCCAATGGATCAAAGGCCCCTGTGAAAGAGTCTCCCTGCACACCGAGGAGCTCAACATTTTCGACCCAAATCCCAACCAAGCACACAATGAAAGGGGTGTTTAGGGAGCATTTTGAGTTTTTTAGTGGGAAGATCGTTAATTTCACCGGTTTGGCGAAAACCTGGTTTGCGAATCTATTTATAACTGAATAACTCTGGATCGAACACCTATATACTCTTCCACATCAACACTAGAGATTTTTCAATTCAATTTAGAGACTTTGGATATTATGATCTTGTTGTTTTGTTGTTGATGTTTGTTTGGACTTTACATAGTCATTTATGATGGTTTGCTTGACTCGGATATAAATGAATTGTATGAACCTGCCAGGATGCTTTTGTTTACATTGCCTGACTTGGATATACCCATCTCTTCTCTCTCCTTTAGCATTGCTTATTTGATGTTTCTCATCGAATATTGTATCAAGAACTTTATCAATTCTACTTCCTTAAGAACTTGTTTGACACACTATATATATTGTTATCATCCACTTTCTTAGGCTTACCACAACGAAGCGTTGTCACCTTATTATTATTACTTTGGGCCTAGTATTGTGGATATGCCATGTGCACTTTTAGCTTTGATTTACTATCATCATCAATACCTTATACTACCTGTGTCTGTTATCCCTACTTATTGGGACTCCCATACATAGGACTTTGTCAAATATGCTCCATGAAATCCTACTCTGATTTTAGAATCGAATATTAAAATCAAATAGTCATGGTTTCTTGAGTGTCCTTTGAGACACGCGTCATTCTTTGAACTTGTACTTTGGTGGCAGTGTCAGCTCTATGATGTCCGCTTCACATTTACATATATGTATCTGTTTGTCAATCATGTATACAGATACAAATACATATATGGTTTGGTAAGGCAGCCTCAACTGTATCCGATTGTATCCACTGAAATAGGATACGGTTATGGATCAACTTAAAGATACAATTATATCACCATTCCTCTCAAAACAGGGTACTTACTAGTTTCTATACCTACTAATGCCTGAAAAGAATTACTTAGTGGTCAAGTTACATTAAACATGTGCATAAGACACACATCATCTTGGCATGCATGAAAGAGTGTATGACAAAATAATGTAAGATGTTGAAGTGATATACCATAAACTAGAACTAAACGAATTTAGAAGTTTATTTTCGCTAACCTGAAGTGTCAACTCGGTTTTAAACAATAATGACCTAATTATGCATTCTTTTCTTATCAACTAATTATGCAGAACGACATGAGAAACCTTAGTATTAGGCTGGAGACAGGTATATACATGGATCACAGACATGGAATTTACTATATCTATATCTGTTTCCCAATCACATACAGATATGGTTCGATAAGAAAACATCATATCCGTAGATACAGATCCGGATCAATCAAACTCCGTTTGCACTCCTAGCTAAAATGCAGGGGAAATTTTGAGTCTTGTTTGATTCACTCTACAACTCTACAACTGTCAATTATCAAAGGACCTTCGAATTTCTCATGTCAACTCAATCCTGCTGTCCTGGTAACTTTGTGTTGATTGGCATCATTTTCTCAACCTAAAGCCTAGCCAAAACTGCGAAATATTTCAAGTGCAATTTTTGGTTTAAAATTAAAGAGTTGGAAAAACCACAGTAGTTTTTTTTGTTTATTCATTTTTTAAAATTTACTTTTGAATATATATGATATATTTATCAAGAAAATCTAATTTCAGTGACAGTGTGACAGTGCCGGCTTTGTTCACTGAAAAAAAAAATGAAGAAAATTTAACTTACGCATTTTGAAATATTTCCTTTTTCTTGGTCAAATAATAAAGCGGCCCCAAAACATTGAGTAGCTAGACGCCACCCTATTTCATTTTCATTCACCAACTATGCACATATCTAGCACTGAGATGACTACAATGTCCATGGCAAAATTCAAACCCCTCACCATCTTCATCCTCCTCCTTGTTTGCTCGGTTAACATCTCCACACATGCTTCTTTTAAATTCTCTCAGGCTTCTCAAATTCCTGATGCATGCCACTAATTTTCCTATATGCTAAGTTTGTATGCTCTTTATTCCAGGTTCTATTATGACAAAGGCTCGGGACATGTATTTGGACGGAGCTTCAGGTTAACTGGAGCGGAGGTGTACGTACATTTGTACTGTATCAGAGTTCCTTTTGCATGAAAAAAATCACAACATGGCAGCTGCTGAGGAATAAGAAACAGACGAGGTCTTTGTCATGTTTGGCTTTTTTCCTAAGAATGTAAGTAGTATGATGGGAAATTAAGGGTTATTTAGCTATGAATTCTATATCTAAATTAGGGTAAAGCCTACTCACATTATGTATCTTTTTATGTTTCAGTTTAAAGTTTGTACTTTGCGTTGAACAATCCAAAGCCAATGAAACAATCCTAGTCTTTCTTTTGCATCTATATTGCATCTGTACTGGGTATTGCACTGCATAAAGCCAAGGGATTCATCTGTTTGTGTTTTCCGTTGCAGATCAGTCTAATTAAACTATCAATCAACTTTCTGAAGCTTCCACTTGGATCAAACATCAAATTATATCAGGTGTGTTGAAGTTAATTCTTCACATTTGGTTGAGCACTCACTCCACTTTGTACCGATGGGCTTCATGTCTGATTGTGACAGTAGGATCACAGAATCATATGTCGGCGTTGCTTAACAATAGGTTATAGCTTTGCTTGCTGCCTGTTGGCTTTCTTGTGACAGGAATAGAGCAAGACGTGGAGTTTAGATGAGAGAGTAATGCATCTATGTTCTTGTTCGTTGTCTTGTGCTGAGCCCCGCGGAACAAATTATTTTTGTGTATACATCTTGTGTGCTTATATTTGATCTTTCAGTTTATAAGCTGAGGTTATAGCTTTTTGAGTTATTATGAGTTTTAAACATATTTAATCATGTATATGTGTCTATTAGATTACTCGATAGCACTGTTTTTGACTGCTCAAATGATGCAAGAACCGGCTTTAACATCAAATTTAACAATGTGGAGTCTTTTTGGACCGCAGTTAGAATTGTGGAGTCTTTTTGGAGCGGAATTGCAGATTGATTGTTGGAGTTCTGGAGTTTTTGGAGTCATTTTGGAGCGGAGTTGTTGTTGAGGTGCGGCGCTACGTCAATGTGGCAGAGGAGTTCTCTGTTCTCTTTTTCTTTTTTTCTCTCTCTCTTCTTTTCTTTTCTTTTCTTCTGTTTTTTTGGGTGCAATTTTTGTGTGAGAGGCATAATGTATCCTGGTTTTTCTTGAGTTTGTTTCATTAAAGCTCTTTTTAATGAAACGCCGCAGAATTTCCCCCCTCGTTTTTTACTCAAAAAAAAAAAAAAAAAAATCAAATTAACAATACTGCATCCATCATTGAGTAGAATGGGTATTGAACTAGACCAAAGCAAGTCTAGTCCAGATTATATTACGGGGTCCGATATGATCCCAGATAAAAATAGCATCCTGCCGAGTATCAGTTAAAATCCATTATTTCTTGTCAAGTCCAAACTTGAAATACCAATTAAAGTTTATCTTTACTGGGTGTTACTATAATTTCACTTCATATATAGTAAGACTTTGATTTTTGTAAGGGCCTCTTAGTCTCCAAATTATCTTCAGACTCCAAATTATCTTCAGACAAATAACAACTATAATGACCTGAGCTAGAGTCTTAAGTTGTCAAAGGTTGAATCCTTGCCTTCTCACCTCCAGGCTCTGGGAGGGCAACAACACTATCGTGCTCCCTCTGGAGAGAAAGACTGGCTCAAGAAGGACTCTACGCCTCCACATTGTTCTCTCCTCCGCTGGAACCCCACCACGATCGCTCGCAATGTTTGTAGAGAGAAATAGGTAGATCAGAACATCACCGGTCCTTCAAAATCTAATCGTAGTTCAGAGAGGATGGGAAACCCGTCTTCGCAATACCTTTCCGTCTCAGTCATTATAACAAGGAACCATTCCTCATCGTCGAGATGTGAAATTTCCATCACAATTTACTGCATAGGTTCACATTTGAGAAAGCTCTCCCTTCCTGTTTTATCTCATTCCAGCAATCCATGCGTTGAGCCCACCATCCACCAAGTAAGCTCATGGGAAGACTTAACAACATGTAGAAAGACTGAAAGGTATAGAATTATCTGTTGGTATGCCTTCCACCAAATAAGAGGAAGCGACATTTTCAACCCAGGAGAGTAATGAGCAGCACCCAGTGAGTTAGGGAAGCAAGTAGATGCACTGATGTTTTTGTGGGGGACTACATTCCTTAGAGGGAAGCACTGCAGAGAGACAACGAAGACGTGGAGATTAGAAAAGAAAATAACGATCACACTATTATATAATCATTTAGGCGGATCACATTGCTTCAAAAAAATTGTAGGCTCAAGGAAAAACAGGTAACAAGTCCACAAAAAAATAGGCTGCATGATGGAATTATTATCCCTTACCTTGCTGCTCTGGATCGGAATTATAACAAATCCATTAGATGGTAAGTGTGTGAAACTTACACACGCGACAGCATAACGGGTGCTTCCACCATGTCACTGATTGTGACAAACACGATTGCACATCACATTCACATCTTATTTGCTGCTTCACCAGCCAAAAATTTCAACTTTATACATGGTCATTCACCATAGCACAGGCACAAGAAATTTCATGAAGCCCAGAGAATATCAACTCGATATCACCACCAATGTGCATATTAAGGCAGCTGAAACCCACTCATCCTTCCAGTAGAAACAAGATTCTCTCTCACAATAGCAGTGTTCAAAACTACATAAAACGTTCAGTCTCTAATCAAAGATTCCTTTAAAAAAACACACTCTCTTTTGGTTTTTATCAGTCCAATTAGTAACAAGATTTAATGTTATTTGAGAGGCACTTACATGCCATCCCAACTTTCCCACCTACTGAAGGCAAGAACAGCAGATTTCAACGATCCACCAACTCAAAAACACAAGTTATACATCATCGGGGTAGAGCACCAAACAGCTGGGTGAAGTTATAATAGTTGTCGCAATGTGATACTAGGAACCTCTTCGAGGCATGTGCTACAGATTCTAAACTATAACAACACAAGATGGAATTCCTAATTCCGCCACTGAGTGACTTCTGACGCAAAATTTGGATGTGGATGGTGCTACATGATGTTGGCCTGGGCAAGTTTGGCTTTAAGCCTTTGTATCTCATCATCTTTGAGTATGTTCCTGTTGCAAGAAAATAAATGTCTCAGGGACCAAATTTCTCGAAAGTATTTTTGTACTTTATTCCTGAAAGTGCAATTACCTCAGTTGCAAATCAGTGACTTCTTGTATCAGCTCCTTCTCCCTTTCTAGTGATGCTTCCAACTGCAAAGAGGCAAATGTGTCAAATAAACAGAAAGCTTCAAGAAATACCATGCTTCTCAAAATAATTAAGATTTGGAAGCCATGAAGTTCATATACTAACTCAACAGGAACTTAAAAGCCTATGGATTGCCTATTCGAGTGACAGAGTTATTCCTTCCAAAGTTTCAGTTACAGCTTACTTGAATTGAAGGAGGTGACATTTCTGCAGCTTACTTGGATTAAATTATAGGACAACAATTAATAGTCATGAGAAAGAAAATAAAAATAAGCTCCACACCACACTGCATGTTAGGCATTGCAAGTCTGTTGTCGATACCTTGCGTGCCTGTAACTCTATGATTTATATTCTATCTGGAACATTATCTTATATGTCCCTTAGCACTCCAATTTTTTCCATTAATCGTTATGTTCCTACCTTTCTTTAAGATTCATTTGATAATGATAACATCTTCACTTGTGCTGCTAAGCGTGTTTTATACTTGTTTGATATACAATGTTGGCCCACATCCACCAACCTGAGCTTTGGGTGAAGTAGTTATATCATAGCACCGCATTTCAAGAGGTCTTGGACTCATGCCAACCATTGGAAATTAAATAAAATGCTATATTCTAAGCAGATTTAAGATCGCCATATTATTCTCAATTAAAGCAGATTTAAGAAAAACACTGGCACGTATTTTCAAACAGATCTGCAAAGAAAATACCATTGTGCAGAAAAACTCAGGTTTCAGCTCACAAAAAGGCACTGACAACTTGCAGCAGTCTTAAATTGTAAGGGATTCCCTCAATCCTCATAACTTTGGAGGTTTTGGTGGAGTGTAGTGGCAGGGATCTTATTATTTTAAGCATTAAATTGCTTAAAGCTGACAATGATAGATGAGTACAAGTATTGGCAATCAAATATTTCAAATAGAACACTGAGATGTATTATGAATTTTGGACTGTTTCATCACCAAGTTTTCCGAATAGACAATAAGTCATCTCTTCTGTGGAATCTGATTTTCTAAATATCTAATAGCACTTAGCACCTACTCTTACTCTTACTCTGAAGATTCTCTAACCATGACCCCAGACTGAAGGTCGAGGAGTATAGTGCCCTGGTTCTGATGTGTACATATCGAATTGTATTTTATTTTCTGCCATCTATAGATTCACTATGTTGGTTGCTCCGTCTTCTGTAAGTTTGTGAAAATGCTTCTCATAACTATCATTAAAATCTCATTACTTTAGCCCATCCAATACTCCTAAAAATTAAATTCAATGCCACCCTCCATTATTTATATAAGACACACAAATGCCAGTATCAACGTCATCCAGCTTACCTCAGCTCTAATCCAAAATTTAGCTTGCTAGTTGCTCACAACTGTGGTATGGTCCACCCAATTTTCTCATCTTGAGAAGGGATGTCTGATGTACTAGATCGATAACTTGTTGCTACTATTGCGCACAGAACAAGAATTCAAGAACTTTTGTACATTAGCAGCCAAAATAGAGCCGCAGGGTGGGTGGTGGTTGGGGGGCGGCATGGTGCAGGTTACAAATTAGGCTTGGATTAGATTAATTTTCAAATCTGATTAGATATCTTGATAACAAAAAAGTTACGGTCAAATTAGTCTGATCATATCAACACTGGTTTATATTTCAAGTGAAAGAACTGCCAGAATGCTAAGAGACCAGTTGTAATGCATATATATTTTATTTTAGACAATTATGACATTGTGCACTAGTGATGATCAGTGTTCTAAAATCTGTTTATGTGGCCGATTGTGCGGCAGCATAATCCTATTCAGGGTACGACTGCATAGAAGAGGTCATATGCGGCCCAGTTATGCGGTTGACCTTCTTATTCGGACCTATGTGGGTTATGCACCCGCATACCCAAATAATTAGGTGAATAAGAGGGTCAGAATTTTGAGTTTGGTTTGCGAATTAACTAATTAAATGCATTCAACCCACAAACCCGTTACTTATAAGCTTAAGGTTAGGAACTTAGGGTTAAGGCTGGCCCCAACTCTCTCCCTCTCTCTCTCTTGTTGCGGCAACGGGAAGGCGGCGGGGGGAGCCAACGGCAACTTGTTGAGCCGTGACAATTTGTCGATTTCGCTATTCAATAGTCATTGCTCATGCTCATAATTTAATAGGTTGATAATATTTTTCCTGATTCTTTTGACGTTTTAGCCATTTTCAGCATTTGATATATTTATTTGTGTACAAATATAATTATATATATTAAAAAATTGTTTTCACGTAATTCTGCATATCCGTATAATCAACGCATAAACCCATTATACCCTATGCGCTGTTGGACTGTACAAAATAATGAAACCGCACTTTATAAAATTGATGCTGCTCTATTTTATCTAAGAAAAGTATATTTGTTAAACCATTCTCACTGTAGATTTATTTCAAAAAACTTTTTGATAGCAACATCTCTCTGTACAACCCTTTACAAGATGTCTGTTTGGACATTTTTGGATGATGTATGTAAAGAAATTGATCATGTTTATCATCATCTTCTTCTGGTTATGCTTCCATGAATCACACGCTAATTTTTGAAGGAAAGCAAGCACTGGTACACATGCTTAATTGAACAGTGACTCTTCCTTTAACTTTGTTATTGAGTTATCTAGGAGTATGAGTTTTTTTTTAAGGGGGCAAACTAAAAGAAATAAAATTTGAACCTTTAAAGACTTTTAGTTACTAAATTGAGTCATTCATTTGTTTACCAATAATATTTTCATCATTCTGTGTTATGTAATATTTAGTTTTATAGTACATTTTCAGTAAAGACATGTTGGAAATTTAAAAACCATGGTTTCAAATATCGGCCAATTTCAATATGTATCGGCAATATTGTATCAGGTTTTGAATTACCAGATATGATATTAACCCTATAATATCAGCTAATATGATGATCATTGCCGATATTGACGACAAATATTGATACTAAAAATCATTTGGCCGATAGCGATATTTAAATCATGATCAAAACTTTATAGAGGTTAAGAAATGTTTATATTTATGTTATGACATAACAATCACCCAAGTAATGTCTAACACAAATGGGTGAAGCAACAGTCCAAAAAATGAATCAAACTATTACCTATAACCAAAACCTATAGTGAAAACACAACTGGGCAAAGGGACATACTATGTATAATTCTCAAGTATAAACAATGGCCACTTACCAAAGAAATTGTAGATGCTGATATCGATAGCCCATCTGTTGAGCGATTAACTGATGCAATGGAACCTCATGATGTTCGTTTCAGTTAAAAAGAGGAAATTGACTTTTAAGAGATAAGACTAAAACCTGATTGTTCCCCAGCGCACAGTTGCCTCATCACAGAAAGAGAATAATCCTGCTTATCAAAACAAAGCAAAATAAAGATCATATAAAAGAATAAAGCGATGTTGATATAATATCTTTCTCCATACCCTTTGAAGCATACTAGTCTGCAGAATACAAAGCATTTTCTGGAAAAGTGAACCAACGTTTGATGTAGTATCTGAAGGCAATGGTACAGTTGGAGAAGAAACTTGTGAAGGTGATGGTACAGTTGGAGAAGGAATTTGTGAAATCACCTAAGCATCCATATACCACATGGATAAGTAATTTTTTATTATAACGAAATAAATTTGAAAGGACCTATAGTATAAGTTAGAACGCATATTGCAACATGCTGATTTTATAACATAAAACGGAATAAGAGCAGTAGGCCACCATTGGATTTAGAACTTTAAGTTTAAAATAATAGGTTGGTAATAAACATCAAAAAAATGAAGTCATTTCTAGAGTAATGCAATGATTTTTGAGAGAAGAGTGGCAGAACAGAACAAGTCAGTATTGTTAGACATGAAAGTATCGCGGAATTACCAACAGTTAGACAATACAACTTCAGAACAAGTTTTTAAAAACTGTGAAATCTCCAACACCTATGTTTCAACAAACACTATATATTTTAAAGCCTCATGTTATCCACTAAACTAATAAATATCATCCTACTTCATATCTAAAGAGACATATTGATGTAATACGGGAGAATCGCAATCACCTTCAAATCAAAGAAATAGAAAACTAGGATTTTGACAAGAAAATAAATAAGATAAATTAGGGTTTAAGAGACAGAAATAAAAACTGAATAGATTTTGGGCTTCACACCCCTTACACCACGGGCTTCACCCCCGTTAAACTACGGGTTTCACACCCAATCTAAAAAACTCAAGAGTTCTGAAATTTTAACTGAAAATTTAATTCATTCATTCATTATTTATCTTATTCATTGAATTGAGCCTCTTTAAATAGGCTGCTACAAAGTAAAATTTCACATCACAAGCGATGTGAAACTAAACAATAAAACTTACAATAAAAGCAAATAAAAAGACTACAATAGAAAGTAACTAAAAGTGATTCCCATTAATTCTCTCCGGCTTGAAAACATTCATCTCCGGTGAACGCAATGATAAGTAGCAAGGCAAGCACAACAAGGTTGAACCTCATCGCACATCTTCAATCAGGCCAAGATGATTGTCGGGGAAGTAGCACTGACGCGTCATAGCTGAACCAAGGTGGTGGAGGTGGAACTGATTTCTGTGATAGATCGGATGTGAAGGATAAGAGGTCGAGCGAATCACAGATAGCAGACATATGTGAATCATCCATGATGAAAACTGAAACGACTGCACTTGCACCATAAGTAGGCTGATCTCCTGTGAACCTGTCTCTTGTAGACATATTTGCAAGGGGTCATACTCATCCCTGTTTTAAATATCGGCCGATTCGGCCGAGATATCGTCCGATATCTCCGTTTTTACCTGCTGCCAAAACAATATGGTATAATTATTCGTCATATCGTTTGTAGTAAAAAACGGCCGATATTGAAATATCGGCCGATAAATCGCCTAATATTGGCCGATAAATCGCCAGATATATCACCCAATATGAAATAATATTTATTGCATGACTGCGTGCAAATTTACATTATTTTTTACTGTGTTTGCTAGCATATTACATCATTTTTATTAGGTAAATGATATGAATGACTCTAAACCAACTATTAATTATCAATATTTCATTATATATATTGTCCAATATGAACGCCTGATATGCGCGTACATCCCCGAAATCTCCCCCGATATCCGATATCTGATATGAAAAACCCCATCCGATACGATTCTAATATCTGATATTTAGAACCTTAATACTCATCAAGCTATCTCAATGATAATGAGGCCCTTATACCTGTCAAATATGGTACTAACTTCATAGTAGGCTCAGTTGAACAATCTACAAGGGTCTTAATAGGCAACTCTATAACTTCTGTGGGGCCGTGAGAAAATCTCTTCTTACAGTAACACCAACTCAGCAATAACATCTGGCCCTGTCTCTAGTTCATCATCAACGTGTAGAGTATACCGATTACGAAAGAGCTCTTGTAAGGCAAACAAATCTCGACAGTTGATATGACTGTCTTGCCACCACCAATAAGCTTTTCCGTCCAGTCTCATTTTGGTATAATGATACTATTTTTTAAGATGTCAGGGGAAAATAACTGAAAATTTTTCAAGATAATTTCTCACTTATCGTACTCATAATGATCAAGAGACTCCAAAAACGCGGGACAGCCGTATGCATCATGGTTCACAGTCGCAGTCTCAGCCGTCGACTCGGTGGGCACTGAGATGAATCGATCTCGGCGACTCGGATCGGTCTTGGGCGATACGCGCAAAACGCTACATAAAAAGTCCAAAAATTTCTGAAAAAATCACGACCAATTATAAAAGAAATGTAGACATCCACATTCGTATATCATATATCCAAAAAATATCACCTAGCATACTAAACATAAAGTGAAAGTATAAATACACGCGTCGTCGGTAGAAGCATATCAAAATACATGCACAATATAGTAATTAGACAAACTACATTCATAAATACATGCTAATGTAGTTATTTTCATATTGAATTGCGATGAGGCACAAAATCATCATCATAATCATCTCTATGAAAAGTAGATAAACCGATTCTAATACTCGTAAATCTCTCAAGTTGTGGTCTGTAGTCATGAACATATGTCACACCATAATGTTGGCCTGATGTCAAACTCAACATTTGCATATGACCTTCAAAACTATAAGTTCCTCCATCAACACTATTGTTGCCATCATTATTGTCATCACCACCGTCGCCGCCAGTACTGTCATCATTATCATCACCATCTTCACCATCTTCACTAGTAGAATTGAATAAAATCCTCACATCTTTATCACCACTACCATCATCATCCGCTTCTCTTATACCTTGAAAGGGCGAGAGGGCGGAGAGATCGGAAACAGGGAGGGAAGGGGAAGGGACAGAGAGACGGGAGATGAAAAGGGAGAGAAAAAGAGCGGGAGGGGGAGAGAGAAACAGAGAGAGGGGGAAGGAAAGAGACAAGAGAGACGGGAGATAGAGAGAGGGGAGAGAGAGACAGAAGGAGGGAGAGGAGAGAGACAGAGAGAGGGAGGAACATCAACTGGGGCTGGGAAGGAGCGGTCGGCGACGATCGGGCGGTGGCGGAGTCCAGATCTGAGCGGCGAAGATCAGGCAGCGACGACGATCTCTAGATCTGAGCGAGAGAGAGATAAGTTTCTTTTTTTTCTTTTCTTTTTTCTTTATACTCGTTCGTCACGGGTGAATATACGTTTCGAGCTGACTCGATCGAGAATCGAGTCGTCTCTGTCGACTCGTCCGAGTTGGTCTCCTCTGAGTTGAGTCGACCAACTCGTGACTCAGACTCGTCTAGGAGCGAGCCGAGACGGATACGACTCGGTCGAGTCGTCTCCGACTCGGCCGAGTCTTTGAACCGTGATATGCATACCCGTTCCACCTCTTTCTCATCAGTGTCAGTATTTATATAACTTCCACAAAAGAAAAATCCTATAGAGTTAAAATCAAAATTTCAGTGTAGGAACTCAGAAATTACCCTAAAGGATCATTGTTCTACTGCAAAAATAATAAGGCTCCAAACAGAGGCTTGTAGAGGTCAAATCTACTACCCAACTAATGTGACTTCTATCTAGAAGCTTCAGGACTCAGTCACGAATTTAGTGCTTCAAACGGAACTCAAATTGGACTCCGAACGGGCCAGAAACAGGCTCTGAAAGCTGAATGTACTGAACTGGCTCAGTGAGCCGGGGAGGAAGGACTATGGCACTATTGAAGGGCTCGTCGGCGATGGATCAGAGCAGGGCTCATTAACGAGGGAGGAGGAGATGGAGGAACTCTTGAGTTTTGGGTGGCAATGAAGAGGCAGGTTTGGTTGTGGCAGAAAGGATGGAGATGATAGGCTGCTGATGACGATGATGGTGATGGATGGAGATATTGTAGGCGGAAATGGTGAGGATGTTGTTGCTAGATATGGTGAGGGTGATGATGAAGGTGGAAGCGGCAGGAATGAGGGTGATATTGCTGCTTTCGTGGGTGGAGATGGTGAGGGAATTTAGGGTTAGGGTTCCTGATGGTGGAGGATGATGATGATGGAGATAATGATGATGGAGAGATGATGGGTGTGATGGTGAAATGATGGAGATTGAGATTATGGGGAAGATGAATAGTAATCGGATGATTACTATTCATGAAACAATACTTTTTTTGGAGTAGATCTAGGGTTTGGGTCTAGATCTGAAAAGTGGTAGAAGGTAGGGTTTGAACAAAAGAGGATTGTTTTTTCAAGGTGAAGATGATGATTACTCTTCACGAAACAATACTTTTTTTTGGAGTAGATGGGTTTGGGTCTAGATCTGCAAAGTGGATCAAGTTAGGTTTGAAGAAAAGAGGATTTTTTTAAAAAGGATTGAGACCGAAGATCTGATACCAACTGATGTAATACAAGAGAATTACAATCACCTTCAAATAAAAAAAATAGGAAACTAGAGTTTTGATAAGAAAATAAATAAGCGAAATTAGGGCTTAAGAGATGAGATAAGAATCGGATAGATTTTGGGTTTCGCACCCCTTGCACCACGAACTTCACACCTCAATCTCAAGAACTCAAGAGTTTTGAAATTTTAACTAAAAAAGCAACTAAAAGTGATTCCCATCAAATATCTCATGTGATAAGAACTCTTTCACAAAATCAAGAGTAATCTAGCTATCAAAGATGATTTACATAGAGAAAACTTGTTTGGAACTTTGCATGGAGTAAATTGCAATTATTAAATCTATGTTGCCGGACATAACTTATATAGAGAAACTTATTTGTTGCTAAGAAAAATATAGATGAACCACCAGTTGCACATTAATTCTTCCTAAAATAAACAGAGGGACTAACCTGCATACTGTGGCTCTTCTGTAGGCCAATAGTTGGAAGAGCCTGAAAGAAAATCAAGTTAACCATCAGCTCAACAACAATTTCAAGAAAAACCCAGGTTGAGTTTGAATCGGAAGGGTACCTTTTCCATGTCCAGTTTCTCAGATGTCACTTTAAAACGCCCCTTTTGTTGTACAACCGGAGGTTTTGACTTATCGTCAAGGTCATCAGAATTTGACGCTGCAGTGAAAACCTCTTTAGATGACAAGAATCAAATTATAGCCCACAAAAATTTTGTTGAGTTAAGAACAAAATGTATAAAATCAATGGAAAATATTTCATATTCATGCCTGATGACTTGGATGCTTTCATTGCTTCTGAAGGCATCTCAGTTACTGAAGACACATCTCCATTACAATTTCCCATGTTCTGCTGCTGATTTTGTTGCTTCAAACTATAAATTTGAGTAGAAGCCAGATTTTAAAAGGATTGATATTAAAAATGAAATTTTAAGGGGGAAAAAATAAACATTAACCTGCAATATTAAGATTGATTACAGCAAGGTAGTTTACAACTTTAATGCTCAATATTAATGCTACTGTATATAATTCTCCCGACATCTAAATACTCTGTTCATTGAAATGAATATGTTCTACTATGGTGGCTACCAAATTGTTTGGTTTGCTGCACTATTTTAACTTTAGAAATCTGCTAGAAGTCAGTTTATAAAACATGATGTCTTCCAACACTAATCATAATGATTTTCCCCCCTTTTTCTTGGTGTGCGTGGGATTTGTGAAAGAATATTTTGATAACTGTGATTGAGTAAAAGAATATTTGTCAAAATAAACATTCAGGTTCAATAAGGGTATGAAGGTCTGCCTAAACAAATGAGATCGTTTATTAGGGATATTGTTTGAATAAAAGATCTAATTAGTTTATCCACCAATTGCAAGCACCATTTGGACCTCCAGACCCTTATTGAACCTGAGGTTCTACTTGCGCACACAAAAACCTTCTAATTTCAAAATAGGTTAATTTGATTCCCACTTGGATCCAAGAATTAACATCCAGTGACATGGTGCATAACAAGGCTCACCGGGTTCCATCCAGAGCCTCCTAAGCCTTTAAATTAGCTTCATAAGTTATTTTGCACATTTAAAACTTATTCAGAATACCCTTCTTACTAATTAGGTGGTCATTTTAATGCGCAAACTTTCCAACCTACATATTGTGATACTTTTTCCCTATTATAGTTAAAAGTCTATGGGTCTTGGACCTTACTCTTTGGTTAGGTCCTCCAGAAGCATGTTTGGCCCTATAGTTAGTGTTAAAATATATATACCCCAACCCTCATCTCAGTTTCGAAGTTTTGGTGCAGTGGTAGAGTCTTTAATATGATATCAGATTAACCCAGATTCAATTCCCACCGGCGCACATTAAAAAGCGGATTTAAAACAAAAAAAATACCGCTATCACGAAAAGCCCAGGTTTTGATCCATAAAAAGGACGTTCGACCTGTGGGAGCATGTTAAAATAAAAATGTCTCAACCATCATCTCAACTTTGAAGTTTTAGTGCGGTGGAGACTTTAATAGTTAGTTCTACTAATCCATTTGGAGATTGCTTTTGTCTATTTATGTTCAGTGATCGTGATGTGAAACGTGTATGGGACGGAAGCAATAGATAAATTAACTCAACGATACGCTTCACCAACACCAACAAGAAAGATCATTAGTTGAAATTGAATTAAAACAGATAATATTAGATTATGTTATGTTGATTATGCAAGTGCTTATCAATTTCAATATTTAAAGTACTAATTAGAAACTTTTATTTATACAGAAAATCAAGCTCTATACGCAATAAAGAAGTCAAGCCATCACAAGAGAGAAACAGAATCACTCGCTCACTTTTAATGTATATCTAGACTTGTAATTAAAAAGTTGATGTAATAAAAAAATAGCTGAGATGGTTGTAAATATGATCTTAGCTTGCTTGTTGATTGTTGGTTGATTTTTAAACTCACGCCGATGAGAAGTACAGTCGACGAAAACATGTCGTCGAGGAGTCGAAGCGCTTATGCAAACTGTTGGCCCAGAGACCCTTCACCTTAGTTTTAATGATGATTAACTTATGCAGGTTAGTTTGCTAATGATCATGTGTTTAATAAGTTTCAGATATTGATTAAGATCTTAGTAGAGATTTGACTTCAACAAAATATTCACAATCAAAGTGTTGAAGCAAATAAGTATTGATTCAAGAGCTCACATCGCAACGATCGTATCTAGCTCCTTTGTATCAAGTTTCGATCGAGTCATCTTGGAGATGAAGATCGACGAGAAGACTTCGGTTTGTTTAGTTTAGTTTTTATTTAGATATTGTGTAAGAATATATTAGTCTTGATATGCTCAAGTACACACACAAGTTCAATAGTTTTGGTTTCACCGTTTTGAAGTTTTCATGAATAGATAGAATCAAAAGAAGTTTACATGGTTTAAATGTGTATTGGATTCCATCAACATACATTATTGTTTCATATTGTAGAAAAACTTAGTTTGATGATTCTAGTTCATGATTTCAAGTTTTATTTTTAACAAAACCTAGTTTTGGATTTAATGTCAAAAACATAGATATATCTTTAATATATGTAGGATTCTATCCATACACACTATGCTTCAAAAAGTATTTCTATATCATGTTTTTGTATTTATACAAGTTTTAGAGAAAATGTATTTTCATTTCAAAATTCTAAGTTTAGAAAATACAGTTTTTGTTTAAGCTAATACTTTCATGCCTCAAAAATAGTTCAAATAGTTTGTAATATGTGTTGATTTGTTGTCACACATATTTGTCCTTCAAATATTTACATGAACCTACTTTTGTGGAATTTATAAAGTTTTATGAGAATTTTTAGGTACTTAACAAGTTACATTTCAAACCCTATAACCCTGATTTTTGGGCTACTACCGGTCGACCGAAGCCTGGCTCGGTCGACCAATGTGCACGGAAGTGCACAGGGTTTAGCGGTCGACCGAGCGATCGACCGATCCAGAGAGTCTGCTCTCTAGATCTGGCCCCGGTCGACCGACCAGAGAGACCAGCTCTCTGGTTTTGACCTCGATCGACCGAGCGATCGACCGACATCCAGTTTGGTCGACCGCTAACCCCAACGGTCCGAATCTGACCATTGGCCGGTTGACCGGGGGGTCGACCGACAGGTCATTTCTGACCTGTTTTGAATCCCAACGGCTATATTTTCAGACCCCCTATAAAAATGAGCCTTTGAGGCCAGTTTTCACTAAGATTTTTGAGAGCTAAAATTTTCATGTTCTACAGAGTTTTCAAGAAGCTTTCAAAACAAGTTTTAGAGTTTTAATCTCTCTATCTTTATTTAGTTTCAAAGTTTTTGAAAAATAAAAAAATAAGTTTTGCGATTCTAGTTCTTGTCCAAAATTTCTGTATCTTATTTAGAGTTTTTCTCAAGTATTTTCTTTGTGTTTTCTTTTCAAAACACTTTATTTTCTCACACTTGAGCTATCAATTCTATTCCTATCTTTAGGATCTTATTTTTGTGAGAAAAAATATTTGTAATCTTTTGAGATCACCAAGAGAGTTTATGATCATAGGATCACCAAGTTGTAAACCTTTTGTCCTTGCTTTGGCTTTGTGTCTTCCCTCTTGTGTAGAGGTGATTGTGTTTGAGAGAGGATTTATGTACTCCAAGTTTTGAGTTGCAATTCCTCAGTGGAGGTCCCTTTGTGGAAGGTCATGTGTGGACATAATGAAAATTCTTCTGTGTGAAGGCGGAGACGTAGGGCCTGTTTGGTTAAGGGTGGAAGTGAGGAAGTGGTAATAGTTCCCTTTGGAACTTGGGAATTGGTTAGTAAGTTTTCTGGTGTTTGGATGTTGTTGGGAAGTGTGGTTTGAAAAATGTTATGTCTTTTCCAGTGTTTGGATGGTAATGAAAAGTGAAAGTGGAAAAGTTGACCACAAAGTTGACAGCAAAATATTATTAAAATAAAAATTAATTAAAAAAATAAAAAATGGACTGTAATTAGAATGCAAGTGAGATTTATATGACCAAAAAATTAACTGTTTGATGCTACAACTTATTACAAATGAGATTTACATGACCACAAAATTAACTGTAGCACTCTGGAAGTGAGGAAATGATTGTGTAAAAGAGAGAAGAAAAAAGAAAAAGGGGTTTTCTTATTTTCCTTTTCCGGTGTTTGGATAGATAGGGAAGTGAGCAATTATACTTCCTCATTTCCTTACTTCCGCCCACTTCCTTGCAACCAAACACGCCCGTAGAGCAGTGGCTTGAATCTCGAAACATATCCTTGTGTTTGCGCTTGAATCTTTCTCTCTCAACTCTATCTTTGTTTATATCTTGCATTGCTTTACATTGTTCATATTCATATACATGCTTGGTATTGCTTGTGCACCTACATTTGTGTTCAATCAAGAGAGCTTTTAAAGTACCTCAACTCTTAATCTAGAGGAATCTAGAGGAGTAATTTCAGAGCCATTCACGAGCAATTAAGTTTTAAATTCCGCATCATTTGCCTTAAATTAGCTTGTACACCTATTCACCCCTAGGTGTACTTACAATTAGTATCAAAGGTAGCGCTCTTGATATTCAGTTTAACCATCTAAGAGTGTAATCTTTGGATTGCTAATCAATAGTTGCTTTACACACATATAGTTTATACACTCATGAATTTTCTTGACTCACCTGTATGATGTTTCCAACATCGATATGTGAAAGTTTAAGATGAGTGCATACCTCAAAGTCTTAGGATTGCATGTTTATCTTGCCACTACCAAGAAATCTTATTTTACTAATGACAAGTACATTGAGGCTAATACACAAGCCATGGAGGCACTTAGGCACATACTAAATAAAGAACATTTATTTTTAATTTCTCATTGTGATTTCGCTTTTATAGTGTGGAACATATTGACTTCTCTCAAAGAACAAATGACAAATATTTTGGAGAAGGAATCTAGTGGGAAGGAGTCCGGCGAAGCTTGTTATATGGTCCAAAGGAATGACTCCCTTGAGGTAAACTCGGACACTCAACTACATGATAGTGCTAGTTTTTCGTATGATGAAATGATATGTATGCATATGCTTTAAATGAAAAACTTTTCATGTTTTATGAAAACTTGCTTTCAAAGTACAAAGCTTTGAAAAATAAGAGTTTTGATTTAAAAAGAGAAAATGGGAATTTGTTTTCTAAACTTGATTTAATTTTGTAAGAAAGAGTTGAGATTTCAAATGAGAGGGACTCATTGAAAGTTCAACTTGACCTTACTTTAAATGAAAATAAAATTTTGAAAAATGAAAATGAATTTGATCTTATTTTGAAGAAAAATGAGGTTTTGTCTTCAAAACTTAATTTTGTTTTAAAAGAAAATGATTCTTTGAAAAATAAATTATTTTAATTTTAAAAGAATTAAAATTTGTTTCAAAAGAAAATATTTCTTTGAAAATGATTTTATTTTCCATTCTTATCATGATTCTATTGATACATCTCCTAGTGATAAGAATTTTGTTGCATGCTCTACTCTTCTTCAATTATTAATAATGATATTTACATGTTGAAGAACAGTGTAAATTGTTTGGGCTCCACTTTGAGCCAATGTGTCATGCACCACACACGATTGGAATCCATGTTTCATAAAAAATATGCTCCATATAATCATGCACACAAACCACGGCATACACATGCTTCTCATGATCACACACATGACACCATGTATGCTAATGTGTACACTTGTACACATTGTGGATATACGTGCCACCTTCCAAAATTTTGTTATGATAGAATACATAATTCAAATTTTATAAATAAATTTGTTTGGGTTAGGAAAAGTGCAACCCTCATGTACCCAAGAAAGTGTGGGTACTAAAATTTACTTCTATTGAATTTTATGTAGGTGTTGGCTCTCACTTGACGTGAGAGTATTGGTGCCTTGATGATGGATGCGTTCGAGCTCAAAGATCATATTGATGGATGCATCACTTTCGAGGAAAGTTTTGGTGGAAGGACCACCATGATTTTGAAGACCTAGAGACTAGTTCATATGCTTTGGTAACTATCTCTAACTCCTATTTTGTTTACATGTTTTTTATTGTTGATTATTAACATGTTTTTTATTTTAATGTTCATTATCTTAAATGCAATGTTATTAGACATGTGATATACATAGATAGTTTTTGAGATACACTCATGTTTATATGAATTCATATTTTTGTGTTCTTACTATTGTTTAACTAATATGTATATCTTAGTTCTAATAGCACATGCATTTAGCCTAATGATCATGTTGTTTATATTTTGTGTTTCATATTTTGATTACTTATTTAGATGTAGTTTTCATTAAAATTTGTGTAATACTTGTATAATTAGTGAGCTACACTTGATTATCATGTGTGTGTGCTTCATTTCTCATTTGTACTCATTACATGTACTTGTATAATCTTGTTTTGATGATTCTTTCATCTTTATTTGTTTTTTCTATTTTGTACATGTTTTCGTATTTTGCTTCATGTACATGTTAATTTCATCCAAAACTATATATATACATGTCTATCCTAGAGCCGCTTACCTTCATGCAATATTCTTTTGTGCACTCGTTTATATTTGGAATATGTATGTATATTTTTAGTTTTGACAAAACATACATATACCTTGAACCTTATTTAGTTTTTGATAAAAATAGAATTTCTCATGTTTGATGATTTTTATGTTTTTGAGTAAGGAATTTCATGTGAGCTTTATTGATTTATTTTCATGTATATGGTCCTTACATGAATCCTGTACACTCGATATATTTTGTTTACTCATGGTTCGATTCATGAGCCTATATGAGCTTTATAAATTTTTGAGTATTAATTCTCGTGTAGTTTTCATATATTATGGAATATATATTTATTTTATTCCTTATTTGAAGGATTTCGTACTAATTTTTAAAATATCATAAAACTACTTTTTTTATTCTTCAATTTGGTAGTGATTTTCAAACTATGCTAAAATGATTTTCAAATCATATTTTTGAAAACCCTTACCTTCTAAGGGCAGTTGGTTGGGCGATCATACTTCGTACATCCTCATTGTAAAATCTATTTAAACATGTGCATGAATAGGGTGGTAGATATGAGATATACATGATCTTAATAAAAATTCATTTTTGTATACTCATATTTATTTTTTATATGTATACATCTTAATTTCAATAGATATTATATTGCTCCGATCATACATATATATAGATATTTTCTTGTGCTTATTATATAATGTCCATACATTTTAAAGCACAAATTAATTTTATACTAAGCTTTATGTTCTTAATGAAAATTGATATCTTTACAAGCTTATGCATAGTGTTTATTGGTATTTCTTAAAGGGGGAGAAAAATTCTTATTTTATCTTTCAATTAATTTTATTTTTAATTGGTATCTTACTCCTACTCTTTATGATGAAAAATATTTTATTTTGGTATATGTTAATATTTTCAATATTGGTATCAATAATCTTGAATTGGTATTATTCTCAATTTGGTATCTATATTGCAAAATAATTTTAGTATTTACCTAAAAATTTAGTTTTTATTTTCAATTGGTATCATATCTTTCTATTGGTATCAATTGGTAAAAAAATTATTTTATTTTCAATTGGTAAAAAGAATGTTTCAATTTGGTTTCTTTCAAGTTGATTATTTTTTATTGGTATCAAAATTTTGTTTTAAAAATATGTTTATTGATATCATATGTTCAATCCCAAATTCTTCTTTTCTTCAAAATATATTTTGTTGGTATTGTTTGTTTGTCTTCACCCATTTGTTGATGAGTGACAAAAAGGGGGAGAAAGATTTGTGATTATATATGCATGTTTGATTAATTGTTTGTGCATATATATATATATATATATATATATATATATATATATATATATATATATATATATATATATATATTGGTAACTTAAGCTACATTGCATCTTTATTGTTTTATTATGAGTTAAGGGGGAGTTTCTATGAACTATGAAGCTTATTCTTAATCTATGCATAAATAATCTCCTAAGTTTTGTCATCATCAAAAAGGGGGAGATTGTTGGGCCAAAGGTCTTTCACCTTAGTTTTAATGATAACTAACTTATGAAGGTTAGTTTACTAATAATCTTGTGTTTAATAAGTTCTAGATATTGATCAAGATCTTAGTAGAGATTTGACTTCAATAAGAGATTCACAGTCAAAGTGTTAAAACAAACAAGTGTTAATTCAAGAGCTCACATCGCAACGATCGCATCTAGCTCTTTTGGTCAAGTTCCGAGCGAGTCGTCTTGGAGATGAAGATCGACAAGAAGATTTCAGTTTGTTTAGTTTAGTTTTTATTTAGATCTTGTGTAAGAATAGATTAGTCTTGATATGCTCAAGTACACACACGTTCAATAGTTTTAGTTTCACCGTTTTGAATTTTCAAGAATATATCTTTCGTTTTCATGAATAGATAGAATCAAAAGAAGTTTACATGGTTTAAATGTGTATTGGATTCTATCAACATATATTATTGTTTCATATTGTAGAAAAACTTATTTTGATGATTGTAGTTCATACTTTCAAGTTTTGTTTTTAACAAAACTTAGTTTTGGATTTAATGTCAAAAATATAGATATATCTTTTATATGTGTATTGGATTCTATCCATACACACTATTCTTCAAAACGTGTTTTTATATCATGTTTTTGTATTTATACAAGTTTTAGAGAAAATGTATTTTCATTTCAAAATTCTAAGTTTAGAAAATACAGTTTTTGTTTAAAGCTAATACTTTCATACCTCAAAAATAGTTCAAATAGTTTGTAATATGTATTGATTTTTGGTCACACATATTTGTACTTCAAATATTTACATGAACCTATTTTTGTGAAATTTATAGTTTTATAAGAATTTTTAGGTACTTAACAAGTTAGATTTCAAACCCTATAACCCTGATTTTTGGGCTGCTAGCGGTCGACCGAAGCCTGGGTCGGTCGATCGACCGGTCGACTCACGTGCACAGAAGTGTACAGGTTTTAGCGGTCGACCGATCCAGAGAGTCTGCTCTCTGGATCTAGCCCCAGTCGACTGACTGGAGAGACCAGCTCTCTAGTTCTGGTCTTGGTCGACCGGGCGGTCGACCGACATGCAGTTTGCCTTAGGGTGATCGACTGATCAGTCGACCGATGACCCTAACGGTCAGTCTGACCGTTGGCCTGTCGACCAGGCGGTCGAACGACAAGTCATGTTGACATGTTCTGGACCCCAACGGTTATATTTTCAGACCCCTATAAAAATGGGTCATTGAGACCAGTTTTCACCAAGATTTTTGAGAGCCAAAATTTTCATCTTCTACAATTTTTAAGAAGTTTCAAAACAAGTTTTAGAGTTTTAATCTCTCTATCTTTATTTAGTTTCAAAGTTTTGAAAAGTCAAAGAAAATAAGTTTTAGATTCTAGTTCTTGTCCAAAATTTCTATATCTTATCTAGAGTTTTTTTCTAAGTATTTTCTTTGTGTTTTCTTTTCAAACACTTTGTTTTCTCAGACTTGAGCTATCAATTCTATTCCTATCTTTAGAATCTTATTTTTGTGAGAAAAATTATTTGTGATCCTTTGAGATAACTAAGAGAGTTTGTGATCAAGGATCACTAAGTTATAAATTTTTTTCTTGCTTTGACTTTGTGCCTTCCCTTTTGTGTAGAGGTGATTGTGTTTGAAAGAAGAGTTGTGTACTCCAAGTGTTGAGTTATAATTCCTCGGTGGAGGTCTCTTTGTGGAAGGTCCTGCGTGGATATAGTGAAAATCCTTCTATGTGAAGGCGGGGACGTAGAGCAGTGACTTGAACCTCGAAACATATTCTTATGTTTGTGTTTGGATCTTTCTCTCTCAACTCTATCTCTTTTTATATCTTACATTGTTTTACATTGTTCATATTCATATGCATGTTTGGTATTATTTGTGTGCCCACACTTGTGTTCAACCAAAAGAGCTTTTAAAGCACCTCAACTCTTAGTCTAGAGGAATATAGAAGAGTAGTTACAGAGTCCTTCATAGGGAATTCGGATTCTCTCTTGGTTACACATAGTGTATTAACAATTAAGTTTTAAATTTCGCATCATTTGTCCTAAATTAGCTTGTCACCTATTCACCCTCCCTCTAGGTGTACTTACACAGACGAGACTGAAGCTGCTGAATGCGTGACGAAGGAGAGAAAGATTTGGCGACGGGGTAATCGACGGAGATTTATTTAAAAGAAAAAAATTTGAAGAGGAGATAAAGAGAGAATAGAGATAAATAAATCAATTATGACTTCCCACCAATAATTGAGTCTAATAGGGCATCCACCACTAATAGAGAAGATAATTAAAAAATCTGTATTAAACTCAATTGAGATAAAAGCTTTTATTTATTGTTCATGAAAAAGTGAATACATGGGACCTTTATATAGGCTACAAATTTGCATCTCTTACTTGTATTTGAATTACATAATTCTAATCCTAAAAGAAATCCAAAGTCTAAAAGAAAGAGAAAATACATAAAAAGGAAAGTAATATCCTACTACAAATTGTACTACTAAAAACAAAAATATAAGAAATAGAAACTAGAACTCCTAATACTACTCGGATTTTACAATTCCTTCTAGAACCAAATTATCATAGAATTCTTGGGCCTCCTTCGGTACACTTTTCATGCTTTTGAATTGGGCTTTGAATTAGGTTTCGGCTTCACGATGTCCGCACCATTCTCTCCAGGTTGGAAAGAACTCGACTCTGCTGAGTTTGAGAAAGAAGAACTCTCATATTACTCCAATATATCAGGATCAATCTTTTGCAACTCACTTCGATCTATCCACGAATCATCTGTTGGTGATTTTCCTTTCCATCGAACTAAATACTTACGAGTCCCCTAATCTTTGGTGGTGATAATTTCATCATCCATAATTTTATCAGTCTGATTTACTGCATTAGGTAATATATTTGAAAGTGATGGAAGAGAATGTCTCTCAGAAATAGGCTCAAAGGATGACTCATCATCTAATGGATTGTTAGGGTTAACATCATAACCCTTGTAATCCACTAGATCTTCAATATTGAATATAGAACTGATACAAAAACTTGAGGAAGATCGATAACATAAGCATTGTCATTTAGCTTCTTTAAAATCTGAAATAGACCAGCACTACGAGCATGTAGTTGCTTAACAGTTCCTAGTGGAAACCGTTTCAGACGAATCTGTACCATCACATATTCACCAACGTTAAATATTTTAAGTCTTTTTCTTACGTCCGCTCGTAGCTTATAGTTGCATTACTTTAGAAATTTTATCCATAACGTCCCTGTGTAAGTCATGCATATGTAATGCAAATGATGATACAGAATCTGATGCTCTAAGATGATCGGACATAGGGATAAGGTTTATAGGCTGTTAGGTCTAAAACCATAAATAATTTTATGCGGTGATTTGCATGTAGTACTATTCACAACTGTATTATATGTAAACTCTGCAGTGGCTAGTTTAAGATCTCAACTTCCCGTATGTTCACCGACTAGTGTGCGTAATAAGTTCCCTAGACTCCTATTGACAACTTCATTTTGACCATCAGTCTGGGGATGAAAAGCATTGGAGAATTTCAGTTCTGTGCCTAGCATGTGCCAAAGTATTTTCTAAAAGTAACTCATGAATTTTACATCTCTATCAGACACAATGATCTTAGGCAAATCATGCAATTTGACAATATCGTCAAAAAAATCTTAGCAACTCTAGAAGCATCTGCAGTTCGAGAACAAGAAAGAAAATGGACCATTTTGGAGAAACGGTCCACGACAACTAAAATAGAATCGTGTTTTCTCAAAGTTTTCAGTAAACCTAAAACGAAATCCATACTCACATCTTTCCAAGGACAATTCGGGACAGAGAGTGGAGTATACAAACTAATGTTTTATTTTTGTTGTTTAGCTAGTTGACAAATGTGACATCTACCAATATGTTTAGCAACATCGCGTTTCAAACTAGGCCAACAGAACCTATACTCGATAGCTTCTATAGTCTTCTCATTCCCAAAGTGTCCAGCTAGACCATCGACATGCAATTCCCAAACAAGAAATTCTCTAAGAGAGCTTCTTAGAATGCATAGCTTACGGCCTAAAAATAAATATTCATCATGCAGAACAAATCCATCAACTTCTCGTATAGTTCTATCTTGTAGTTCAGCATATATCTCATGAAAATCAGTACATGACTCATACTCAATTTTTAATTTCTCGAAACCATTAACTGCAGTTGACATCTTAGTCAAAATGAACACTAGACGGCTGAGAGCGTCGGCGGCTTTATTTTCAACTCCCGCTTTGTGACGTAGGGTGAATGTGTAATCCTGTAAGAACTCAATCCAACGACCATGTCTAGCATTCAACTTCTTTTGGGAATATATGTATTTCAAAGCCTCATGGTCAGAAAAGAGAACGAATTCTTGTGATAGCAAATAATGTCGCCAATAACGAAGTGCTTGAATTACCGCATAGAACTCCTATAGAGTACTTTTTCTTGACGTCATTCAATTTCTTACTAAAGTAAGTAACTAGATGCCCTTCTTGAGCTAAAGCTCCTCTTATACCTATACCGGATGCGTCACATGTTATTTCAAAAATCTTAAAAAATTAGGGAGACGCATAACTGGGGCACTGATCATTCTTGTCTTAATTTTGACAAACGCTTTAGCAGCAGCGTCAGACCATGCAAACTCACTTTTTTTAGACAGTCCAAAATAGGGGCCATAACAGTATTGAACCCTTTTATAAACCGTCGGTAGATGGTAGCAAGTCCATGGAAACTTCTCACCTCAAGGATGATCTTTAGTTCTGGCTATTCCTCAATTGCTCTCACTTTTTCGGGATCTGCAGAAACTCCGTTCGAAAAAAATGACAAAGCCTAAAAAGTGAATTTGTGTTGCATGAAAGGCACACTTCTTCGGGTTAGCATAAAATTCTTTCTTTCTCAACACAGTACAAACTTGTCATAGGTGGTCTAAATGTTGCTCACGAGAGTGACTATAAATAAGGATATCATCAAAGTAAACTACAAGAAATTTTCCCATAAAAGGTCATAGTAATTGAGTCATCACTCGTATAAATGTACTCAGAGTGTTGGTCAATCCAAAAGATATAACCATCCATTCATATAGTCCATCTTTCGTCTTGAAAGTGGTCTTCCATTTATCTCCCGGACGAATGCGAATTTGGTGATAATCACTCCCGGACGAATGCGAATTTGGTGGCACCATACATCTTATCCAGTATATCATTCAACCTCGGAATGGGAAAGTGATACTTGATTGTAATTTTGTTAATCGCTCTACTAACCAAGCACATACGTCATGATCCATCTTAATAATGTAGGGACCGCACACGGGTTCATTCTTTCTCTAATGAAACCCTTTTCTACCAATTCATCGATTTGCCTCTTGAGCTCAGCATGCTCGGTTGAGTTCATTCGGTAATGTGGCAAGTTTGGCAGACTTGATTTGGGTAGTAGATCAATAGCGTGTTGGATGTCACGCATCAGTGGTAATTTATTCAGAAGGTTTTTGGGGAAGACATCACTAAACTCCTAAATCATAGGGTGACTTCTGGAGGAATAGTGATATCTGACGTCTTAACCACTTCTCTAGCAGTTAGGATCATGAACGGAGCACCGTTCTTGAGCTCTTGATCAAGTTCTGTTGCACTGATCAAATTAACTCTGTTTGATTTCTTCGGTGTGTTAGATTTAAGCTTTTTAGCTATTCGGTAGGGTGTCAACTTAATCTTCTTACCCTCGTGCTCAAATTGACACATGTTCGATCGACCGTGAATGGTAACATGATTGTCGTAGAGTCATGGTCGTCCCAGAATGATTTGACTTACATCCATCGTAACCACATCACATCATATCTTGTCTTTATAAACATCAAACTCAATCAGGACAAGACATCGTTGTTTCACGTCTATGGCTGTGGAGTTGATCCATGACACCTTGTATGGATGGGGATAAGGTTCAGCCTTCCATCCAACCTTCTCAATCATTTTGAACGATACTACATTGACACAATTATCACTATCCACTATTACTTTCTAATTTTTGTCTCCAATTTTAATGAATGTATGGAAAATAACAGTTCTTTTTCAATCGTCTTTCTCTTGTGAGAATGCACATCAGACGACAGATATATAATTTGAAGGTGCGACTTTAATATAGTTTCATTCAACATCAGAATCTTCTTGGTCATAATCGAAATCGTCTTCACTTATGTCTGGGTGATATGTCAGAACCTTCTTGGTCATAATCGAAATCGTCGTCTTCACTTATGTCTGGGTGATATGTAACTTCCTCATCATCAGACTCGGGAGTTTGTGTGGGAACTCCATTAATGAATGTGATCTTCATTTCGTTAGGACAGTTAGCTGCGATGTGACTAAACCTTGACATCTATAGCACTTAATAGATGCACTAAATTTGAAAAAATTGCTAGGAGGGTTTGCTATGATCATCACTTTATTTTCCTTTGAAGTTATTCTTTCAGGAGGAGGATTGGGTGCTAGATTTAATGAATTGGGAAGAAGAGGAAGCCTAGTCACACTCGATTTTGAATCAAAACTCCTAACATTGTAGTTAGACCTAAGGGAATCTAGATCATGAACAATGGTGTAGGCTTTCTCTAATTCGGTGACTCCTCTAACTAATAATTCGGTTCACAAGTCTTCTCTAAGTCCGGCTCTAAATTTAGAAAGGATTTGAGCTTGTCCTTCCTTACTGAAGGTACTGCATCTAATGAGAAACTATTGAATTTTACAACATACTCCTTTACTGATTTATTGCCTTGATTGTATTGATGCCACTTGTTCATAAGACGGTCACTAAATGATGGTGACACATACTTGCTTTTCAGCTTATTCTTCATCATATCACATGTTTCAATAGATCGTTTAAGTCGGGATGCGTGTATGTTTTCTAAGTTAGTCCAGTACTGACTAGCTTGACCAGTCAGTTTCATGACAACGAACTTAATTTTCCTTGGCTCAGTAAGATTGTACTATGTAAAGTACTTATCTAGTTGGAGTGTCCAATCTAGAAAAATTTGTGAGTCATGACGTCCATCAAAGGTGGGAATATCGATCTTGATGTTTTTCAGATATTGATCATCAGGATTGGGAGGGCTATCAATGTTATCACGACGGTTATTTCGCGATGAAAATAAATTTTCTCTAGCAGTGGAGGACTCTCGACAAGATATTTCTTTTACTTGCTCTTTAGTTTCATGTAGACCAGCTCGAGTCTGAGCCATGTCGTGGGTCAAGCCTTCAAGTTTAGCCATAAGATTAGCTAGCATAGGTTGGGAGGTCATGGAATCAGTGTTGAATTCACTAACTTTTTCATGCAATTATGGAGTACCAGTATGGGTTGGCATGTAATGTATGAGTCCTAATATGAATGCAATTTATACTATTTTTTATTTTATTTTCAAAAAAATCTGTTTTCTAAATTTATCGGGTCAATCAAATTCCAATTTTATCAATCTAATTGGCCAGGTCGGCGCAACTCAGGTGGGAGATTTTTCGCACTTGCCGTTCCTTAATTACAGAACCACGTTGAGTATCCTTCCTTGGTTAGACACCAATCGTATGGAGTTTCAGGGAAGACTTCTCTTTCAACGTTTCCTAATTTACATTATTATTTTTGGGTTTTAAAATTAACTAGATGTAAGAAACTACGTTTAAATGCTTTCTAAATGTAAATCCTATCTCACTGTGCTCTGATACCAAGATGATGTGAAACGTGTATGGGGCGAAAGCAATAGATAAATTAACTCAAAAATACGCTTCACCAATAAGAAAGATCATTGGTAGGAATTGAATTAAAACAAATAATATTAGATTATGTTATGTCGATTATTCAAGTGTTTATCAATTTTAATGTTTAAAAAACTAATTAGAAACTTTTGTTTATATAGGAAATCAAGTTCTATACGCAATAAAGAAGTCAAGCCATCCAAGAGAGAAACAAAATCACTCGCTCACTTTTAATGTAGACAGAAGATCAGAATAGATAATAGACTGGATGATGTATATCTAAACTTGAAATTAAAGAGTTGATGTAATAAGAAAAATACCTGAGATAGTTGTAAATTTAATCTTAGCTTGCTTGTTGATTGTTGGTTGATTTTTTAACTCACGCCGATGAGAAGTACAATCGACGAAAATAGTATCGTCGAGGAGTCAAGGCGCTTATACAAACGAGACAGAAGTTATTGAATGCGTGACGAAGGAGAGAAGGATTTGGCGACGGGGTAATCGACAGAGATTTATTTGAGATGAAGAAATCTGAAGAGAAGATAGAGAGAGGGAATAGAGATAAATAAATCAATTATGGCTTCCCACCAATAATTGAATCTAATAGGACATCCCACTACTAATACAGAAGATGATTAAAAATCCGTATTAAACTCAACTGAGAGTAAAAGATTTCATTGATTGTTCATTGAAAAAAAAAGTGAATACATGAGGCTTTTATATAGGCTACAAAATTGCATCTACTACTTGTATTTGGATTACATAATTCTAATCCTAAAAGAAATCAAAAGTCTAAAAGAAAGAGAAAATACATAAAAAGAAAAGTAGTATCCTACTACAAATCGTACTATTAAAAATAAAAATATAAGAAATAGAAATTAGAACTCCTAATACTACTCGGATTTTACAATTCCTTCTAGAACCAAATTGTCATAGAAATCTTGGGCCTCCTTCGGTACACATTTCATGCTTTTGAATTGGGCTTTGAATTGGGGTTCGGCTTCACGATGTCTGCATCAGATCGTTTTCTTGCCCAACTCAGATCTAAGTAGCCTAGTAATCATGCAGATATATATGATGATTATGAACCACAAAGTAGATTTGAGTAATTACTAGGTCGCATCCTTTTCCTAAAAGTTGAGTCAAATAAAGAAATAGATCTGCAATCTTCTCACCACAATCAAGTTATTCGAAAGTACCCCAGAGAAGGTCAATAAGAAAAAATAAACACTAGACAATAAATGCAAGCCCACATCCATCTAAGTCATGTATGAACAGAGCCATTTTGGTGAAGCAAACAAAGGCAGAATCCTAGTTTACAAAGTCAAATGCTTTATGGAGAATTTTAAAACAAAGACCTTTTCTAGAGGGAGGTGGGAGTCATGAACTAACTCAGAGACAAGAATAATGTCATCATCAATATTTCTATGAATGTTGCACTTTGATTGTCCCAAACCTGAATAAGACATAATGGGTTTAAAGTTTCAGAGACGGTGTTAACCATGAACAGCTAGAAAATGCTGACAGTGTTTTAAATGCCAGTCTCCATGTCCAACATGTCAGCCAACTTATCCTTTTTTGAGCCGGACAACATGACATGAAGGTATTTACTGGTTATAACATTTTTAAATCAGTGTAGCCCACAAATCAGATTTGAACCAAAATTGCATGGCAAGGCGTTTCTCCACATGAATTATAATAATCTGTTACTGTTCATTAGTTGTGTATTTATTCTTATTTTCTCATAAACTAAAATACATTATGGTAGATTCCTGTTGCACTATTCGTTAACTAAATTTATGTTTGTTGCACCATTCATTAAGTAAATTTTCATTAAATTTTATGGATGTTAATACATATGGGATATATATCTTTTCATCCACTATGATGCTTGATATTACATCATATCCTAACATGTCGCCAATCATCTGCCATCCATTATGGGATCAGCTCAGCCACCATGAATTCAACATCCTCCATTTAGAAGCTTAACACTGAAAGGAGAAATAGGTCTGCAACAAGTCGTGCTAGTAGTGGTACCTTTTTAAGAGCGAGAGTAAGAATGGTAGAGAGCTAGCCATTCTGGATAGTTTGCAACTTTCAAAACGAAAAGTAGCTCTAATTATAGAGTTAGCTATATTATGCCAAAAAATTAGTAGAAGAAAAAGTTAAATCATCCAGTCTGCAAGAAGTGGCAGCTACCCTTCTAATTTTCAGCTCTCACAACACAACAAATTCCATGTTCATCCATGCATCAAGGCCTGAAGCATGCAATTGCAAAAGGCCCTTGCTATCTTGAAGGTTTCACGTTCCCGCCCATCCTATCACACACCCCAACACCGTGCAGCAAAACCAGGCCTTGCTCACATCGAGGCCTGGGCACACCAAGTGGTACCAGGCAAAGAAAAAAGTGCATGAACATAATATGAACCAATAATGGTTCTGAGAGAGGCGAGCACCAACTTCTTTGAAGAGAAATCCTTAAGATTATTCCAATATTCTACGCAGACTGGTGGTGACACATTCACATAAAGGTGGTCAGAGGACAAGGACAAGATCAAGAGCCGCATGCCTTGAGATTGAAAGGATATGCATACACTTGTTAAAACAAAGTGATTGAAACCATCCATATGGGTCCACATAGCCAATATCAATTTGAATTCTAATCATGACCATGGAGAGAAAAGATATTAAAGAAGGTACCAAATAAAATGTTCATGCAAGCTGCAATCAATCACAGGATAAAATGAATAGTCTAAAAGAAACCTCACAGTAGATAGAATTCCAAAGAGAACAATATACATTCAAAATGAATTTTAGTGGAATAGAACACAAGGATGGAAGTGGCGAAGTCCAGGGTTCAAAAGGTAACTGCAGAAAATCCCATGCAGAGGTCCAGATTTTAAAGACGTTGCAATAATAAAAATAAAAGTTGATTTTAGAGTCCTAATGAACGAAGGTAGAAGGTAATTCTAGATTAGGTATTACGGAATTCTAAATTGATCCATAATAGAAGTCTAGAAAACTCAAGACATCAATTCATGCCCCAGCTAATAATTGTTTAACCGAAGATCGGATACTTAATGCAGACTTGTTATATTGCTTAAACTTAATATGTATGTAACACATTGAAAATAAAGCAGCAGCAAATTATTGACAACCAAGACAAGGCACGACAAGGGAAACATATGTAACAAGTTCTAAATGATTAGCTACAAAATAAACATCACTGGGAAAGAAGAAACTGTATGAAGTTTAGCAACGCAAGGTAACTAAATGACACTTATTTTGGTACTATAGGAGTAGACATGAATTAAAGCCGTTGTTGACGTTAAATGTGCCAATTATTGCTTAAATATCATGGAAGAATTAGCCAAACCTCTCTCCTTTTGATGATGAAAAGACGTCTGATGAGGAAGAACTCATAGAAAACCTCCGTTCATGATGAAGATTAGTGAGCTCTGATGAGGAAGAACATGTCGAAAACTTCATTTCATGAGGAGGCTGGACTAGCATAGCATCCAAATTCTTCTCATCAACCTCTGATTCGCAACTCCCACTGCAGCCATTTTCTCTATCATTGCCATGGAACTGCACACCATTTTGTATATTATTGGGATAACTTGCCCCGGAAACTTTAGAATCACGGTCAGATCCATAAGATCTTGTTCTAGAAGAATACAAATCAATTAGATGTTATCAGATAATAGTTGCAACGCTCAGGTTCATAATTTTCTAATATGAATCAACAAAGGTTAAAATGAAAATAATCAGGATGATAAGGCTGTAATATAGTTTTCATGAGAAACCTTGCATGTAACATTGCTACGGTTTTTTTGTCAGAGATAATAGAGTAAAGAAAGCAATCGTAAGTTCTTAATATTACCTTTGATAGTATTTATCCTGGTCGGTTGATAATAGCCGAGGTGATTTAAGTTGCATTCCATCACTTTCCTGCCAACTTTTCATGCTGTTAGGGACCATTGACAGTGAAACCAAATGTATGTTGTCTAACAAGAAATTACCATATCATCATCATCCTTTGAAGAGCAACTTGCAGCAGAAGACATATGTTCCGATATTCTTTCTTGCAATGTGTCAAGCTCAAACAAAGAATTTGAGCATCCTCCTGGATCTTTACCAGGGAGACTTTCCTCATTCTCTGGAATCTGACAAACCATGCATCGAATTAACCCAACATGGTCAGAGATTATTACCATATGGGAGGACAATAGATGTCATGTTTGTACCAGTGAAGCTTGACTCTTCAAGTCCTCTATGTCAAAGTTCCAGCTGCTGATCCCTCTTTTATATTCATTCTACACAAATAGAAACAAGTGAATCCAAAACTCCACTTGAGATATAATGAGTAAGCAATAGGATTCAGAAGGTTGGAAAGCATTAAAGCATAATCTGGTCCAAAGGGGGAGAAGGTTTCTCATAGCAGCAAAGGTATCAGATTAATTTATAGGATGAAAATGAGAGAATAGCTTCTTTCAAGACATTTAGTGAAACAGAATAGGTGAAAATGTTCATGATATCTACATAAGAATGGTATGTTTCAGCAAGAGAATGATGGAGCACATCACCACCACCACCTCCACCACTATCATCATCATCATCATCATCATAATCTTGAGCAAGGCTCTGTTAGTATTTGGAGTACCTCATATTCATTGGAGAAGAATTCAGGTTCAAGTGGAGGTGTTATAAGCTTCACAGATCAAGCACGGACATGTACAAACATTGTGCATGATTATTAGTCGACTAATAGGTCTTATTAGCCGACTAGGTCATGGGCTAGTCGACTAATATTTTGGTATAATCGACTAGGCCCTACAACAGAGAGTTGGGTTCTTAGATTGTGTTACAGTAGTCGACTAGGTTTTGGTATAGCCGACTAATACTTGGTATTAGTCGCCTAGTAATTTGTTCTAGTCGACTAGTGTCGGGGTTCTGACAGTTTTCTAATACAGTTTTGTTTCCTGTTTTGGATTGGATCCGAGTTTTCTCTTCCTCTGAGGTGGTGTTGATTGGATTGTTGAAGTTTGTGTTGGACTAGAATCATCATAAGTACCTATATAAACTCCTTGGTTGGGGTGGCCTTTTGAAGGTGTGTCAAGAATTCAAGAGAAATTCAGATTTTCACCGTTGAGAGTTGTGATAGAGATCTTTTTGTAAATCTTGTATTTTCTTCTCTGTTTTCAATAAAGATTTCTCCCCTCCTCCCCGTGGACGTAGGCATTGCCGAATCACGTTAAATCTGGTGTTCTTTGGTTGTGTGGTAATTTAATTTTCAATTGCCTGCTAGTGGTAGATCTTCTACGCTTTCACTTTCACTGTCGAGTTTTCAACTTGGTGTTTCTCTATTGTTTGATCAATGATAGATTACAACAATTAGTATTAGAGCGATGGCTAGAAAGACAACACGATAACCAAGTTCGAGGTTGAGAAATTTGACGGGAAGTCCAACTTCCTATTGTGGAAGATGTGAGTAACATCATTACTCGTGAAGGAGGGCACACACAAGACCCTACTTGGTATTGAGAAGAAGCCAACGAAAATGGAGGATGATGAGTGGAATGATATCGACTTCCGCGCAAAAGTGACGATCATACTGTGCCTATCAGACGAAATCCTCTATAACGTGATAAACGAGGAGACAATTACTGGTCTTTGGTGTAGGCTGGAGAGTCTTTACATGACGAAGAATTTATCGAACAAGCTCTTCATGAAGAGCAGTTATACAACCTTCGGATGAAGGAAGGTACGCCTACAACATCTCAATACTTTTAATAAAATTTTAAGCGACTTGTTGGCTTTAGAGGTTAAGATAGAAGAAGAAGACAAAGCTCTTCTCTTACTCTCTTCTCTTCTATCAAGTTATGACCATCTGGCGACCACCATCATATATGGTAAGGAGACCTTAGAGTTAGAAGATGTCAAACAGATGCTCCAGAACAACGAGCTAATGAAGAAGACATATTCTATGAAGGAGGCTTCAGGATTGGTTGTCAAGGGCCAGAGGGGAAGATCAAAGAGTAGGGGACCAAAAGGGATTCAAAGGCTTCTAACAGTTTTTCTTGATACTTTTGTAAGAAATCAAGGCACATTAAGAAAAATATATGAAATACAAGATGCTGAAGAGGAAAGGCAATAAAGATTCTAATGGGGCTAGTACCAGTGGAAAGTCAGATAAAACCGGGATTGTCGAATAAGCAGATGAGGATTCATGTGATGTGTTGATGGCTGAGTCAAGAAAAAGGTAAATACTCAGATACTTGGTAACTTGACTTGGGGTGCACATACCACATGTGCCCAAAAAGAGAGTGGTTCAATACTCACGAGTCTTATGATAGAGGCTCTGTCCTGATGGGTAACAACGTCGTGTGCAAGACTGTTGGCATCAGCCCATATGAGGATGTTTGATAGAGATGTTTAAACCCTCACGAACATTTGACACGTTTCGAATTTAAAGAGAAATATTGGGAGCTTTGACGATTCTCAAAATAGAACGGACAGTAAATTTGTACAAGTTAACAGGAAGTATTATTGTTGGTGATATTTCAGCAGCAGCGGAGAAGGATGATACTATAAGACTTTGGCACATACCTCTTGGACATATGAGCGAGCGAGGTCTTCAAGCCCTACACAAAAAGAGTGCTCTATCAGGTATCAAATATTACAAATTTGATCTTTGTAAATTTTACATTATGGGTAGGCAATGTAGAGTAGCTTTCTCTACATCACAGCACAAGATAAAGGGCTTGCTAGATCTCATACACACGAATGTGTGGGGACCTTCGCGAATAGCATCCATTGGGGGTGCTAGGTACTATATTCTTTCATAGATGATTTTTCAAAGAAAATTTAGGTATACTTCTTGAAGTAGAAATTGAAAGTATTTCAGAAGTTTAAGAAGTGAAAAACTATAGTGGAAAATCAAATGGGGGCGGAAAGTGAAAGTCTTGAGGTCCGACAATGGAGGCCAGTATACCTCTAAAGAACTCAAAAATTACTTAGCAAGTAAGGGCATCAAATACAAGCTAAGTATTTCAGGGTGAGCAGAACAGAACGGAGTAACAGAGCGCATGAATCAAACACTTACAGAGCGTGTCTGCATTGTCAGATTACAGGCTGACATGTCCAAATGGTTTTGGGCAGAGGCGGCAAATCGTGCGAGTTATCTGGTAAACAGATTACCATCAACAACTATTAATCTGAAGATCCCAAAGGAGATATGGTGAGGAGAGCCGTGAACTATTCAACTTTACGAATTTTCGGTTGCCCGGCGTATAGTTTGGTTGATAGTCAAAAAAGGAACAAACTGAAGTTCAAGCCTAAGAAGTGCATCTTCATCAGGTTCACCAAAGGAGTCAATAGACTTTGGGATCCCGAGACAAGGAGCGTCTTTACCTGCAGAGATGTGATTTTGACAAAGAATCAATGTTACAAGAAAAGTCAAAAACGAAGGATAAAGCACAAGGTGGAGCTTCAGATAGTTTAACAGACACTCAGAAAAAGAAAATTGAGTTCTCAGAGAGCCCTATATGAATTGAAGAGTCAGAAGAGGACTTTTCAGATTCAAATGGAGACGAATAGGAGGCTACTCAAGAGCAATTTAGACCGTGAAGACAGTCAGTCAGAGTTACGGTGCCATCAATAAGGTATGGCTAAAAAGATGATCATGTCTCTTTCATATTAGTAAAAGAAACATGAGATCCAGACAGTTATAGAGAAGCGATCAAGACAGATGACCACGGCAAGTGGATTACAACCATGGAATAAGAGATGAATTTTTTGGATAGAAACCAAACATGGACATTAGTCAATCTTTCAAAAGACCTTAAGGTAATAGGTTGCAGATGGATCTTTCGCAAGGACAATGAGCAGTACAAGGTAAGGTTAATTGCCAAGAGATATGCTTATAAGGAGGGTATTGACTACAATGAGATTTTTCTCCTGTAATCAAGCATACATCTATTTGGATGTTATTGACGAAAATTGTTCAGTTTGATCTAGAGTTGGAACAGATGGACGTCAAAATAATATTTCTGTACGGTGAGCTGGAGGAGAAGATATACATGAAACAACTTGAAAGTTATATCGAGGAAGGTAAAGAAAACAAGGTGTACCTTCTAAATAAGTCCCTCTATGGACTTAAGCAGTCTCCCAGGCAGTGGTATAAACAGTTCGACTCTTTCATAATCAAGGTCAGATACAACCGATGTGAGTATAATAGTTATCTATTTTAAGCAGAGTGATGATCCAACATATTTGTTGTTATATGTGAATGATATGTTGATTGCTGCGAGAAACAAGATACATGTTCAGAAACTTAAAGCTCAGCTCAAGAAAAAATTTAACACGAAAGATTTGAGAGAAGTCAAGAAGATCTTAGGTATGAAGATCACTTGAGACAGAAGCTCAGATAGACTATGGTTATCTCAGGAGAACTACATTCTCAAGGTGTAAGAGAGATTTAACATGGCAGAAGTAAGATCAGTTACCACTTCCTTGGCAGGTCACTTCAAATTATCCTCCAAGCAGTGTCCACAATCACCAAAAGAGAAAAAAGAGATGTCTCGAGTACCATATGCTAGTGCGGTGGGATCACTCATGTATGCTATGGGCTGTACTAGGCCTGACTTAGTCTATACAGTTGGTACACTAAGTCGGTTCATGTCAAATCTAAAAAAGCAACATTGGGAAGCAGTGAAGTGAGTATTACGATATCTACGAGAGACTGCAAGACTAGGCTTGGTGTTTCAGAGATTAGAAACGGGGAAGCCTAACGTACTACAAGGCTTTATTGATGCAGATTATGCTGGAGATCTTGATCAACAAAGATTTACGAGCTATGTGTAGTAGCTGAGTGTGCCATTAGTTGGAAGGCAAAATTACAAGATACAGTTGCTCTTTCAACGTCAGGGGCGGAGTACATGACTGCAGTTAAGACGTCAAAGGAAGCTTTGTGGCTGAGAGGATTGGTTGAGACGTTTAGTATCATACAAGATTCAGTTCGGTTTCATTGCGACAGTCAGAGTGTGATTCATCTCGCCAAAGATCACATGTATCACAAGCGGACGAAACACATTGATGTGAGATATCACAAGATACGTCAGTAGGTCGTGGATGATAAGGTGATCGATTTAGTAAAGATCAGCACGAAAAAGAATCCAGCGGATATGATGACGAAGACCATCCTAGTGAAGAAGTGATGCTCTGAACTTCATCAAAATTCTCCAAAGGTAAAATGACGAACAGGCTCTTGGGAGGGAACCATGTGAAATCACTAAAGAAGGAGAAAGCAAAGTGAATGAAGCGGAGGCCAATTTCTATGGAGGGACTCAATGAACATGAGTCAAGGTGGGATTGTTAGTATTTGGAGTGCCTAATATTCATTGGAGAAGAATTTAGATTCAGATGGAGGTGTTACAAGCTTCATAGATCAAGCACGGACATGTATATGTATTGTGCATGATTAGTAGTCGACTAATAGGTCTTATTAGTCGATTAGGTCATGGGCTAGTCGACTGATACTTTGGTATAGTCGACTAGCCCTTGCAACAGAGAGTTGAGTTCTCAGATTGTGTTAAAGTAGTCGACTAGGTTTTGAGTATAGTCGACTAATACTTGATATTAGTCGACTAGTGATTTTCCCTAGTCGACTGGTGTCAGGCTCTGGCAGTTTCTTAATACAGTTCTGTTTATTGTTTTGGATTGGATCGGGATTTTCTCTTTCTTTGAGGGGTTACTGATTGGATTGTTGAAGTTTGTGTTAGATTAGGATCATCCTAGGTGCCTATATAAATCCCTTGGGTGGCCTTTTAAAAGTGTGTCAAGAATTCAAGAGAAATTCAGATTTCCACAATTGAGAATTGTGATAGAAATCTTCTTATAAATCTTGTATTTTCTTCTCTGTTTTCAATAAAGATTTCTCCCCTCCTCTCTGTGAATGTAGGCACATTGCCGAACCACGTTAAATCTGGTGTTCTTTGATTGTGTGGTGATTTAATTTTTAATTGCATGTTAGTGGTAGATCTTCTACGCTTCCGCTGCAGAGTCTTCAACTCAGTTTATCTCTGTTGTTTGATCGGTGATAGATCACAACAGGCTCCACAAAGGATTTGACAAAGTTTTGCTCAAATGATTCAATTATGTCCTTTACCTAACAAATTCCTGATGTTCACAATTTTGTATGTATATCTGTTTACTGGTGAACAACTTGATTGCATGCAAATCAGAATACTTTGTGAAGGTCCAGTTTTGTATTATGAAAGAAGAAATAAGAGAACAGCATCTTGTAAAAAGTAAGGCTATAATGCTATCTAACAAGGTTATGGTCATAGGTAAAAAAATAAATACTTGCAAACAAACAGGGACAAGTTTTTTTTTGGAAATGTTATGGCTACTATTTTTCAGTGTGCATATAAAGAATAAAAAAGCCTGAGGATATATTTTGTGTAACCTATTGGTACCACAGTGTCATTGATATTCATACTAGTTTAGTTGGCTTGTCTGGAATTGCTCATTACGTAAAACAACTGTGAAATGAATAAGACTTTATACATTAATACAATTAGATTTCCATGATTGAATGTCTATAAAAAAATGTCTTGATTCCGTCAACAAATCAAAGTACAACCTAAAGTAAATCAAATACCATCTGTTAATTGGGTTCTAGCATTTGGATGTAGGCTCACCAGTCTACCATTTGTTTCTATTAGATCAAAGCTTATAAGTAATCTTCAAACTTTTTGGTACTGTGAGTTCTAATTTGTCATTGATTTCTTCTCGAGGCCAAAGCAGCCTACCTTAAAACCCTCACTATATGTCTTTCAACCAAGTATCTATGGATATGCAAAAAGTAAACATTTAGACCTCTTTCTACGTATGCCAACTCTCTCCACATAACCAACAAGTGACTTCTGTAAGCAAAATTGCATCAATGTTTAACATGATATTGCAATAACACATTAGAGGTATAGATGCAAAACCACTCACAAAGTGTCATAACAATGTTATACATGTGGTCATAAATGGTGGAATCTCCCCTTCAGCTAGAATGGAATCATTTAATTGCACATTGTATCAAACTGTAACTATCTGCTATCAACTAAAAGTGTAAGTTGATGATAAAGTGGAGATGTTCTGTTCTCACTCCAAAGAAAAACCAGACAATTGACATGTCATTGAATATTCTAAACCAGACAATTGACACGTCATTGAATATTCTAAGTTAATTTCACCACTGAGTACAAATATCTTACTACAGATTACTCCTTAATTTTGATACAGAAAAAATAAAGGCAGGCAGAAAGAAGACCGAAGTTCTAAAGAAAATCTTGAAAAGTACACAAAATAACTTTATTGATCTGTCCTGGACATCTCACTTATTAGTAGTAGAAAATTAAGGCAGGTAGAGAAAAAGACCGAAACTCTAAAGTAAACCTTGAAAACTACATAGAATAAGTTTATTGATCTGTTTTGGACATCTCCATCTATTAGTAGTGGAGATTCCTTTCCCGCCAACGCAACAGAAGCAGCAGTGATTGGTGCAAGCTTCTTCCATATCCAAAATAGGTAGCTACAACAAATGAATTTCAATATGACAACTTCAAGCAAACTCAAAACAATTTCATAATTTCCTCGGACTCAGAAAAAGAAACAGAAATAACTTCTAAATCCCATATTGCCAGTAAATTTTAGAAGCATGTACTTATTTATTTATATTATTGTTATTTTGAGAAGAAATGGTGGAGAAAACTAAAATATACTTATTACAATCAAATTTAACCTTTACACATGTGATACTATAAGAAAAAGTACAACTCCAGAAAAGAATCAAGGAACTTTATGAAAAAGAGTTCTAATTTCAAAAGTCTTTTGTGATAGCCTAGTTGTTTTTTAAGAAAGCAAAATGAGCCAAATATTTGCTTGAAATTTTTCAGAGCATTAATGTTGTCAACAAGCATATAAAATGCAATGGTCGCATATGCAATATGTTTCTTCTTACATATTGCATAATTTCTATTCAAAGGTTTAGACATTTAGTGTATGATACCGTTGTGATTATAACTGAGAAAAATGTGACGCATCGTTTGCACCGTGTATATGTCCTTGCATACGTGGATCCTCTGTGAGTTCCTCAGGTATCATGTGATTCAAACCAAGGTCTGGTCCCTGAAAGCAAGAAAGCTAAAGAGAGTTGCTGGCATTCTATCATCTGCACTGTGAATCATATTAGACTCAGCCATTTCACACCATTGCCAGAAAAGCTCACCATGTGATTGCAAGAACACAGAAGCACAGTCATTAGAACATTTACAGAAGTATGTTCATATAGAAATAGGAGTTTTAGGTTTATATAGTCTGTATGCATCATTTGTCACATGTAAACTGATTCCTCACAGTGTAACTGACCAAGTTGTTAAGAAATACAATGGCATAGTCACTAGCAGCCTTCAGGATAACACTGAAAGTGTAGTAAGATGTCAGCAACAGCAAATATGTGGTTTCTGTGCTACTAACGGGCCTAAAGTAAACAATTTCTTGAACTCAACTCTCTCCCTCTTAATCCAATCAGTATCAGTGTCATACACAAATATAAATCCTGATAAACCTGAAAAAACTTGAGAACTAAGATGACAAACCTGTGACATCTCTTCCTTCTTCCCATCAGGAATTTTCTTTTGTGCAAGCATGTCTTCTTCCTTCTCCTGTGTTACATGGAGATCATCTTATGGTTATCTCCTATATTTAGAGCCTTGGAAATAACATGGTTGATTACCTTCAAAGCTTGATGGCGATCACCAAGAGTAGGCAACCCCTCCAAAATCCTACGAGCAATGTAATCTTGCGATCGAGCTTGCTTAAAGAAAGGTTGCTTTAACAGCTTTTGTGCAGAAGGCCTTTTCGAAGGATCTTTCACCAAGCACATAGCAATCATTTGCTTAAAAGACTGAGAGCAAAAGATGATTACATGAGAATTAATATTCCGAACAGGGTATATTTTTTTTTTTTTACTAATCAGAATGTTTTGAAAAATGTACCCTAGAAAACTTCCTGTCCCTTTCATAGTCAAGGCCTGGAGGTGCATTTTGCAAGGTCATAAGCAGGACCTGAAAATGATACTAATTAGAAACCTTAATCTTCCTCTGCAATGAAGCTAGATATCATGAAAATATACATTACTTAACCCAAAAAAAAAAAATAAAGAAAAATAAAACAAAGAAAGAAAACAATTGTTAGATGGAGTCCATAACAGACTGAACTTGTCACTAGATCCACATTTATAAACCAGTAGTCGACAAATCTAAGTGGTGGTAACAGACTCATATTGCAAACTGTTAGCCATGAGAAAGGAAATCCAACACTCTTTTAGCCATTAATTGCTTCATTTGTGCAAATGTGTTATACGCCATGTTGACTTTTCTAAGTGTGTTAATGGACTGTAAAGTAAATGCATGTGCACAAATCTAAGACATCAAATGGTTCAAAACTTTCTTAGAATTTGTATTTCAAGTCTTTATAATTAAGACAGCTCCAAAGCACGGCCATGTATCTGATATTCTAATTCTATACTATACTGTTATCTGAAAAATTGTACCTTCATTGGTGGGTATTTTGAAAAAGGAGCATGGCCATGAGCAAGCTCCATTGCAGTTATTCCGAAAGACCATATGTCAGCCCTGCATTTCGTTCATTCAAGAGCTAAGGAGATATCCATGGAATAATGTAATAAAGATCGACAGCCAAAAGAAAGAACAAGACCAACTTGAAATCATAACCATGAAGTTGCTCCATCACCTCAGGTGCCATCCTAAAAAGAATTAAGTTAGATTTCATGGGGGATAAATATCAAATTGTGAATACATGTAAATTTTGCAAAGTTATGTATATGCACCAGCAAGGTGTTCCAACAAATGTATTCCTTGAGCGCTTCCTGTCACCTGAATCGAAAAGGCAAGCTGAAACTCCAAAATCTCCAAGCTTAATCCCACCTTTTGAATCCACTAGGATATTTCCAGCCTGAATGACAACAGAAAGATAAGTAGAATGATTTGAGGCATTAAGAAAGGTCCAGAAAAGATGATCTGACTAACACATATGTGTCCCTGTGTGCGCGCGCGCGCGTGCGTGTTTGTGTCTGCTTGTATGTGTTTTAAAGAAGTTCTACTTGTTACCCACATGTGCGTGTGGATCATATATATACGAAGTTCCACTTGTTAACTACACACAAAGACATCATATATATACGAAGTTCCACTTGTTGAACTAATATCAAATCTTCAGTCTACCAAACAGCAGATAAAAAAGTATGTATACTTTATTAACCTATTACCAATTTAATAATGATAATGAGAAATATTATAATAAACACTGGAATTTTATGACAGAAAGAAGACGCTAAAAACTTTGTTAGAAATGTCAATAACCATATGCCCATTGAACCAAATAGACCTGGAAGATTAATGCTTAATTACCTTTACATCCCGATGTATGTGGCCATGATGATGAAGATACTCTAGACCTTTTAATACTTCACGTAATATTGTAGCAATGACAACTTCTTCAAATCCACTGGGAAATGCAGACTTCATTATGTGAAGACAAGATCCTCCTGCCATATAGGGCATCACAACCCATAAGTTATGGCCGTTTACAAAGGAGCAATGTGCCTTAAGAACATTAGGATGGTCAATCAAGATCATTATTTGGGCCTCACGCGAGATGTTATTCTGCATAAACAATAAGAAATTAGATATGTTTTGGGAGTAACAGAAAAATAATCATTCAAATGGACCAATCACACAAATCGCAAGCCAAACACCAACAATTGCTAGGACACAAGTATGAAATGAAGCCATTGCATGATAGGGACTTTTGATGGTGCTGGATAAAGAATTAAGGCAAGGTGGCTGCATGTGTGTTTTGTGGTGAATATAGGTGAGTCAAAATTTCTTAATGCTTTATTAATGATAAATTATAAGAAATGGTTTTTCCTCAATGCAAGATATCACGATAAAAAGGCAAGCTCTTTAGTACAACATGGATCTTCATCTAACACATAGGATTGCAATGTTTAAAGCAGATCAATAAGGAAATAGTAATAAAGAACTAATTGATGATATTCTGAAAAATGCTGAAAGGTTAAAGCAAGGAAATTTCCGATATGTTTCGAGAAATATATCGATCAATTCCAACTCTTACCCAGCCGGCAGGTGAGATGACCGTGGTCTTGAGTTTGATTCCAAACATCCAAAATAGAGGCACCCCAAAGGGATTTTTCCCTGATAGTTGAAAGGCTTGTGATGGAGGGGGATGTCACATGCTTGAGGGATTATGTGGATGCTTCTAAGAGGTCTAGATATATACTCTCATTGAAAACAAAAAGGATATCAATACCGGGCCATTCATAGCATTACTATACCTTCTCTATTCATTGCGGGTTGGTTATTCATCAGTACAGATTCAGCTTACCATGTATTCGGAAGTCCTCGGCCAAAAAAGTATTTCACATAGAGCCGATAGGGGATTCCATTAATAGCCGGCTGTTTTGATTCTTTGGAACAACTAGATGAATTTAACCCATATCCCCTAGACATATCAAATAAGAGGATAAATAAATAAATAACCCACTCCTCCTTCCTAATATCTAACTTTTTAACCTAGCCTACCTACTTCTTGGTTGTTCATATGCAACTCATGTAGCACTAACTATTAAATCTACCAAAATGTTTGGTAAATTTGTTGTTTTGCATAGTAATCCGACTTCAGATCAATTATTCTAAAATGTAAGAGTGTACATTTAAGTTCACAAATAAACCAGCATAACAATACAGAGATTTTAAATATTAAAATAATCTAATTAATATATGGGTAGCCTAGTTGTTAAAGTTGAAATTTTTTTCCTTTTAAAAGATAATGCTAACACTAAGAGGGCATTGGGATTTCTCGATTGATAGTATTATACAATCTAAACTGTAGCTTTTTCTTTTCTTGGAAAATCAATAGGAAGAAAACTCATTCATGACATACTGTCACCAAAATTACTTGTTGCAAATAACGTGTTAAAGACCTAAGGCCCTGCTTAAGCCCCCATTTTAGTGCATCCTCTTAAGATCTCTTCAGACCCTGCTTCAACATTTTGAAGATTTTCGATGCTATGTCTTATCTTCTTATATCTACAGTTATTGTGTCATTAAAATTAGTGTCAATTTCTTAATTTCTTTACTAGGTAGGCAATTTCTTATACTGATTACTTTTTTGTTTTCAAAAAATCCACAGCACTTTTTTCCCTTAAAGCCCTTGAAGCACGATGTATAATTTCATGCACAATATACAACTTGGTAAACAATATAATTTCATGCATGATGTCTCAGAGAAGGAAATTGGTAAACAATATACAACTTGATTAAGTTATATAATTCCATGCACGATGCACTATTTCATATTTGCATTTTTATCTTTTGTAGTATTTGAAAGCTCTCCCTTCACGTGACCCAATAATTTGAGATCTTGTTGTCCACACCATAATTCCAACTTGGGATCTCTTACATGCCAGGAAGCACTTTACCATCTCTCCAGATGCACTTGCTGTTTCAATTTGCACTTTACCTCTGTCCTTCCCATGCACTTGTTTATTTCTGTCGTCCAATTGAAATACTTTAATTTTACCATTAGAGATTGAGAAACATGAGTATACAGATCTAACAAAATAAGATATACAAATAATCTCTCCTCATTTTTTAATACAAAATCACCCAAATCCCAAAAACAGTATCATTCTCAAAAGCTTTGATTAGTTCTACCTGAACAGTTTTGCCATGTCTCGGATCCATCCTCAAAAATGAAAGAAGTGAACATCATTACATCGCCTTTTTCTGCTCCCTTGAATATCTGCTCCAGCAATTTCATGACAGGTGATAAACTAGTCTTTTACCCTCCAAATTTTCATGATTACTCAAATCCCTCAATTTGTTCAAATTCCTAAACTCAAAGTCTAATTACACATTTGTTCTACATCTGATTATACCAAATCAGCTGTAATAATTTAATCACTGGTAGAACAATGAGCCCATTTCTAGTTTCCATCCTATTTCTTGGGAAATTTTAAGACCAAATCAGAGCCGAATCCCTAATTAAATGCCAAAACAAGATCAGATCTCAAGTTGGTGATTTGAAATTCTTCGACAATCTAGACTTGAAAAAAAAAATTTGAATGCAAAGCCAAATAAAATCTGAAGAAAAATATTGAACCCTTGAATGAAGTCTAAGCTATTCGAAAACTAATAAAAAAAAAAAGTACCTCACTAAAGCCATGGAAAATTACATAAAATAATTCAAACAGATCAGATTTGAGCATCAGATTGGCGTCAGATCATACCAGATCACTATTGTGCCGCTCGAAATCAAGAATCTTGATCGCCACGACCTCATCCAATGGAACGCAGAGGGCACGATGAACAGAAGCGCTGACTCCCTGCCCCACCGTCTCGAACAGCTCATAATCCTCCGCTCGGATCGGGTACTTTTTCCTCTCCATCACCATTCCCAGTATCTACAAAGCCTAATTTTCAATTCTAAAGGAAACGAGAATTGGAAGACAAAGAAGCTCTTTGCTTCGGTTCTATCTAAAGGCGGAGGAAATAAAGGGGTAGAGAGAGAAAATTAGGGTAAAAAAAGAAAAATAAAAATCAGAGCTTGAAGAAGAAGAATCCCGTGAAGGGGAAGAGAGAGAGGATGAGGGAGAGGCCGCGGGACTCGGACCGCCTCAGATGGGGAATGGGGGCATTTGGATCGGAAAAGCGCGCGCCACATGGGATTTATACCACTTGCGGGCCTGGAGGTCCAAACAACAACCACTCTTTTTAACTCCATCTCACTCCCATGGCGACCGGGCCCCACCTGGAAAGCAAGGATGGGTGAAGTTTTGGGTGCGCGTTAAACGGTGGATCGCTCTGGTGGTTCGTTGCGGCGGTGAACCCTTCTTCATTGGACTTGATGACGATGATGTTTCTCCCGTGCTTTTTTCAATAAAATGTAGTCAGCTTTGTTTAATTTGTATTAATTATACATTTAAAATATTTAAAACTAACTATTGAAAAATATATAAAGTGTCTATGTAATTTACCTCTTCTACTCATGTATATTTTTTGTTGGATTATTTCACCTTTTGAATTGCGTGGTTATTTTTACGGTTTAAAAAGTAACTTTCTATAATGATTTTTTCTGAATTATTTTATCAGTTTTACTCATTTACACCCTGGGTAAACCTAATTTCACTCTGTACCATTATAGAAAGGAAATTTTCGCTACAGTCACCTAGTTTACTTCATAATTAGAAAAAAAAAAACTCAATTTCATAATTTTCTTCGTGACAGTCTTATCCGTGTTAGCATAAATTGATTTCTCTCAACTGTCACTTCTTTATATATTTTATTTTCTCTTTTACTCCTCTTAATCACCTTCGACGTTGCTTTCCTCTCAACCTTGACATCGACGCAAAATAATTCGCGGGTCGACTTGCGCAGTCAGATCGTCGTGGGATTAGAAGGGGGCAAGGAACCCCTCTCGGGGGTCTCAGGGGACAGAGCCCATGGACTAATTTTTTTGGGATCAACCTTTTTATAGATCTCGTTTGTTCGAGCTCGTGATGAGTTTTATTTGTGTTTGTGATCTATTTATTTTTTAGATCTGAAAAGCATTGGTCATGCAATCGGTTGTTGGTGAACGGGGTCTGCTAATGATGGTGATGCTGATATGAGGACTGCGACTCATGATCACACTCCTCTGTGAGGACTGCGACTATGGTCACGTTAAGACTAAAAAACAAGGCATTTTTGTGTGGAATACGATCATGATCGCTGTCTTGAACACTGCAATCATGATCACAGTGCTAATAAAGATTCAGAAACATGACATTTTTGTGGGGAGAGGACTGGGATCATGATCGCAGTCCTATAAAAACTCAGAAACATATCATTTTTGCGAGCATTATAATCATGATTGCAGTCTTATAAAGACTCAGGGCATGTTTGTTTTGCTGCAATGGCTGCAAGTCGTAAGTCATAAAATAAGAATGAAAAAGGTTAACTGTAGTAGGAAAAATATATTGTGTTTTACGGTGTTTGGTTAGTAAAGTGAAAGTGTAAATGAGAAAGTATATTGTGTTTACAGTGTTTGGCTGGTCAAGTGAAAGTGCAAATGGGAAAGTCTATTGGGTTTTACAATGCTTGGTTGGTAACATAAAAGTGTAAGTGAAAAGTTGATCACAGAATTAACTGTATAATTTAAATATTATAAATAATATTAAATTAAATATACTATTAAAAATTAAATTGTATTAATAAATTTGAGATAAAATATTAATAGTTTTATATTTTATTTATAACAATAATATTAATAAAATTTTAGCACAATTAGTAAAATATTACTGAAATATTAACTAAGTTAATAATTATAAAATTTTAAAAAAATCTAAAGAACATTAATAAAATTTTAAGAATACTAGTAAAACATAAATATTAAAAAAATCTTAAGAAAAATAATAAAATATAGTTATAATATTATAATATGATAAAATACTTAAAATTATAATAATATTAAATATTATTATAATATTATTGTAATATTATAAACATTTTAAATTAACAAAGTAAAATAATTATAAGTTTAATAATAAATTATTATAATGAATTATTATTACCATATTGACATAATAAAATATTAATATAATAATAAAAGTATATTATAATATTAATAAAGTAATTATTTATATTAAAAAATAAATTAATTAAATATATAGTAATTTTATATTAAATGCATAATATTTTTATATTGATAAAATATTAAATCTAAATAAAATATTAAATAAAGTATTAAATAACAATATTAAATTAAAATGTTAAATTAAAATAATAAAATATTAAATATTGAAACACTAAAGAATAATTAAAAATTAAAGATTAAAATATAAAATAATTAAATATTTAAATAAGAAATTAAACACTATTAAAAATATTAAATATATTAAATATTTAATAATATTAAATTATATATTGACTATCAAGTAATTGCTTTGGACTACAAGTACACTACAAGTGGGATTTAGGGTCTGTCTGGTTGTCGTAATTGGTCATAATTCGTAAGTCGTAAATTGTTAAATTCTTTTACAGTTATAAATGAGTTACATACATGTAAGTTTTACGGTGTTTGGTTGGTAATATAAAGTTATAAGTGGGAAAGTGTATTGTATTTTACGGTGTTTGGTTATCGTAATGTGTAAGTCGTATGTAGAAAAGTTGACCACAAAATTAACTATTTGGTGATTTAAATTTTTTAATATTGATACTAAAAATGCTAAATATTAAAAAATTAATATTAACATAAAAAATAATACAAATTTGCATGACCTATAAGTGAGTGATAATTGTGTTGCAAGTGAGTGGTAGTTGAGTTGTGTAAGTCTTTTATGAATTACGATCCAAACAAACGTTATAATTGTAAGTGGATTATAAGTCATTTACGAATTACGGTCTTTTACGGCTTTTACGTTCAAATAAACAACCCCTTACATGACCACAAAATTAATTGTAGCAGCTGCAAGTGAGAAAATGTGAGGGTAAAAGTGAGATTTACATGACCACAAAATTAACTGTAACAACTGCAAGTGGGGAAATGAAATTTGCATTTTGCAGCGAAACAAATAACGGAAAATGAAAAAGAGGTTTTACGACATACGACTTGCGGCCACTTGCGGCGAAAACAAATAGACCCTCAGAAACATATACTAATAAAAGGACTACGATCATGATCTCAGTTCTTAGAAATATGATATTTTTATGAAGATTGTGATTATGGTCACGCTCTTCAGATATATGACATTTTTATGAGGACTGCAATCATGATCGTAATCCTCAGAAATAGATTTTTTCTGTGAGGACTACGATCAAGGTCCCAGTCCTCTATGTATCGGTTGTCTGCATTTTTAAAGTGGTCAGTTTTTTCGAAGTGATTACTGCGGGGCATTTGTGTTTTTCACCGCTGAGAAATGTTTGTACGCTGGACACGTGAGCGCACGTTGTTGGTTTAAAAAAGTGACTGAAACTAATAAAATTATGAAGTTGAATTTTTTTTCTAATTACAGTTTGACATAGAGGGCTATAGTGAAATCTCCCTAGAAAAAGAAACTAAGAAAGTTCTAAATTACTCGTTAAAGTAAAGATAAAGAATCTTGATTTTGGTTTTTTTTTTTTTTTTTTTTGTGAAAGATCAAAAACCAAAATGTGTATTGCCTAAAAGAAAAGAAAGAAAAAAAATATGTGAATGAGTAGAGAATCACAAATCAAAGAAGCCTCCTACCATCGGTTCGATTTCCCTTTATTTTCCCTCTTTCTTTATCCCAGTCGATGTCAAATCGAGCTCAATGATGATTTCTTTGAAATGTGGAACTCCACTCATCACTATGGACGTTTCTTTCCATGCTTGAAAAATATTTTGATCGGATACACCATCTCTTTTGAGGCTTAATTAAAGGTTAAAGCGGTCTGCCCATCATTGCAACGATCTCGACTGTGATTTGCACGTTTATCAATACTCATTTCATTTGGACATCCTTCGTCATTGATTTTGTCCAATTTTCATGTTTCCTGTCTGAATACAAGTTGCTTCATAAATCTCAACTTACAAGTTACGACATTTGCTGGGGACCTTTTCTTTGCAAAAAAGATATGTAGGATCGTCTTCAAGCAACCGCAGTCTCTGTCATTCTCCCTTCCTCCCTCTTTTTTTTTTTTTTCCTTCTATTTTCCGTTTTAAACCACATAATCATCATAAAAAGATTACTTCTGCAACTGATTTGAGATGTTAGTTGTCTGAGACAGTTCTAACAGCATCAAATCAATTTGGTCATCCAACACCCAAAGAATGTTGTAAAATATTACATAGAAATGATCAGGATTTGAGAGGGGGGCAAAAAAACATTACAACTGTTTTCAATTACAAAAGTTACAAACACCCAACGACCCATTATTTGCTATCAGATTAATAGAGGACAGAGATATCTCTAGCCTAAATCCCACTCCACTTCCTCATCTGAGTTAAAATTTCAAGAATTTCCACTGGGAAGTCAAGAATTGAAGTGGTGGATCCAATAGTCGTCTAAATCGCGAATTTGAGAATCGAAGTCTGAGCACTCGTCGATCCACTTGCCGTCAGGAATCGCAAGGTTGAGAATCACGCTTGCAGTGATTGTTGGTTAACTCTTCGTGCAATCACAGAGTCAGATAATCGAAGTCCGAGTGCTTGCGGCCGGCGGAGCAATAAGAAGAGTTGTTGTTTCTGTTGGGATTTAGGTCGAACAAATAGTGTCACATCCTGGGGATGATCTTGAGTATATAAGGATTTAGGTAACTCTACCTAGAAGGCTAATCATTTGAGATGGTGCCAGTCCTTCAATTGGTATCAGAGCCATGCCCTGAACTTAGTCGGGTGTGTGGGATTGTTGGGATTTGGGTCGAACAACGTGGGGATGGTCTTGGTTGGAGAATATAAGAATTTGGGCAACTCTACCTAGAAGGGCTAGCCGAACCTCTTCTTGTCGTGTTGGGTATATTTCCGGCTGCATCTGTCTCCTGTTTGGCGGATTCCTCAGAGAGGTTACTGCCAGGGGCGCGTGCAACAATTGGTATCAGAGCATCCCAGGTTCGGCGTGGGATCGTGTCTTGATTCCGAAGGCATCAGTTGTTATTTGGTGGAGATCATGTGCCGATCTCGGAGCAGCGTTAGGACTGTTTGTGGGATCGTGTGTCGATCTCAAAACAGTGTGTGGATTGCTCGAGGAATCAATTCGAAGGAGTAGATAGTTTCGAAAACTCTTCAAGGGTTTCGCGTGGAGGTAAAAATCTTATCTTTATCTAGTTTGTTTTATCTAACTCCGTTTGCTTTCCGCATTGTTTGAGGAATCAGTTGAGAAGATGGCCAAAAAAATTACATCAAATCCACATCCTTTAAGGATTGATGTGGTGAAGTTCGACGGCAAGAACAACTTCAGTATGTGGAGGTGTGAGGTGATGGATGCGCTGACGGCATCAAACCTCGAAAACACTCTACGTTTGGAGAAGAAGCGCGCATCAACAACTGAAAAAGATTGGGACAAGATGAACCGTACGGCGTGTGGCTTGATCAGGTCTTGTTTGACATAAGACATCAAATATCATGTGTTGCATGAGACATCTGCGAGGCAGCTGTGGGAGATCCTGGAGAAGAAGTATCTGACGAAAAGCGTCGAATCGCAGTTGAAGTTGAAGAGTAATCTTTATCGTTTCCAGATGCAGAGAGGATGCTCCATCAACGAACACATGAATAGCTACACAAAACTTCTTACAGATCTAATTATTGTGGATGTGGAGATCGATGAAAAGGATAAGGCGGTAATTCTATTGAATTCTCTTCCTAGGGAAGAGTATGAGACCTTTACTCTTACATTGATCAATGGAAGAAAATCCCTTGACTACAATGAGGTGTCTGCTGCTCTTGTAAGTTATGAAGTAAGGAGACAGGACAGACTGTCGAGAGGCAGAAATTCTAATAGGAAGGGAAGAGATGATCAGGGAAGATCGAAGTCCAGATCAGGCTTCAGAGATCTGAAGAGGAATCAGTGCGCCTTATGCAAGGAGTTAGGGCACTGGAAAGTTGACTGTCCGAATGCCAAAGGTAAGAAGAAGGAGCTGATGACCGAGGCAAATCTCGCACAGGTGGTCAGTACTCAAGTTAGTACTTCACAGGTAGATAGATCAGATTCAGACTCATCGGTATTCTCTCTCTGTTACTACTTCTACTGTTAGTTACTCAGATAATGCTGATACATGAGCTACCTATCATGTATGCCCGAACAGAGCCTGATTTTCTAGCTTTAAAAGTTAGACGGATGCTTCACAGTCATGGGTGATGATCATCCGTGTAATGTGGAAGGGATGAGTACAATTCGTATCAAGATGTTTGATGGGATAGTACGAGAATTGAAGAAGGTGAGGTATGTACCTCAACTCAAAAGAAATCTTATCTCTGTTGGTACTTTAGAAGCATTGAGTTTTGTAGTATCTATACGAGATGGTGTTCTCAAGATGACCAAAGGCTCAATGGTGGTGATGAAGGGCGTCCGTCAGAACAATCTCTACTACTTGAAGAGTAGTACAGTTACAAGTCAGGTGGAGACTTCTATTTCTTCAGATGATGATTGCACACATATCCGGCAGATGAAGGTCGGACATGGAGGTGAAAGGTCTTTGCAAACTCCAGCAAAGAAGGAATCATTGGAAGGTGCTGCTACCAGCAACTTGGTGGGTGAACATGGCGTTCTGGACAAGAAGAAGGTGAAATTCAGCACCAGTACTCATCGCTCAGAAGGTCTTCTTGATTATGTTCACGTAAGCGTTTGGGGACCTGCTAAGACTGCATCACTTGGAGGTCACAGGTACTTTGTCTCTTTTATTGATAATTTATCTAGGCATTGTTGGATATATCCCTTGAGACAAAGGTGTAAAGCCCTAGATATGTTAGTGAAGTGGAAAGGAATAATGGAGAAGCAGACAAGTAGGAAGATCAAGGAGCTACAGATTGGTAATGTTGAAAGATATATGGACCAATTCCTACGATCAGGGGCGGCTCAATTTCTAGGGAGACCTTAGGCGAAAATTTCAAATGGGCCCTCTTAAAATATACTTTAAAAAGTAATTAATATTAACTAATATTTTATTTAATTAATATTTTATTGAAAAATAATTCTTCTAGCTTTTTAAGATGTAAAATTTTTAATCAAGTTTTTGTATTCAAGTTTTGCTAATGTATCTTTTTCTATAGAATAGTTACAGGCCCTGCCGTCAGTCTGAAGTCTGCGCGACGGGGGCGGTGAAGAGCGAGGCTGCACAGAGAGAGAGTTTTAATTTTGAAAATTTCTCTAATTATAATTAAATAGTTAGGTAGAGTAGAAAAGACATCTGAGGAAGTGGAAGAGACTCCTCTTTAATTATAATTAAATAGTATAGGGAGTGGAGGATATTAGCTTGGGAAAGTGGAAGAAACTCATGCTTTTCCTGTTAATATAAAAAATGAAGAGGGAAAAAAAATCAAAAAAGCGTGGATGACAGGATTCAAACTCGCGCAGGCAAAGCCCACACAATTTCTAGTCATGTCCGATAACCACTCCGGAACGCCCACTTGAACAAACAAAAAATATTTTCTATATTTATATTTCTTATTTTAGTTAAATATTAATTTACACTATAATTTTGGAGGCCCTATTATATTTGAGGGCCCTAGGCGACTGCCTCATTCGCCTAGAGGTTGAGCCACCCTGCCTACGATTTGGTCAGAACACTGGCATTAGTACTCACTTCACAGAAGGAATACATGGGTTGGCTAAGGAGATAAACCGTTCCTTACTGGAGAAGGTTCGGTGGTTGTTGTCTAATACAAGATTAGAGAAATCGTTTTGGGTTGAGGCGACTGTGTATGCTAGCCATCTCATAAATGGATCGACTGCGATATGAAGTAAAACTCCATTGGAAATTTGGTCTGAGAAAGCTGTTCAAGATCATGGTTTGCTGCGGGAATTTAGAAGTCCGATCTACTTTCGTGCCAAAGATGGCATGGTGAATCCGCGAGGAAAGAAGTTTGTGTTTTTGAGTGTCAAAAGAAATATGAAAGGCTACAGGTTATGGGACCCCAAAAATAAGAAGATCGTGATGAGTCAGCATGTCACATTTGATGAAACTTTAGGGTTGAAGTCTACCGTCTCTCCGCAGGTGGAGAGGACGAAGACCAAGGAAGTATCGCAGCGGGTGGAGGTTGATGCTACTCCACCATCTCCAGTTGGTTCGGTATCAGTGAAGACTTCATCGGATGTGACATCGGATGGAGATCATGTAGCCAGGGTTGATACTGAACAGGTTGAAGACATTAATGAGAATGTCGAATTGTTTGCAGCCATTGGAACCAAGGTAAAACCACGAAAGTGGGTAAAGAAGCATGAATCTCAAGCTTGTGACCGCGACAAGCTCAAGTTGAAGGCCGTTGTTCTCCATGACGGCAATGAGGAGGTTCATATGACTCAGCCAGATAGGTTCGCTGCTGAATATTCAGGTACAAGTGTTTGAGCTTGATGGAGCTCATTTCAATGAACTACGGTTGGCTTGATCCCTTGGGCAAGGTACGTAGGCAGCCGTAAAGGCGCACATTTGGTGATGCAATCCATATGAAACTATTTGGTCCTCGAGAAGCTGATTGGAACTTCACGTAGAGGTGAAGAGTTATGGCCTATTAGAACTTCACGTAGAGGTGGAGAGACTTCACGTAGAGGTGAAGTGTTGTGGCTAGTTGGATTTCACGTAGAGGTGAGGTGTTGTGATCTCGATGAACAGATGATCTTCTGGTGAGAAGGCAGTTAAGCTTGCAAAGGAGGGGTGTGCATCCAGTTGTTGAAGCCAATGATGGTGTTCGGTGTGCTCTACTCAGACTTGGTTCGACCGTCAGCTGAAGACATGTAGACTGGAGAGAGCCAGTCAATTGGAGAGCCAATATTAGCTCATAATGAGTTCTTCGTGAGGTCAAGTAGTTGCTGAGTTGAAGACACGTTTGGTGATCGATATGTATGGCAGTTCTCGTCGGTAAAGTGTAGGGAAGGCATATGTGATGCATCCCAGTTGATAGCTGAGCTGAAGTTGGAAACTTACAATTGATATTAGAGTTTGGTAAGGTTGCATGTGACAATGACAAACTCAGTTTGGATCTGATAAGATCAGTGAAAATCAATTGTACGTGTACTGGCGATTCGTTTGAAGAAACAGGTTTCGTCTGTTGGCCAAGTCGAGATCGTGTGTCGATTTTGCCGAGATCGTGTGTTGATTTCGTTCGGAGCGCTCAAGCCAAGATCGTGTGTCGATTTCGCTGAGTGATATATTGGTATTCGTTGGAGTTCGGCTCAGATTTGAGAAATCTTCACCGAGGTGGAGAATTGTAGGGAGAGAGAGGAGATGAAGCTTAGTGAAGCTTGTGGAATCCAACTTGAATTCGGACTTCGTTTCTGAAAAGGAGTCGGATCCAATTGGAGTTTCCTAACAGGTGAATTGCTTCTCCTTTTAGGATTTGGATTCCTTTTAAGATTTGAATTTCTTTTAGGATTTGAATTCATTTTCTGAGTTGGGGTCAAATTCAATGGGGGTTTCCTAAATCCTTAGGACTCTGTGGGTATAAATAAGGGCTGGAGCCCTCATGTATTGTATCCCACTGAAAGCTTCCCTTGGAAATTCCTTGAAGAAGGAATAAGTTGTAATTGATTGTTGGATCAATAAAATCTCTCTCTCCCTTGCCCAAGGACGTAGGCAAATTGTCGAATCTCGTAAATACTATGTTGATTTGCTTTCTCTATTGTTTCTCTGTTCTTGTCGTGTTAGGTACATCTCCGCTGCATCTGTCTCCTGTTTGGCGGATTCCTCAGAGAGGTTGTTGCCAGAGGCGCGCGCAACAGTTTCAAGGGCAATTTTTTGAATAATTTTTTTTTCAAATTTAATTTCAAAATAAATATTTCTCAAATTTATTTTCAAAATAAAAAAGACAGCAAGTAGGCATTGAGATGTTTTGCCCTGCCAGCATGACGGGCTTCAGTCACGAGCGATTCTCATTTTTTGACATGGGTTGATAACCCCGGATCAAGTATTCTTTCTTTTGAGTTTTCGGTACTAAGAGACAGTCGGATCTATAGTGACTCAATTTGAGCTTTATATTTAGTTCATGGTTATCATCCGCAAACAAAGATTGGAAGCGTAAATTTCTAAGAGACAAAAAAAAACAATTCCAGACCATCATTTCTCTTGTTTACGTCTCTTCCCTTTACATCTCTCTTTTCCACCAACCAGCCTACCCTCTCCCTCTCGCTCCAGCATCCCCCCCTTTCTTCTCTTCCCAGCCTTCTTCATTCAATCGAACACGAAAAAGAGAGAGGCACAGACACAGAGAACAGATAGAGATGGCAAGCGACGCAAGAAGTTTTCACATTGGAAGTTGTCTCCAAACACAACATGAACAAGAACTGCTGGCTCATCATCGGCAACATGGTAACTATCATCTTCATCTTTCAAACTCTTTGCAGTCAACTTGTAGACAGATCCCTACTGTTCTCAAGTGACCAATGTCACTAAATCAGTCAGTTAATTAGATTTATGTCCTATTTTATTTTGTGCTTTACGCATCTATGCTTGACCCGCTGTTCCCAATCCCGGATCAAGAATAAATAGAATGTCTTGGTCCGGGATTGCCAAAAGATGACCGTGCCAAAAACTTGACACGCTGGCAGAGCAAAACAACCAGCACCTTCAGAGGTCGGTTTTTAAAAATAAACTTGAGAGAGATCTGTTTGTGACATTAAATTTGCAAAACATTACACTTGTTTCAATCAGTTCTGTGACTTTTCTCACCGTCTTTTTTTTAAGCAGTAAAACCGGCTAAGCCGGTCTGTGCGTCTTAAATCGGCATTGCACCCTATCACTTCTCAATATTACAAGCTCTGATATTATCCAAAAAAAGAAAATGAAAAAGGAAGAAACACGAGGGTTTTCTGAGAATTTGTTGGATTCGTTCACAGGGAAGAATCAAGAATAAACAACAGAGCTGAGTAGCTCATAATGTTTGACCCCTTGTTGTCAAAGCATTGAAAACTTAAAATGGTAAATTCAACCTTCTTATTCCAACTTCCATAGTACTTTCTGTTCACACCACACGATAATACTTTCTATTTCCTTCATTTTTTTTGGCAATTATGTAAGAGCAAAATTGAAAATTGCCTAACAAATTCTACAAATGATAACCTGTGAAATTAAGAATAAATTATGTACATTGGCAACAAGATTGTACATACCAAGAATATAGCTGCAGTCTTGGGCAAAAGGGAAATAAATGGAAAAAAGAAAAGAAAAACCAAGGGGAAAAGACCATAAGCTGTGGAGACAAAAAAATAGGGGGGAAAGAATAAATGAAACTCAATGAAATGCCACTAACAATTTCATTTTATAAATATACCACTAAAATTATTGGGCTGAACCTTCACCAATCTGTCAGATTTCGCCTGTGTACATTTAGTTGCTGCTTAAACTAGGTTGACTCCCGATGCTACTGTGTCTTGAACAGACTTGACGGAACCTACAGTACATGGCAGTAGTTAAGTTATATAGAAAATAAGAAATTCCAAAATACTAATAATTTAGAACAGTACATAATTCAAAGTTTAAAAGCTGCAGGCAGTGCAGATTGAAATATCCTCAAAAAGAAAGATGAAATTTCTTCGAGACAAAAAAGAAGGATGAAAAACATTAAGGGTCAATACTTATCAACTTACCTTAACATGATGTGGCATGATTTTTATATCGAAAGGCACATGAAGCCATGCCTCTGGTGGGTATAACAAGAAGTTCTCAGGTTTGCTAGTATATACATCTGCATACTGGTGGATATGATAGGCAAATGCTGATTCCTGACCAGTATCTGTGAGGAAAGTAGCACCAAACGAACTATTGAACATATTCCTCATTCTGGAACGACACTGCTGTCTCCCCTCGTTCAATTCAATTAGTAACGCATCATAGGCATGCCCTCTGCTACTATTGGCCACGGTAGAATGAAATTTGCCAAGTAATTCTTGTATGATGTGAAATTTTGCCTGGAGCAGGAAAGATAGTGAAAGGTATTAATTAACATGACATGAGAGATACTAATTCCCTCAATGAAATGTGGCTAATAAATAACAAAAGAAACCTGAAAATATTCAAAAGTAAATATCAGAGAATAGTTGTCTTACTAATCTTGCATTCCTAAATGAAACTAACCAAGTAAACTCACAGATGCCAAAACAATATTTTATTTTACAAGTTTCTAATGAACTGCAGTAAAAACTAAACTGAGTTGTAAGTTTTAAAGCTGGCTGGGTTGCACCTGGTTGGGTTAAACCCGAAAAATGTCTGACCAAGCCGAAACTTACAAGTTTTGGGGAGTCTTGGGACCTACCCGAAAAATTAAACCTGTCTGATCCAAACCCAATAAAACCAACCCTACTTATACTTGAACCCACCCGAAACCCGCCATACATATACATATGTAATTCAATAAACAGGTAATTTAAATCGGTAGACACTAAACTTGATACACTTTGACACCCTTGTCTTTCGTGATACTAATCTACTATAGTGAAGTCTTGTAAGTAACAAGCTCATTATTAAGGTTATCTCTAAATTATGTACACATTTTTAATTATAATGATAATGCCTTACGGGAGTCCATGTCACTGAATTCGTCAAACCCCTCATGATTTCCGTTTCAGATCACATGTTCCCCATCGTGGTACGTTCGCGATCCACATCGGTAAAACTGACAAATCAGAATGAATTATAGAGTAATGAAAGGGAAAAAAAAAAAACTTATATACTAAGGTTGAAAAAAGAAAGGAAGCATATGTGTAGTGTGTCTAAGTGTTATTGAAAGATAAGTGGTTTGCCTGTCTAATACACGCACACACGCTGAAAATCATTTTATGCTTTGGGTAAACGTATTTATGTCCAACTAAGCGGTCAGAAAAATGCTAACCCCCAGGGTTCAAAGACTCAGCCGAGCCGTCTCCGAAACGGCCACAGCCGATCCGATAACGAGACTCGAGTCGCTTGATGTAGCAAAAATTGCATGAATCGGGCATGAATCGGATAAGACTCGGTCGAATCGGCCGAGTCACGAGACAACTCAATGAGATTCATGCCCGATTCATGCATAAAAGGAAAAAAAAGAGAGATCGAAGGGAGGAAGAGGGAGAGAGACTTACCTCGATCGTCGCCGCCGGTCACCCGCACTGTCGCCGCTGGTCACTTGCCCACCGCCGATCTCTATCCCCCTCCCTCCCTCTGATCTCACCGCAGCCGCTCCTATCTCTCTCCCTCTCCTCTCTCTCTCTCTCACCCGATCTCCCTCTCTCTGTCTTTCTCTCTCTATCTCTCCCCACCCCTTAACTTTTTTTTAAAGTTTTGAGTTTTTTATATTTATCCCCTCAAATCTTTTATATTTCTTATTTACCCCCAAATTATCATATTTTCCTAATTATCCCTCAAAACAAATTTATTTTTGACATATGATACATGAATTTTGATGTCTATATTTTTTTTTTCAATTTGTCGTGATTTTTCAGATTTTTTTAGCTTTCTATGTGGTATTTTGCGCGTATCGCCTGAGACTGATCCGAGTCGCGGCGACCAATCCATCTCAGTGCCCGCCGAGTCGGCAGCCGAGACCGCAACTTTGAATCATGCTAACCCCATCATACCGCATTTTGAGCTATCCACATTTTCCATTCCTGCATTCATACCACGTATCAGAGCGATCCACGTACTAGGTAACATTGGTGCATGCCAACTTTACATACTATAAAATCACTAGATTTTTAGGCACGTGCAAATGCATATGCTAATATCCTTATTTGTTACAGAGTCACATTTGTCCTTTGATAATGTATTGATTCAGAGTAGTCAACTATAAAGATTGTGAAGCAACTCATGAAGGTCTCCTATTATGGTGTTAAATATAATAGATCATAGAGATTATTTAGAATATTCATACACTTATTCACTGATCTTCTATAATTTCAAATATTTTGTTTCAATTATAAATTAATCATAATTTTTATATTAAAGTTGTAATGCATTACAAAACGTTCTTATCCCAGAATGTGAACAAATTCTATTAAAAGATCCTAAATTTATTTTATGGAGATGTAAAATGTGTAAAATTAATTAATATTTAAATGTCATGCAAATTATGATTTTATCATGGCCCATTTACAAAAGTCGCTGGCACAAATGAGACATAGCATATCCTATTTGCAAAACGTCAGTGATCTCGCATTTTTATAAGTAATATAGACAGGTCTAGTAATAATATCAGAGACACATAACTACTTGTGTGCAAATAAATCTTTTTAGAAGAAGTTTTTTTTTAATTGTAGCATTAAATAACCATAATTGTCCGATAAGCCCATGATTAGGAGGCCCACCATAAATGTTTCTTTCCCTTCCCCGCCAAATGTTTTTGCCAATATCTCACCCGATGTTTGCGACGAGACTCGCAGAAGAAATGATCGCGGAAGGGACAGGAGGGTTGGTGTGAGGTCCATGTCCACACTAACGAGAAAAAAAAGGCAGAGGTCGCCTACAAACGGGACCAGCCGGCCATGCACATTAGGTCGGCTGGCTGCACTACTTTAGTTATAATAGTATAGATTATATTTTGTGCAAAAATATAAACTATTTGAAATCTCGGATAGGTTGTAGTAGCTTTGACAGGACCATACCAGAACTATCAAATTGTGGGTATTGGTGGATTAAATAAATTTAAATTATTTTAAATTACAAAATAGTGAAGACAATTAGCATATTTCGCTCTTTCTTTTTAATAATTCATCAAGATTAAATCAAACCTCAATCAAGACTTATATAATCCAACGCTTGATGCAACAATAATTTCTGAACATGTAGAGGGACATGGTACTTGAATTATTAATCTAGCTTTCATGAATAATTAGAAACATTAAAATTGAGAAAATTTTACAGGTTCTCCTTATTAATTATTGATCATTCTTAGCAAGCTATAATAATCTTAAAGGAGTTGTGGTACATAAGATTTGATCCAATTTAATTATACACTTGGAACCTAAACTGTAGGTTAAGACCACAGTTCAACCACAGTTCAAAGACTCGGCCGAGTCGGAGACGAGTCGGCTGAGTCATATCCGTCTCGGCCCGCTCCGAGACGAGTCCGAGTCATGAGTCGGTCGACTCAACTCAGAGGAGACCGACTCGGCCGAGAATCAGAGTTGACTCGGTCGACTCGGTATTATGATGATGATTTTGTGATTCATCGCAATTCAATGTGAAAATAACTACATTAGTATGTATTTATAAATGTAGTTTGTATAATTTACTATATTGTGCATGTATTGATATTTTCTACCGACGACGCTTGTATTTATGCTTTCGCTTTATATTTAGTGTGCTAGGTGATATATTTTGGACATATTATATATGAATGTAGATGTTTACATTTTTTTAAGATTTGTCATGATTTTTTCAGAATTTTTTGAGCTTTCTATGTAGCGTTTTGCGCGTATCGCCCGATCCCGATCCGAGTCGCCGAGACCGATCCGTCTTAGTGCCCGCCGAGTCGGCGGCCGAGACCGCAACTGTGAACCATGGTTAAGACCATTATGATAAAATAGATTTATTAAAATAAAGAGGTTATGATTTATTACATTGGATTAGTCCATATGTAAGAGATTACTCTAAGTTTTTTTTTTGAAATCCGTCCAGGTATCCGGGGCCCACAGGCCACAATGCGAAGTGTAATCCCTGACTAATCTTGCGGGTGCCGCACACCCCAAGCCCTGGGAAAGTTTCCCTACGCTGAACAGGGTAAGGCAGAGTCATTTTGGCTCTCAGGCGCTAAATGCCCACCGTGGACCTCGAACCCAAGTCACTTGGGGAGCAAAACCTAATGACTTACCACTAGGACACCGGCATGGACGATTACTCTAAGTTATGATTTATTACATTGGATTAGTCCATATATAAGAGATTACTCTAACGAACAATTCAACTCAATTATTAATTCCTCTCTAATTAGATAGAGATCTCGTCTGGTTCTAAAAAAGAATGATTTTCAGCTTTTGAAATTTTTTATTGTTAAATGATGACCCTTTCAATCATTATATGGAATAAGATTTTACTCAAAAGCTTTTTATTCATTGATTCTTTTTTCATTTTCCCTAACAAAATGCCATCAAATCTATCTTTATACTTCAAACCCAGATCTCTCGTATTAGTCGGTATCAACTACTGTTGGCAATTTCAGTGTCTTTTGACTGAATGAAATTAATAGCTTCAAATCCAACATGATATGGCCAATATATAACAACATCAGCCTAGTTTTCAAACCTTGACATAAACATTTTTGGAAAAACATCATCCACCCACTCACTTGAGCCAACCCAAAATGATAAACATTGCCCAGATCTGAGGATCGGGTTACACACGCGGGCGCGCACACATACATATTTCTCATATTCTTGATTGAAAGAATTTAACTGAAACCTGCTTGGAATTCAACAGGAAACAGGCAAGTTGTGTACCTCTCAAAATCCACTCGATATCTTGAGTTCATGTACAAAAGTTCTTAGGAACCTGCCCAACCCAATACATTGATACCACTTGTCTTGAAGAGAGTTTCATGTCCTTCTGAGATGCAATTGATTAAATATGCCTGAGAAGGAAGAACTCAAACACGTGTTCCAATGACTATAGGAACTAAACTTCTTCCTGAACATAATCCACGCTTAACCGACAGACCAAGGGAAATTTCCATGACGTTGTGGTCTCGATCGGTCATAGGGGAACGAGTACTGGTGTCAATAACTATTTCAGCTTTTGCATTTCATTGACTAAGTCATGGCACTTCATACTGGGAGGAGCAATCCTCATTACTGAAACCCAGTTAAAAAAAAAAAAAGAGGTGATCAAACCTGTCAATGAGATAATCTATACCACCAGAGGCCTAGCAGAGGGCTTCACTACTTTGCTCACAGAGGATTGACCATAGACAGGTTTTAGGAGCAATGACCAGCTAAATGTCTATTTTAATGTTTTTCATTAAAGAGTTTCGATCAACTTTTGACAACATCCCAACAGCAGTCGCCTAGATCCATCTGCTAGATCCTCCGTTAATGTGGCATGAGCCTGTAACGTATTGTTAGTCATGAGGGCAGGTTCACAAACAGCAACTCTAAGACACCTACCAATTCAAGGTTGTTATGCAAGAGTTTCCATAGAGATTAACCACTTTGGTTCCATGCTCCAAAGTGGTTAACGACCAAAACATTGACTAGAGATGGTTTCTATGTGCAAGCACATCTGCTACGTTAAACACACTTTCACGGTGTCTCTAGAAGTTGAGTTGGGCCTAGAGTTATTCATGGATACCCATGAGCTAAGTCATGAAGAAGTTGTAGCCAACCTGTTGTGGCTAATGCAAGAACAACAATGACTATCTCTGATCGGGTCTGTTGGTGTTAAGAAGACTTCTTTGGCAATAATGGTTAGCTGGGGTAAGCTGCTATCCCAAAAAAAACATAATATGTGTAAAGAGTGATGATAAGAGTTGGTACAAGGGATAAACTTAGCATTTTTTATTTAAAAAAAATTAAGCAATGTGTCCCTTCTTTTTAGGGACACAGTTTCCTACATCAATCATCCTCTTAGTTGGTGTCGAATAACCCATGATGTGACCAAACATACCAGCCAAACCCCCTTCCTCTCCTAAAAATTTCTTACCCCTACACCCTTGCACCTGTTACCAAACAAGGCCTAAGAGGAGGAAATCACCCAAATACAAGTCCACCAATAGACTTGCTGATCGAACCTAGCCTCGTGCTAGATTGTTTTGTACTCCTCCTTTGTAGTTCACTAGCAAAAGAAATCTTGAAGAGAGTTGCATGAATGTCAGGTATGCCATAATCGGATAAACATGAATGTCAGGTATGCCATACTATGATAAACTATCAACGCATCAAACCTCCAAAAGAGCTAAGTTTGAAATATTGCCCGACCGATATTTTGGCGTGATACTCAGACGGCCGATATGACCCAATATAACGGAAACGATACCCAATATAGCCAATATGATGAAACAAAACAGCCGATACGATATTGCTGGTTCCACTACCAAAATCCTATGGCTGATTATGGCACCTATACTTAGATTTCAAACCACCAAAAGAGAAATCACATTCAGGTCTTGATGTTGAAAACATGAAGAAAAAAGGAAGTGTTTTCTATTTAGTCATCTGAAAAAATGAGAATAGGAAATCACAGACATGCTGTAGAGTTGCAAGCATGAAGAGAAAGATTCAATCGGATGACATGGAGGGAGGATATAATTAATTACCTTCCTACTGGAGTGCCTGTATATACATTTTTTTATGATTCAGACCACCATGTCTGTAAGTTGTTTCAGGACAACAAAACGAAATGCTCCAATAGGGTCCCCTCCCATGTCTAGTAAAAGCATTCAAAACAAGCCAATGACATCCTCTTTGAGTACAAAAATTTACTTGTTTTTTTTTTTCAAATTCTATAAAGGTCATTATGCAACACACCTTTCCAGGATACTACAGGCAGACTCGCATCTGAATCAATTACATATGGAATAAGAATGAGTATATGTATTCTTGTAATAAATAAAGTGCTTCAGAAGATAAGCGTTGTAGAGAAATGTGCAAAGAACTCTTAAAATGATAAGGTAGACATGGAAGTATGGAACCTCAAATCTGGCTGATTGATTGCATCATTCTTTAGAAGAAGGAAATAGCACAGGTTCGTGTATTTGCATAAGCATCCATATAAACATTGCATGTTATTGTCTTCACACTAGACCATGGTTAATTGCATAGTATCAGCAACTATGGTCTCCTGAGAAATATAATAGGTCATTAAGAAGTTGTCATAGATTCGACTATGGGAGGAGATCCTAATCTAGTTTCATTCTTTGGAAAAGATTGAAAACCTTCTCATCAGTAATGTCACAAAAAGACCAACCAATCAAATGAAACTCTTAACTTGAATTTATATTATTCATAATTATACAGGGGCAGAACATAAAAGAAAGTTCTGCTAGAACCTCGCAAGACTAAATCTGACTTCAAGAAGACAAGAACATTTGGTGAATGAAAGATTTCAGCAAATTTATCCTACAAATCATGAAGGAAGACTTGAGTTTAAAAAATTTTGAATTGTGAGGTTCTGAACACTGAACAGTTGATGCTAGTTTCTGCAGAGCTTGTTTATGTATGTATAATCCTAACATTCAAAATCCTACCATTTCAAAATCCTGTGACTTATAGTCAAAACAATTGGTCAAACATGGAATGTACCTCAAGTTCTTATTAACACTGGGAATTTTACCCGATTATCCCGTCTCGATCCGGTCCCGAACCGGACCAGATCTCAAATATTCATGGATAGTGTATGGATTGAAATTCTTACCCAATAGAATTTTCGTTTGGGCATGGATCGAACAAAACATGTCAACAATATTCATGGATAGTGTATAGATTGAAATTCTTATCCGATAGAATTTTCGTTCGGGCATGAACCTAACAAAACCTGTCCCAACCCCGACCATACTTGATCCAATCTATAATGGATAGGGTATGGATTTAAAGGAACTGACCCTAACCCTGATTCAACCCAACACTGAACTTGACCTAAACCAGATTTGTACATGTTTGTATATAATAATATAATATTGAATCAAACACCAATAAAATATCTTTAGCAAAAATTGTAAATGTAAAACTAAGGTATTTATCCAAAGTAGTTTGATTTCATGATATTTATAAATAAATAACAACATAATTTCTAGATTTTATATTAAGTTCAAATTTATTTTCTAACTTGGTATTTTTTCATACAAACACTTCAATTTTACTCCTACATACAAACAATATGATTAAGCTCTTTAATATTTACTTTTGGTCCTTGTGCACAATTATATTTATTTCTCGTAACATCGATCAAAGAGCAACCTAGAACTAAATCTGATCCGAACCCAATGAGCATTGGGTAGGGTGCAATTTATCTTTTGTACACCCGTACCCCAAACCCAATGGGCATTAAGAACCCAACTCCAAATCCTGACCCGATCCGATGCTTCATTATGGGGTATGCGTTCAAAATTTTGGATCTGGTGTATCTACGGGTCAGGTTATGAATATAGGAAATCCGAAACCGAACCGACCCACTACCAGCCTAGTTCTCATTGCTGATTAGTTACTTGTACTACAAAGAGCGAAGCTTTTTTCTTTCTGATACCAAGAGTTGGCCAAACTACATGTAATTAAGCTTACAGAAGCTGCTCAAGATGAATAATCTTCTAAATTCATGCATCATCCTTAGCAGAAAATACGGCCTAACAGTTAATAAAATAGTTTGCAGGCCACTATTTAGTATTTACGCAAAGCCCATTACCGACTTATAGGTCATTCCACATACGATGTTGCATTCCCAAATAAGACGAATCAACGTAATATAAAGATATTTTAGCTACCGCTCCAGGGGAAACAAGCAGATAAACTGCTATCAGAACATAGCCAGGAAATTCTTGTGCGCATATCAGCACTTAATCTATGCATATAAAAAAATTAGGGTATAAATTAGGGTATATGAAGTATAAAAGTAAAAGCTAGACATAGTTAACTCTTTTACCTGTTGAAATCGATATCCCTCATGATTTTGAATATGTATCTCACTCTGCAATGAATTAGAAAATTTTCATAAGAAGTGAATTAATGCACAAAGAAAAAAGAAACTGAAACTAATAATTTTCCATATTACTTATCAATTTAATTAAATTTACTAGTATTGCGAGCTTTTATAATTTGTATTGCTTAATGGAGGTTCATTTAGTGAATCTTACCAGTTTTATTTTTTCTCTCCCCTGTGAGTTGTAAGTTGTGATCGCCTGTCATTTTTAGACCCAAAACTTGATTTGATGTAGTTTAGCATTTTCCGACATCTGCGGCCACTTCTAGACCTAACCCAGCACCAAATTTTATACCAGCATTCCACGTTGAGTAACTCAAATGGTAATATAACAAAACATTTCTCCATTTCCCGCTTTTGTTATGTTTACATTTCCTCTCTTCCTACCTATATCATCCTGTATGCCTAATCTTTTGCCACTTCTAGAAGCATATTCCCTTATTATTATTTTTTCTCCATCTTTTTCCTCTTCTCAAGCAATTGTGCACGTTGATGCAGTTGGTACACAGCAGCAACTTTCTTCATTTCCTTTCTAACTTATTTTGGTCCTTCCTTTTTTCAAGTATTATCACATGTAGCCTCTTTCACATCAAGATAAATCTCGTTGATTTGAATTACCCATGCTTTCACGACCTATTCCCTTATTTTATGGATTTAGTTTACCATATTTATTTGTTTGTTTGTTTGTTTGTTTGTTCATAATAATAGGGAATTTCATTCCATGTGGCTCTATAGCCAATTTCTCTGCTGCAGCGCTGAATGTGATTTCCTTGTAGAAAAACCTTGTGACCTGACCTACACTCTTTCTTCACCTAAGTGAATTTGGAGGGATGCCCCTTGGGTGAAAGAGCTTAAACTGTATGGCCAAGAATGTAGGACTCTTATCCCACAAGTGGCCAATAAGGTTTTGTGGCAGGTCTGCAGGTTGCTTAGTTGCTTTGATTTGGAGGATTTTCGCACCAAAGTTGACAGTCAGCTGTAAATTGGTCACGCCTGATGGGAAGCTTTCTCAACTTTAAATCATACTCCATAACCAACCCCATTTTGATGATAAAAAGCAATGATGATGAAATGTGTCATTAATACAAGTAGGATGTTGCAATGGAAAACAGGAGATCACCCTACGTTAGTCATCAGAGTCGGTCTTCAGCAAATGAAAATAACCTCACATATTGAATTGTTATTATTAAGGTTTGAAATCTCGGAATCGAAAACAGAATCGGCCGCAAATTTTTGGTATAGAATTGGCCAAATTGGCTATTTCATCTCGGTGATATCGGTCTTGGACAAATCCTTTTAAAAAATAACCAAAAATGTTTAAAATTTTGTTCAGAAAATTAGTAACGTTTGACATAATTTTGAGAATGATTGATGCAATTCTAGTCACATTTAAACAAAAAATTACAATACAATAGTTGGTGCAAAAACAAAAAATATATATAGGTAAGGTATTTGCATGAAAGATTATTTTTTTCTTCAGAATTTCAGATTTCCTCCTCTCTCTCTCTCTCTCTCTCTCTCTCTCTCTCTCACACACACACACACACACACACACACACAATACGTTCTTAATTCAGATTCAATTATTGTCTAAGGGATTGAGAGGAAATTGAGTCCATTTATAGCACAACTCAACATAAGATTCCCTCAATCATTGTTTTCTTAATATTCTCTGATTCAATTTTTGTATGAGGGATTGAGAGAAACTGAGTCTATTTCTAGCCCAACACAGCATAAGATTCTCACAATCACTGTTTCCATAATATTCTCAATCATTGTTCTCATAGTATGAGCATAGAAAAGTGTGATTTGATGTGCACGAGGGGTGCTGGTCGGGAAGTAGTCATAGTGGGAGACAGGGGAATCAATTATCTGCAGTTTCTGTTTTCTTCATTTTTTTTTCTTTGGCAAATTGGGGGATCAAAAGGAGCTGACTAATGTGAATTAACTTTCTTTCTGCACAAAGCGCTTCCTGCCACAATACAGATTGAATATGGCTTGTATCGGGCTTGTATCGGGTCTATATTCTATATTGGGGATTCCCACCAATTGGCCGATTCTTCAACCCATAGTTATTTTGTTTAGTTTGCAAGATTTTATATTATATCATAACAAAATTATGAAAGAAGTATTCACTTGTAGTCACATGAGGTACTAGTCCCAAGAAAGGGGAAAACCCAGAAAATGTAATAATTATTAATTCAGCAGATAGTTATACTTGGAAGCTGCCAAGTTATCATGATAAATTCAACATATTGGCAAACATTTTAGTGCAAACTTCATTGTGAACCAGTAGACATTTTTCACATATACTGTTATTAATAATAACAATTATAATGATGATGATGATGATGAAGATAATAAATAAATAATAATAATAATAAAAACTTGCTGGATAAAGTGTATACCTCAAGTTCACGAATGATAGCAGCTGTTCGCCAGCCTGCTTTTGAAGGTCCTCTCAGGTCACTAAATAAATGATCACCAAAATATATCACCTAATCAATAATACAAGAAGAAAGTTAATCTCACAGGGTTGAGGTACACACGTAGAAGTCGTGGAGAAGAATAGCAGACAAGTGTGAGTGCAGACTCCCCAAGGGGTGTGCTTCAAATGGTGCTATTAATCTACTTAATTATTCATGTGCTGAGGACTCATCATTTTGTGCTGTGCTACCTTCACAACTGCAAAATATTGAATGTTCTGGTACATTAACCATCAACACATAAGAATTACTAGTATAAAAAAAATCAGGGTCAAACATTATTGGTGGATCCAGTCATTTTAACAGTCGAGCATATGTTTGGGTATGTGATAAGTACAAAACCGAACAACTGAGAATCATCTAGTTTTAAAGCAACATGAGGAAGCATTTAGAAAGCTCAAGCACTAGACTCTTGATATGAAGGGATTTTCAAAACCTGAAGCTATTCCACATATATTTCATCTCAATATTCAATCTTATGATGGTTATCTATGTAGCTAAACCCTTCAGTGGCCTAAAAAGGCTTCAAGCAGCTACAGGCATGCATAGGTGCATGCAAATGTCACAAAGCCAAGAAAAATAGAGAAATAGGCATGCGTATAAATAATAATATGAACCAAAGAATATTTAGAACTCAAAAAGATCCAATTATCTCAATAATTATTGAAAATCTGGAAGCCTAACAATCATGCAGTAGTTAAATACTCAATTGGAAACATGGTTCTCATTTTTAGTCACTAAAAGTGTAGTGTGTACCAAGATATTCAGGTAATTCAGGAAAATTTCACCAAAATGCGGTCATGTAAATTCTGTTATTAAATAGTATTCCAGCAAGAATGCCATATTTTTCCTTTTCAATATTGATTATTGACTTAGTTTCACTAATGCACCACCAGCTACCTGTAATTGGAAAAGTGGAAATGTGGTTTTGAGACTGGGAGCCATAGAAAAGTAAATCAAATTCATGCTGTTTGGTTACTTGCAATTAGAAGTTTAGGACTTTTCAGTTGATAATGCTAAAAATTATGGATTTGCAAATCTAAGTCATGCAGTTTGGTGTTTGTCGTTTAAAATGTAGGTGCTTCACGAGTTAATGTGATGTAAGAAAGTTTGGATAGGGCTAGAGTTGTTTTGGTATTTTGTCTTAGTTTATTAATAGGTTTATTTAGTAATTTTAGCCAGGGTGGGCGTCAAGATTCTTTAGTTGAGCAGGAGTCTTTTTGTCTTATATTTCTATATACAAACAAACAAACAACAACTAAGCCATTTGTCCCAAGTATTTGGGGTAGGCTACAAGAACCAATAGAAAATTACGCCGGATCGGGCACATGGATCAGCTTTCTCCACTCATTCATATCAAGCAATATGTCTTCACTAAGACCTTTAATGTAGGTGTCTCACGAGTTAATGTGATGTAAGAAAGTTTGGATAGGGCTAGAGTTGTTTTGGTATTTTGTCTTAGTTTATTAATAGGTTTATTTAGTAATTTTAGCCAGGGTGGGCGTCAAGATTCTTTAGTTGAGCAGGAGTCTTTTTGTCTTTATATTTCTATATACAAACAAACAAACAACAACTAAGCCATTTGTCCCAAGTTATTTGGGGTAGGCTACAAGAACCAATAGAGAATTACGCCGAATCGGGCACATGGATCAACTTTCTCCACTCATTCATATCAAGCAATATGCCTTCACTAATACCTTTAGCCTTTATATCTTGTCGTATTCCTCCATCCATGTTTTCTTCGGTCTCCCATGCGCTCTTTTAACTTGCCCTAATTTGATACGCTCTACTCACCAGACTGACGCATCTGTAGGTCTACGTCGCATATGATCAAACCATCATAAGCGGTTTTCTCTCATCTTCTCTTTTATAGAGGCTACGCCTATCTTAGTATGAATATCCTCATTTCTCACCTTATCTCTCCTCGTGTTATCACACATCCAACGAAGTATGCACATCTCTGCTACACTCATCTTTTGAGCATGAAATCTCTTTATAGCCCAACATTCTGTGCAATATAACAAAGCTGACCTAATAGCAGTCCGATAAAACTTTCCCTTCAGCCATAACAGAATATTACGATCACATAAAACTCATATTGCGCTCCTACATTTTAACCAACCGGCTTGGATTCTATGGTTGACATTACTATTGATCTCCTCATCCTTTTGAATAATAAACTCAAGTACTTAAAATGACTGCTCATCGGTATTTCTTGACCATCCAGTGTCACAATGCCATAATCTCAAATCTCTGTTTACTGAATTTATACTCCATATACTCTGTTTTGGTCCTACTTAATCTAAAACCTCAAGATTTTAGAGTTTGCCTCCATAACTCCAATTTTGCATTTACCCCAGTTCTCGTTTCATCGACTAGAACAATATCATCAGCAAATAGCATACACCACGGTATCTCATCCTGAATAACTCTAGTAAGCTCATCCATCACTATGACAAATAAGAATGTACTCAATGCAGATCCTTGATGCAATCCAATTGTGATAGAAAAATCACTTACTATGCCTCCACAAGTTCTGACATTTGCCACTACTCCATCGTACATGTCCTTGATTATGTCAATATATTTGATAGGGACTCCCTTTTTCATCAATGTCCACCATAATACCTCTAAAAGCACCTTATCATAAGCTTTTTCTAAATCAATAAGACCATATGCAAATTTCTCTTCCTCTCTCGAAATCGCTCTATAAGTTGACGAAACAAATGAATAGCCTCTGTCGTCGATCACCCCGACATGAACCCAAACTAGTTCTCTGATATTTAAACATTCTGCCTTAACCTGTGTTCAATTACCCTTTCCCAAAACTTCATGGTGTGACACATGAGTTTTATTCCACGATAGTTTGAATAACTCTGGATATCACCCTTATTCTTATAGAGAGGTACTAGGGTACTTCCTCCACTCATTTAGCATCTTTTTAGTTAGCCAGATCTTTTTAAAAAAATTTGTTAGCTATTTCACGCCCACCTCTCCTAAGCATCTCCATATCTCAATAGAAATTCCATCCGGGCCAACAACTTTCCTTAACTTCATCCTCTTCAAGGCCTCTTTAACTTTAGATTCGCTAATTCTACGTATATAATTACGGTTCATATCTTGACACTGAATGGTAAGGTCATCCAAATCTTGAGTAGAATTACCATTGAACAATTTGTCAAAATACTCTCTCCATCCTTTTTTGATTTCTTCATCTCAAACTAAAACCTTATGATCCTCATCTTTAACACACCTCACATTACATAAGTCTCTAGTCTTCCTCTCTCTTATTCGAGCAATTCTATATATATCCTTTTCAACCTCTTTGGTGTCCAACTTCTCATACACTTCTTTGTACACTTTAACTCTTACATTCTAAATAGATTTCTTAGTCTCCTTCTTGGCTAACTTATATCTCTCAAAACTCACTCCATCACAATTTTTCTTCAAATCTCTGTAAGAGTTTCGTTTGATTTTAATGACAGCTTTTACCTCTTCATTCCACCATGATGAATCCTTACATGATGGAGCACCACCCCGTGACTCACCAAATACATCTTTAGTTACTCTTTTAATGCAGCTAGCAATTTTGTTTCATGTTATATTAGGATCATTTTAGGCTTTCCAATCTGCTTCATGTACTACTCGATCTATAAAAACTCCTTGGTTACCTTCTTTTAACCGCCACCACTTAATCTTAGGATCTAACTTACATTTAATCTTTCTAAATCTCCTTCTAATCTAGATATCTAAAATTAAGAGTCTATGTTGGGTTACTACACTCTCATCCGGTACTACCTTACAATCCATACAACAACCTTTACCTACTTTTCTAGTTAAAAAGAAATCTATTTGGCTCGCACTTGATCCACTTCTAAAAGTGATCAAGTGACTCTCTTTTCCTAAACCAAGTATTCGCTAAGATCAAATCATAAGACAAAGCAAAATCTAGGATCGAGTTATCTGGTTCATTTCTTTTCCTAAAATCAAATCCTTCATGTACACTATCAAACCCATAACGATTAGTTCTTACATGTCCATTGAGGTCACTGCCTATGAAAAGCTTTTCTCTAATGGGTATGCCTTGCACTATCTCATCTAAATCCTCCCAAATTGACGCTTACTAGACTCATTAAGTCCACTTGTGATGCATAGACACTAATAATATTAAAAATCTCCCTACCTAAAATAAGTTTAACTAGTAAATCCTATCACCATTTCTCCTAACCTCCACTACATTCTCAAGCAATTGTTTATCTATGATCACACCCACCCCATTACAATTTCTATCTCTACCAATATACCAAAGTTTATAACCCCAAGGCTCTATAATTCTAACTTTTTCACCTACCTACTTAGTTTTCTGCACGCACAAAATACTAACATTCCGTCTAACCATAGCATCAACTAACTATGCTAATCTACCTGTAAGAGAACCTATGTTCCATGATGCTAACCTAATGTTATATTCATGAGATAACTTCTTTACCCTCACCCGCTCATAAAAGTGAGAACCCTTACTCATTTGACACCACATCCTAACGCCGATGTGGCTCGTCATTTCTGGACGATGACCTAGCAACTCTTACCCACTTTTCACTACACCCGGACTCCGATACAGCGCGTCGCTCAATAGGGAACGCCCCAATAAAATTTAGTTCTTGGTTCATGTTCATAGTATGTGACAATGTTTTACGTTGGCTGTCAAAGACCTACCACAACCCTCCTCCTTTATCCTGACTTGTGACAGGCAGTAAACGGTGCACTGGCGGAGTTGTCTTATATTTCTATATAAAAAGGTCAAAGACAAATCTTGGAAGAATATTGGTTCTTTGTCTTTTATTAAAATACTCAAGTTTATGCATGGTTCACAGTCGCGGTCTCGGCCGCTGATTCGGCGGGCACTGAGACGGATCGGTCTCGGCGACTCGGATCGGTATCGGGCGATACGCGCAAAACGCTACATAGAAAGCTCAAAAATTTTGAAAAAATTACGACAAATCTTAAAAAATATAAATATCCACATTCATGTATTACATGTCCAAAATATATCACCTAGCACACTAAACATCAAGCGAAAGTATAAATACACGCGTCATCGGTAGAAGCATATCAAAATATATACACAATATAATAAATTGCACAAACTACATTCATAAATACATGCTAATGTAGTTATTTTCACATTGAATTGCGATGAGGTACAAAATCATCATCATAATGCCGAGTCGACCGAGTCAACTCCGATTCTCGGTCGAGTCGGTTCTCTGAGTTGAGTCGACTGACTCGTGACTCGGACTCGTCTCGGAGTGGGCCGAGACGGATACGACTCGGCCGACTCGTCTCCGACTCGGCCGAGTCTTCGAACCATGAGTTTATGTGCATCAGTTAGGAGCTGGCATTGCCTTCTAGTTAGTAACTTAGCATAAAGAATTTTCTACTCTTAATAATTGTTATAAAGTTGGGGAGTTATGGTATACCTTTCTTCTTTATTTTATCTTGAAAAAGAATTTAGGTATACCGTTGTACAAGATTCAAAAACAGTCACTTTAACAAGATTCATCGGAGTTCATTTCAAAAACTGACACAGGTAATGCTACAATCTTCTGAAGGGAAGATACTTTAAAATTTTCTCATTTCCCCAAATCACATTTATTCATTCTTTCTTTATATTTAAATTCACAAAACAAAGGCCCGAGACCAAGAAAATCACCAAAATGAGAATGTCTAAACATATTTGTTCCTAATTGAATGGGTATCTTCCTTTCGGATGTTTGCGCCACATTGGTTTCATTACCAAAATCAGACTCCTGTTTTGGAATGCCATTGGACCTCTGAAATCCCTGCGCTGGTGTTCTATTTGAGACCATGCATATCATATGCTTTAGCTTTAACCTAAGTCCAACTTCTCTTGCCCTCCTAGACTTGCACAAGAAGAAACATCCAAGGTTGCATCGGTACAATTTGGCATAGAAGATGCACATGCCATGTATGCCAATGTAACGTGCACCAAACAAGGTAACGTGCACCAAACAAGGCTTCTCTAAGAACTACCATCAGGAACAGATTTTCTAAATTATTTAAAGTTGTGCAGCGAGTTTTTTGTTGTTGTTTTGGGCTTGAGTGCTTGCGTTGATGGGTGGGTGGGTGGTGGTCGTGCTGGTTATGGGAACACAATGAGATGAAATGTGTTAGTTTAGTAATGACCTGGTGGCTACGAAGTTTAACCCTATTTAAGCCAAATGTGATGATAAGCTATGTATGCCATATCCGTGTCGGATACCAACATTACTTGGACGCTCCTTGATCAAGTATTGAACACTTCTCAAATATGTCATCAATTATATATTTTATTTAAATTTAGAGAACTTAGACACTTCTTGAACACGTCTTACATTTCTCATACAATTCTTTGTTCATGTTACATGGTTGAGATGTTTAGTTACTTTTATTATAAATCAAAGCCATTATAGTGGACAAGAAACCATCAAAATATTGATTTGCATAAAACTTTGAAAAAGTTCAGATACGTTTCTACATAAGAAATGAGAAACATTGAGTTACTATATAGAAAGTTGAAGAGCAAAGAACTATTTCTTTGCAAAGTCAAAGTATAATAGATTATAATCATTGCGAGTAATTATAGCATTAGAAATATGTCTAGACTTTTCAACGCATGGACATGTCATTTATGTATGTATGTGCTCTCTTTATTATATATAGATATACATTCATGCATGCATCTACCCATTTACATATGCATCTGTGTGTGTGTGTATTCTAGTGTCATGCGGTTATGATGTATTCCAGTTTACATGAAAGATGAACTTGTTTAGAGAATAATATACCTTCAATCTTACATGAAAGATGAACTTGTTTAGAGAATAATATACCTTCAATCTTAATGTTCGTTTGTGAAATATGAATGTGTAAATACTAGTGCACCTCTTGTTATAAGTTCTCATATATAATTTGTATTATGAGTTTTGTTGTTTATTAATCATATTTTTTATCAAAAAAGTATCAATAGTCTAAAAATTCTGGTTTGAAATATCGCCTACCACTGATATGTACATCCGATATTGATATGGCTGACACGACCACGATGATATGATATTGTCAATACGACCAAGGTTAAATGATATTGGTACCAAAAGCCAACAACTAATATTGATACCAATATCGAGATTTCAAACCTTGCTCAAAAGAAATTCAAAAATAATATTATATATCTAGTGGCCTATCACTAACATGTTATATCTTAGTTTTCAACGTTGTTGTATCCCAGTGTCCACATCACAATTATCAAATCACTGTGTCTATATCCATGCAACTTATGAAAAACCCCTATCAATTTACAATATGCACTGCATTGGCGGAGCCAGAGCTTTTTGCTACTATGGGCGAGGTATAATTAACTAAATATATATAAAAAAGAAATGTACATTTGAGCCTTCAAAAGACTAGTGTTATGGTGTAAAGAAAAAGTAATAACAAACAAGTTAAAAAATGTAAAGAAAAATTAATAGCCTTTTAAAAGCTGAAATGGGCTTTTGCTAATATTTCAATTGCTTTTGTTCTATTTGAAGTCATTATATATAGTAGGCACATAGTAATTTCATAGGGAAATACAATCAAAGGCATACCTCTAATTTAAATAAAACATGATAACTAGTTATGTTGCACGGACACGGGTGCGGGACACGGATACGACAAAATCCAAGAAAATAAGATAAGAGGATACAACAAGCAATTTTTTATTATTATTTATTGATAAATTTATTAAATATCAAAATCAAAAGCATCAAGTTAAACAACATACTATTATCATACTATAAAATATCCACCAAGTTAAACAACATACTATTGTTATATAAGGACTGAATGTATCTTGGCAATAACTACACTTCCATCGTTAATTTCCTCCTTCCCTTCCAATTTTTTCAATTTCTCAATATACTTCCAAAGAGGAGTATGATCATCTTGTACTACACTTAAACTGTCTTCCATTTTCATTGCTATAAACACAATAACAACAAAAACATGAAAATATAAACTATAAGTCTATAACATATAATATAACTAACTTAAACTATCAATTTTACTACAACATATATACAAATAACATATAAACACAAATATTAACTACAACATATAAACACAATAACAGCAAGAACAAAAACACCAATATGCAAATTAAATATCAATTTAATACTAACCATCTCTCTAACTCTCACTCTCAAAACCCTCACTCTCTTCTCTATTTCTCTCTGTGGCTGCTGCCTGCAGCTACCGCAGAGAGAGGAGAGAAGAGAGAGTGAAGAGAGTGAGAGTTTAAGAGAGAGAGTTGGTAATTAAACTTAATTTCAATTATCAACTAAACATGAAATTAACTATCAATTTAACACTAATTATTTAAATTTTGAAATAACAAATTGAAACCCTAAATCTAAACTTGAAATTAAATTTAAATTGAAATTAAAAATTAAATTACCTGTAGAAGAGTTTCGCGATGGAGGAGAGAGAAGGGAACGGCGACAGAGAGAGAAGGGGGCAGCGACGGCGTCGTTGAGAGAAAAGGAGGATCTGCACCGACAGACAAAGAAGGGAGCAACAACGGCTTTCTTTTGAGAGAGGATTGGCGGCGAAGGCAGTGGAGGAGAGGGGATCAACGGCCGCGAAAGAGAGAGAGAAGGGCGACAGAGAGAGGAACAGAGGATCGACGTAAGCAAAAAGAGAACAGGGTTCAAATACTTGGCGGAGTCGTCTCTGGAATGACCACCGCCAATTCGATAATGAGACCCGAGTCGCTTGATGTGGCAAAAATTGTATGACTCAGGTAAGACTCTGTCGAATCGGCCGAGTTACGAGACTCGATGAGACTCAGCTGATTCGGCCGAGTCATACCCGAGTCATGCCCGAGTCATGCATAAAAGGAAAAAAAGAGACAGAGATCGAAGAGAGGGAGGGAGAGAGAGACTTATCTCGATCGTCATTGTCGGTCGCCTGCACTGCCGTCGCCGTCCCAGCAGCCGGTCACCCGCCCCCTCTGATCTCTCTCCCTTTCTCTCTCTCCTCTGATCTCTTTGCCGCCCGCTCCAATGTCTCCTCCCTCCGATCTCTATCTCCCGGTCTCTCTTCCCTCTCTGTCTCTCCCCCCTCTCACCCGATCTCCCTCTCTGTCTTTCTGTCTCTCCCCACCCCCTCTCTTAACCTTTTTTAAGTTTTGAGTTTTTTATATTTACCCCCTAAAATCTTTCATATTTCTTATTTACCCCCAAATCATCATCTTCCCCAATTACCCCCTTAAAACAAATTTGTTTTAGACATGTGATACATGAATTTTGATGTCTATATTTTTTTTACGATTTGTCATGATTTTCTTAGATTTTTTGAGCTTTCTATGTAGCGTTTTGCGCGTATCACTCGAGACCGATCCAAGTCATCGAGACTCATCCGTCTCAGTGCCCGCCGAGACCGTGACTTTGAATCCTGATAGAGAAAGAAGCACAGTGGCTTCCTTTTGAGAGAGGATCATCAGCGACAACAATGGAGGAGAAAAAGGGGATCAGCGACCACAGAGGAGAAAGAAGGGAGTGACGCCGGCTTCGGAGAGAGGATCGGAGGTGGAGAGAGAGAGAGAGAGGCTGAGAGATAGAGAGAAGCGAGCAGCGGCGGTGAAGGAGAGAGCGGAAGGGAGCAACGACGATAAAGGTCCTGGAGGAGAGAGCGGATCAAGAGATAGAGAGAAGGGAGCAACAGAGTTAGGGACCTGGGGTTTTATTTGAGTTAATGGGTCGTGTTTGCGGGTCGGGCTGCAAACCCGACCCATTATATTAGAAAAACCCAATATGATGAATCCACCCCACCCCCTTTTCTGCTTTGCCACACGCGTTATTGGGTTGATTGTTGACCACGTATCGGGCACGGATTGACTGCGCTCGACATGTGTCGTGCACGTGTCGGGCACGAATCCGTGCTTGATTCGTGTCGGGTGCGAGGGCCTGCTTGCCGCACCCGTGCTTCATAGATAACTTGTGTAATTATGTTCTTAAGAAGTAGATAACTTGTGTAATTATGTTCTTAAGAAAAAGGCAAGCATAATTATTAACTAAATTGAGGCTATTATACCTTAAATATAGAATTGCATACACTTTACCTATCTTGTAAGTAAATTAAAATCTATATGTTAATCCTCAAAGTCCATAGTGTTAGATTTTCACATTTATGTTGTTTTCTTTTAAAAAAAATCCTTTCATAAATTGGAGAAATATGAAACAAGAGTCAGAGAGAATATAAAACTGTAACAGGATAATTTCTTTTTAGGAGAGGAAAAATATTATGTCATTTTTTTCCTTTTTCCTTAAAAAATATTTTAAAGATTAAAATAAGTTTTTCTATAACTTAAGCAATTTCTACTGTATATAACTGAGATGGGCTAATAGATGACTATTTAAAATTTTAAATTTTAATTAAAACCTAATATGAGAAATAAAAAATTACTGAAGGCAAAAGATACTGATTTCTATGAGGACAAGATTACTAAGATATGAATATTTCTTAAATTAATGGTTGATAGATTTTTTTTTTAGGGAAGTAATAGTTGATAGACTTTTATGGAAGTTACTATTAAAACACGATTAGATGTGTATTGTGTATAGGAGTTTTTGAAATTCATGGTGGTCAAATACAAATATGAGAGGAGAATAATTTAAAACAAGCATGCAGAGGAAATTTATTAGAGCAAGAAGCATATATAAATAGAAGGGAATTGCCCACACTTGCTGGCATGTGGCTCCGTCACTGTTACACTTTTTCATATCATATCCTATTCAGTCAAAGAATGACACATTCAGTTTGCAAATACATATATACCCTCTGTTCAATGTTGAAACCTGTAATTTGCATATGTACCAATTTGAATGTGCCTTTTAATGTATGCTAGTCTCTAATAATAAATTTACCTACAGGGCGTCTACGCATACAAATATTACTAAGGTGTTAAATTGATATGTGATGGCAATTATCCTTTCTAGGGTGAAAAATTAAGTTATCTAATACCATAGCTGCCGATCAAAGGTTATTCCAAAAGAAAATGATTGGCAGAGATAATTTTAGCATTTAATGTTTGTGTAGCGAAGCACTGACTCAAGCTCAAGGATAATGAAAACACCTAGAAGACCCCATCAGAAAGGAGTTCTCAGTGGAAATGGAAGCAACAGTATCCATCCCCACAGCCCTAAAATGCTCCTGCATACAAAAATAAAGACATCCAAATTTGGCAGCAAGTACTATAGGGCCTACTCACTAAGATTTTGCATGGTTTTTGAGTTTAACTGTAGAGTTTTCCCTCCTGAGAGTTGATAAATAAAAGCAGATAATTTTTTGGTAAGATGCATTAAAAGGTTAGAAGTTAAATTTTTAAAGTTTCCTTAAGGTTATAACAAGATTTGGTGAGTCATTAAAAGAAATCCCCAAAGCCATGTAATTGTGGTGGGATACCATCAGTCTTCAATGGTTTATTAGTCCTTTTCATACTATGCCAGCAATATTCAATTTCTTAGTTCAAATTCATGCTGCGGGGCTGAGCCAAAGAAAATCATGGTAATAACAAGGTTTTCAAAATCTTGCTAACGAGCCGTATGAACTTTGCATCACCCTCTTATATAATATCTTCTTACTGCAAAAGTCAAATCATAGGGTAAGCCAGGAGTGCTTTAAGAGAAATATGGTAATCAAGAGTTTCTTATTTAACCAAGCATCCTGGTCTTAATCTTTATGCACTAATTTCACCTCATACATGAGCTTATCCTTGCTATTTTGATGAGATGCCACATCATCACAATGTTTCAAAGACCAAGTTAAAGCCATGGATAGTCACTACACAAAGACCACCAAGGAAAAAATATTTCGAGTCATCGCAAATGAGATGCCATATCAGCTTGTTGTTCCAAATACATTTCCTCACTGACCAAGTTAAACTCATGGGACTGGTTTGAAATCTCAGTATAGGCACCGGTATCGACCAGAACTTTTCGGTATCGCAATCGGCAATTTCGGCCATTTCAGCTCTTCATATTTGCAATATCGGTACATCTAGGTCATATTGTCAGTATTGGGCATAAATATCGTATGGCGCTATCGGGCGATATTTCAAAATCTTGGTCATGGGTAGTCATCAACAAGGACAATCACAGAAAAAACATGCAAGGAGTTCTCACAAAAATGTAATAACAACATCATGTTTTTTACTGAAACTGCCCACAACTATAGGATGGAGACCCTGAGCATAATTGTTTTTCACCACAAATAACTCTAGTTTTCTCAAGCAAACGAATTGATGATGCCCTCAAATAGCTCTTTCAATTGTTTAAGCATCTAAATCAAGTGTCTTCCGGATAAATAGAGGTACATATCAGCTCACAGGAAACCCAATGAAGAGAATGCAAAAGATAAGCTACATTTACAGAATGACGAGCAAAGGCAGGCAACAAGGAAAATAAAGTACAGTCATCAGATGTAAAAAAATGATCTGAGTGAAATTTGCACAATTTATTTAGGTTAACAGAAAATCCTAACCAAGATTACTTTCCCTGAAAGAAAGAATTGACATTAGTTAGAATAAAGATAGAAACAGAAGGTAAAGGTAAATACCTCAGGACCATTCCACTTTGTAATTTCTAAAAATGATTTTAGGCAACCATAATAATAGACTTGGTTTGGAAGAAATCTATCAACTGCAGTAAAAGCTAATGTATCCTTCTGAATGTCATAGCACCTACAAAGGTACAGCAGAGTAGAAATTAATGGAATATAACTTACAAAAGTATAATATCTTGAGACAGAAGAATTTGCAGTGTTGCCTCATCAAAATCAAACTAGCAATTTATGGTCACATCTGAGGTGGACTGGGTTCTGTTATATTAAGCAACAAGTTTGAGGTCAGCCCTAACACAAATGACCTTGGATCTCGCCAACCTTAATATTGGATTGGGTTCAGACCACCTTGGGTTGGACTGAGATCAATTAAGAAAACAGCAAGAAAGAGTTTAGGAGGAAATGCAATCACTACTTCAGTTCATCATATTAGACATAAGGTCAGAACAAAAGAATAGAAGAATTTCTAAAACAAACCTGAAGGGATGTTCGGATGTATAGAAGCTTGGCTTATTCGCTTGAGCAATCACCACATCAAAAAGTTCCCTCCATGAGTTGCTCTCACCACAGTCCTATCAGACAATGTGATAGAATACAAACAACTCATAAAAATCAGCAAGAAAATCAAAACACAAAGCATGAGACAATTATTGTAAATTTTCAAAGATGCTGGCACAATATTTGAATTGAAAATCATCATTTCTCCAAGATAAACAAGCAAGGGAAGAAGCTCAAAGATGCATTTGAATATCAAACATAATTATGTTTCGGGAGAAGGAGAGCCAAAGATCTATAATAAGATAGAAAGAGTAATATTGCTGCTACTCTGGTTTATAAGGATATATTTACATAGCTAACAATTTTGGGACCAGGACCTCTATGAAAATTGAGATGGAGAGCTAAAGGTTAGGGAAAACACATACCCCACCCCACACCCAACCCTCACCCCCACACCCCCTACACCACCAACCACCACCAAAACCAAAACAAACAAACAAATAACACATTCCATGGATTGTGGAGTAACACAAAGCACTTGCATCTGTTCCATAATATGGAAAAAGATTCCTGGATTCCATGCAACAAAGAACCATGTGACCACCATGAATCCATGCATGATCTTTGGTTTATCAAATTGGAGAAAACCTAGGAAAGTAGCTGCAGAATATCTCAATATGCACTTGCACCTCGCCAATCCAATAGTGCTGTGACAAGACTTATGATTATAGTTGCATTTGCACCTACAAATACTACATCCTGAAATTCTAAACAAACTAAGAAAACAGCAGATAGCAGACAATTAAATAGATTCATTTGTACATTATTTATCTAAAGCAATGGTATATGCATTTTCATGAATTTAAGATACAATCCACCGCTCATAATGCATTTCCCAGTAAATGTAGCACTCTAAAACAATGAGAACCAGTTTCAACAAAAGGCTTGAGAGAACCATAACAAAATCCATACACCATAGCTAATTCTAGGTTTCATAGATGCACAGATGCATCTGGATTATGGAATGCTCTTAGACATCCCGTATGACATTAAGCACAGCCCAATCTACTCAGAGCAAATGAAAAACATGAACTCGTGCAAGATAGTAAAACAAATATCCATACTCTTTTTAAGAGGACCAATTTTCTTGAGGTGCCATAAAGCATGTGACATTTTTATAGGATGGTCACAACAGCAACCCCCATATAACTAAGATCAAAAGCAACAATAATATATCGAGAAACATTTTCTTATTCCAACTACGTTCTTCTAAATTCTAGTTTCAATGTCTATTAGCAAATATGTATCTATTTATAAATTTCACAACAAATGGCAATTAGTGTACAGCAAAGTAGCAATCCAGTAGATTTTAGCAAAAAGCAAGCATATACTTATAAGACAGATACGCTTTAAATTAACTAGCACTGGCTCCTTGCACGTTCTATGCTCGTGGTGTAGTTTTGAAGAGCAAATAGAATGTGCCAGAAGCCTCATTCCTAAGTGGGGCCCACTTCTTCTGAGTCCACCGGCCACACCCCCTTGGTTCTCCCATTATAGTATAGTAGATAAGAAACTAAACCATATGTTTATTTACCATGTAAGAAGTGTCTCTGACAAATTGTTTAATGTCTAATAAGGAAAGAAAGAACCAGATGACAGAGATAAGATACGGAACAGAACAAGTAAGATGAACAAAAAAAAATTAAAGCAATTTTGCTTAGGGACTAGTCTGTCAGGGGGATACACAATCACTTCAAGCGAGACTGTAACCTTTGCTTGGTAGCATACTACAGCTTGTGGGAAAAGTTTTAAAATCTGGAAAGCACCTCTAATATAAAACGCATTCCAACATCCACAAAGTAATATGGGGAATTTGTTAGCAGAAAAAGTTTCTTTCCCTTCTCCTTTAGCATCTTTAAAAATCTCAACACTTTGCTCTGCAAAACAAACCCGTGTAACTTCAGTCAAGCAACTGAGAAACAATACTGTACGCAAAATAAAGTGTTAGTCATGCGACTGAGTACTTAAAGCAGATAATGATATCGAATTAATGTTTCTCCGCTAAGGAACAATTTTGTTAACTAAAGTATTGATAAATTGAAAGGTTAAAATTCCTTACATTTTTCATTAAGTACTTCTGAGGATCAGATAGAATACTTCTGTGTAGCAAACCACTTTTGTGAACATGCTGAATTGCATGATTCACATCTTGATACACATAAGAAGCATCAAAATCTAGCTTAGCATCTACAAAATGCTGTACAATATCAGCAATAAGACATGCCTACAAGGGAGAAAACAATTGCAGACAAGTCAGCGACAATGATACTACAAAGAAACTTTTGGCCAATTCATATTAAAGCCAGTGGAAAAAGAATGTGTTCACATCCAGACACAACTGGTGACATGGTCCAAACTAGTGCAAGTAGTAGCATCCTACAATGCTAATAATTAGAAGAAAAACTAAATAAGAAGAAAACTAGCATGTAGTGAACTTGTGTGCACATCCCCTACAAAATCAGACGAAAGGCATAAATTTGACAGATATATTGTACAAAACACTTGGATGCTGGACTTGCTTCACGGTATATGCAGGACGCAGAAACAGATGTGAGAATAAATTAAATAAGAATAAAATAGAATAGAAACCCGTCAACTTATAATTTCGATAAGCCTTTTTATATTGAAATTTAATGTAATCTAGAATCTAACCGTTAAAAGTAAAAAATAAATAAAAACAATAACAACTTGTGCTGAAATTTGAAGTTTGATAAACTATGAAAGACTACATATTTATTGATATGAAAAAGAGATACAAAATATGATTACATAAAGTCATGAGCAATTCCCAATAAACCCAGACAAGACCAAACCTTATTCAAACTATAACTCATAATGCTAATAGAATTATAGAACTCTATGAGATTCCAAATATTACTCTATAATTAAATAGCTACTACTCATAATATATCTAACATCCCCCCCCCCCCCCCCCCCAAAAAAAAAAAAAAAAAAAAAAAAAAACTCAAGATGGTATGATATCGAGAGTTTGCCTAACAAAATCCAATAAACAAAAACTGAAACCACTAAATTACTAACGCCACCACCAAACAACTGAATTACTGATGCCGAAGTACTTATTGATGATGTAGACATTGAATAGTTGATGTTGATACTTAACTGAAGGAAACCAACCTAAACAAACTCAAATAATCCTCCCTTGGAACATCAACCGATTCTTTATTGGAATCTCAGCCAATCCTCCTCTGAGAACTAAAACGACCCTCCCTTGGGATATCAAATGAACTCAAACGATCCTCCCTTGAGATCTCAAATGAACTCAAACGATCCTCCTTTGGGATCTCAAATAAATTCAAACGAGCCTCCTCTACGACCTCAAGTAATCTCCACTGTATGACACAAATGCTAAGTGCAAATTACCCAAGCAAGTAGTCAAAAAATAAAAAACAGAATCTCAAAGTGTCTTTCTCTCATCTGCAGAAGTTGCAAGACTAAGAACTAAACCGGAGTGTGAAGAAAACCAAGATGAACTAAAGTTGAAACAAGATGAAATGTTGAATACAAACTGCCAAATTGTCGAAAATCAAACCAGACCAAACGACAAGTTCTCCAAAATAAACCAATACCGAAACAAATCTGAACCAAACTGAGAGATGAACCAAATCAAGGAAAACCAACCCGAATGATGTGGGACAGAAGGGGATTTAGGGTTTATGGTGGGAACTTTGATGGAATTAGGGAAGAACAGGGGTTTGGGGAAAGGATATGATCACAGATCGCAACCCGGATTTTGGATTCACCGCCTAATTCGATTCAATTCATAAGATCAAACCAAAACAACACAAGTTTCACAAGAAAACAAAATTTTAATCATTCATTACTTTCAAAGTTCAATATCTAGCTATACATAGCCTACAATACGTGCACCATACATGCAATTATTGATAACATCAAATCTAACTAAATCTAATTCAAATTAATCCTAAATCTTAACCAAATCTACTCAAATCTAAATTTTAAATAAAATCTAAAATCTACTAAATCTGAATCTCGCTCGATTCCCCATCATTCTCCCCAACTTGAAAACATTCATCCCCGATTAATATAGTGGTAGGTGCAAGATAAGCACAACCGGGTGAACTAAACTGTATCACGAATTCTCAATCAGGCCAAGGTGGTGGTCAGAAATCAATACTGATGTGTTATGACTGAACCAAGGTGATGAAGGTGGAACTAGCTTCCGTGACAAACCGGCTGCAATCGATGGTAGGTCGAACAAGATACGTGCAGTATGCCAAGACAAATCATCTCCAATGAAAGCTGGACCAATATCAGGATCCCATGGGATATCTAACTCATAAATAACGGAAGCACTCCTCTTCAGAACCCTATCGAAACTTGTACGAAAAGCGTGCAACTTCATTACGGTCTTAGGGTGACTCGTAACAATACTTATTATGCAAATTCCTACAAAATACTATATGAATATGCAACAAATTTGTAATTTTCATCGCATTTTGCTAAATGTCTAGTAATATCATCATCATGTGCAATAGGCAAATGCAATGCAGTAGGCACTCTAAGCATAACTCCTAATGATAGGAAAAAGAGATATGGGATGCCTGGGATGACACATGTTGAATCCCGCTAATGGTAAACTGAACTCAGGAATAAATTTTAAATTATCAGTAAAAGAAAAAACATTAGTAAGTTAGATCATAGTAAGAAACTTTGATGACTCACTAGAAAATGACTCGGTAAGAATGACCATAAAATCATAATCAGCACGAGGGGACTCAGATGGCTCACTAGATGTAACAACATTAGAATCAACTGTCTCATTCTCTATCAAAGGTGTGGCAAATGAATACCTAAAAATCTAACTAGAGACACTAGACTTCACTAATTCGGCACAAAATCACTAATACCGTGAACATTGGCATCAACAGTTAATTGTGTGCTAGACTCGACTACTGCAACCACTACTAGACTAGTACCCTCATAAAAAGCATGACTCTTATCAATAATCAGTGTGTTAAAACCAACTGATACATCTTCAATTACACTAGTAGCTTAGAAGAAACGTGGACATCTTCAACAACCTTTGAGTAATCAACATCATCACAAGGTACAATGCTAACATGTCGACTCTTCGAAGGGCACTGATAATCATAGTGAGATACTCCTCACACTTAGAACACCCGGCCTTAGCATTGACTAACTTTGTAAGAGTCAAGTCTATCTTTGGGGCTGTTTGTTTGAACGTAAAAGCCGTAAAAGGCCGTAATTCGTAAATAACTTACGACCCAATTACAATTATGGTGTTTGTTTGGACCGTAATTCATAAGACTTACGCAACTAAACTACCACTCACTTGCAATCCAATTACTACTCACTTATAGCCCACTTACAGTTAATTTTGTAGTCATGCAAATTCGTATTATTTTTTATGTTAATATTATTTTTTTAATATTTAGCATTTTTAGTATTTATTTGCAATATTAAAAATTTTTAATTACCAAATAGTTAATTTTGTGGTCAACTTTTTCACTTACGAGTTACATATTACGACAACTAAACACCATAAAACACAATACACTTTCCCACTCACAAATTTATATTACCAACCAAACACCATAAAACTTACATGCATGTAACTCATTTACAACTGTAAAAGAATTTACCAATTATGACTTACGAATTATAGCCAATTACGACAACCAAACAGACCCTTTATAGCAACATCAAAAGTCTCTTCAACGGTGTCTAACATAAGAGGCAGTGATCATAGCACACCTTATTTTGGACCTTAAACCCCAAATAAATTTAGTTACAGTATGGGAACGATACTCTATCAAATCACAATAAAGAGTTAAATCTTCAATTTTGGTTATGTAATCTTGAACAGACATAACACGCTTACAGAGATTGTGTAATTGGCTAAGAGATGGTTCCCATAATATTCAGGAATGTACTTTTTCTTAAGCTTTTCTTTCATTTTCTCACAAGACTATGACAATCCTAAGTCTCAAGCACGCTCTCTATCGAGATCCAGTAACTATTAGCTGACCCTATGAGTTTTCTGCTAGCAAATAAAAGTCTAACCACATAAGAAAATCTATATCAATCAAAGTAGCAATCCATAACAGCTAGCCAATCATTGAAAACACTAGGATTACAGTAACCACCAAATTTAGGATCTTCCAGTTTAAATCTACGCGCCATTCCATCTTTCCTAGCATACCAATCATGAGCAGTTGGGTACCACTACATCATAGTCACCTTTAGCGCAAGTCTTATACTGATAACTCATGTTGACTACAAATGCAAGTCAGACAATCAAGCAGATGCACTAGAAATCCTAGACTCAAAGAAACAATATGTATGCACTAAAAATAAAAAAATAAAATTTTCCAAAATGTTAAGCCTTAAATGCAAATCCTTAAATGATGAAAAGTGACAAACAATGAAGGAATTACTCGAGAAAAAGTAAAATACAAATCAAGTACAAATTGTCGTGGTCTACTAATACTCGCAAAAAATTAAGCAATCAATAAATCACTCAAATTAGGATATCACTTGATGGGTGAGTCGTTCATGTCCAAACGCAAAATTCCTCTAAGAATTCCTGGAGAGATACCGACATTTGAGAGCTTAAATCACCCACGAAAATCTTGGACAACGGCAATAGGGTCTGGAAGGTGATTGCCGCGAGAATGGTGCAAATATAGCGTGAAACAGGCCTGAAACAAACTCGAACCACACGACTAGTTTGTAGTTGGAACAGTACTAACAGCAAACAAGAGCATGTGGAGGTCGGATCAGTTGTTAAAATGATGCAAAATCTCCCCAGTGGCTCTGAGTATCAGCTACGGAACCATCGCTTCAAACAGAGCTCGAAACGAACTCTGTACGGGCCTGAAATTGTCTCTGAAAGTTTGTTGTGTTGTATTGTTGACTGAGTTAACTCAGTCTTGACTCAATGGCTGACTCTGCTAGCTGAACTGGGCTGGCTCAGTGAGTTGACTCCGACTGAGTTGACTTAGTAAGTTGGCTCAGCAAGTTGGTTCGAACCCGATGTGGCTCAGTTGGGTCGAACCTGGTCTGACTCTGGCTCAAAGTGAACGGATCGAGTCTTCTTATGAGTTTGCAGGTCAGACCAACTAAAATGGGTTCACTTAAGCTTGTTAAGCTATCTCCCCCTCTGCTCGATAGCCAGGGCTCCGCAAGGCAGCTCACAGCGGCGGTAAGGTAGCATCTCACGGCAACGCAAGGCAATGGCAGTGGAGACGACGATGGGGAGGAGAGACGAGACCAGAGACAACGGTGGTGGAGGCTGGCAATGACGACGGTAAGAGGGCGGCATCAAAGCAGCGATCTTAGCGGCGAGGAGGCTCTGATGGCAAGCGGCGGTGATGACAGTGGCGTGATGGTAAGAACCTGACGGCGATGATAAGGACTTGGCGGCGACAAGGTTTGATGGAGATGAGGTTGGCGTCGGAGCTATCGAAGCACGATGACGGTAATGAAGATGGCGACGAAGGCTGCCAGATCTGACGATGAGGAGTCAACGAGGTGAAGGACCTCGATGAGACGGCGACGATAATGAGCAGAACCCGGATCAGATTTGCCGACGATGAGCATTGACATATACTATTCGTGATAAACGATGAGCATTGACCTATACTATTGGCAGAGGGCGGAGCAGGTGGTGGCAACGGATCTGGAGAGCGACGGTGCAATCGTCGAGTCCATCTGGTTGATGATGTCGGTGGCTTTGGCAAAGTCGAGGAAGGCAATGAAGGCGTCGGTGAGGCGATGCGGTCTACATGAGACCGTGGCGACGCGGTGGTGATGGCGATTGCAGTCAATGAGGTGACGAAGGCGGAGAGGTGGTGGCGGTGCAGTGAGGGTTTACGGGGAAGGTTGCAAGTGAAGAGGAGGGAGATGAAAGAACAATGAAAATTTTTATTTTTTCTTTATTTTCTTTTCATTTTTCCTTTTTTCTTTGCTTTTCTCTTCTTTTTTTATTTTTTAAAAATACGATATGTAGTTTCAGATTGTTTTTAAAAAAAAACTAAACTTGAAGAAGAAGGAGGAGAGCAAATCTAAGGTTTTGTGGATCTTTGTGAAATTTTTTTGAAGTGAATTTTGTGAAAAGAAAATAGCAGGAATTTAGTTCTGATACCAATTTGATGTCGGACGGAAGGGGATTTAGGGTTTGTGGTAGAAATTTTCATGGAATTATAGAAGAACAGAGATTTAGGAAAAGGATATGATCATGAATAGCAACCCAGATCTTGACTTTATCGTCTGATTCGATTTCAATCCACAAGATCAAACCAAAACAACATAAGTTTCACATGAAAACAAAATTTTAATCAAATCAGTCATTACTTTCAAAGTTTAATACCTAACTATATATATAGCCTACAATAAATACATGTACCATACATGCAATTATTGATAACATCAAATCTAACCAAATTTAATTCAAATTAATCTTAAAATCTCAACAAATATGCTCAAATCTAAATTTTAAATAAAATCTAAAATCTACTAAATCTGAACCATTCGTTTCCCAATCATAAACTGAACCCAACTGAAGGCGTCCAAACAAGAACCAAAACTTGGAACCAAACCAAATCTTTCCAAGCGACTTCATCAACAGATCTTATTCTTCTGCTGCATGACTAGATGCAAACCAAATTCAACTAAATAATCTCAAAACCAAAATACTAAACAAAATTTCATCCAAAAGTGCTGAAATCGGGCCTTAAACCACTAACACCAATCTACACAAAATCTAACCCAAACAGTAGAATATGTCAAATCCACTTCACCATAGCATTCAAAATACCCAAAAACCTAAGAATCGACTCTAAGATCATCAAAACCGGATACCAATTCATTGATTTATGGACAAAACAATTTCAGCCGTTTGATTACAGAATTCCAGACTGTCTACGTTGGTGTTTGATCTTTAGTTGCCTGACAATTGTTGTTTCCTATTTGAGAGCCAACAAATCCACTTTACCTTTTTTTTCTTGTATTCTTCTCCCCCGCCAACTGAAACATCCCCCAATGACTCATTCTTGCTTCTTTGAAGCACAATTCCAATGCAACTTCAAGATGCAAACAAGCTTCAAACTAGGTGCAGGTTTCCAATAAACAACACACAGCTTGAAATCTGATTCGAATTCAGAGTCAAGTAGGTCTGCCTGCAAACAGGTCGAATCATATGCGGGTTTGGAAAGCAACGAATAACAAATCTAAAGAACTGACAGCAGATCCCTATGCCAGAATTTCCTATAAAGTTTTGGTATTTGGTGTCCTACCCAACTCATAAATTCCCATAATTTCACACCCATCTGAACAAAAAATAAGTCCAGATTTGGATCTTCCTGCAAGCGATGAAATCGTGAGGAATCTGAGTCACGATCAAATAGAAATCACGAACAATTGTGAGCGAGAATTTGAAAAATCACGACCTTCTCGAGTCGGGTCAAAATCTGGGAGAGGGTCAAGCTGGTCAAATTCGAACCAGCCAATAGGGAGCAAATAGCGACAAAAATCTGAGAATCACCAGAACAAAATTGTGAGAATTCAAGATTTTTCAAATTTTCTAAAATCTGAGGCCACAAATTGCAAAGATAAAGTCAAATCAAATTACCAAAAAAGAACTAGAGAAGATTGCGAAGAAGATTGTGAAAGCAAACAAAGAAACTCCTTGAACCTGATACCTTTTTTTTAACTGTTACTATTCATCATGAACAATATCCCCTTGGTTTGAACAGTTATTTTATCTCTTTTTCTTCTTTTGCAGATTTGAAGTGAAAACAAGCTAGATTGAAGAAAAAGAAAAAAAAAATGATGACGCTCCGCGCGTGCGCAGGGGTGGGGGGGTGATTGATGACAAGGAAGGTTGCAAAGAATCAAAAACCCTAGGGCTTGATACCATGATAACCTATGAAAAACTACACATTTATTGATATGGAAAAGAGATACAAAATACGATTACATAAAGTCATGAGCAATCCCCTCTTTGTATAAACACATACAAAATCAAATCTTATTCAAACTATGACTCATAATACTAATAGAACTCTATGAGATTTCAAATACTATTAGGACTTGAAAACTAAATAGCCACTACTTATAATATATCTAACAAAGTTAAATCACATTGTGATAACTTTAGTGTATGGCATGTTTTTATCTAATTATATACACTGTTCTTTCAGCCAATCATATTTTTCTAAGGTAGAGTTGAGTATCTGTCGATCAAAATTCTCTCCTAACTTTGACCCCGCAGAGAGATGACAAGCTCCTACCTTTTATTAGGTATCAACTCTAAGCAAATTTGAATTTATCTCAAAACTCCTCTAGCTGATATTTCTTCTAAAATAAAGACTTTTCAAATAATCTTTGTTCTTTTCTAATATCTTCACTCCAATTTATTATATTTTAACTTTTTTTTCTATATTATTAGGTATCACCAAAACTGTTGAATCCACAAAATGATATTTATTCAATTTGACCCACTTTATGGATGGATATATTGCATAAGCATTTTGAATTATCATAACTTTTTTTTATCTATGCATCTTCATCTAACATATTAAGTTTATAGCGTTTTTAGAATAACCACACCATTGATGTTTCCTAAGTGATACAAAATGGTTAGAATTATAAAATATATAGTGAACATAATTATATAAAACTGATCTAGATCTAAAATAGATAAAACATATAAATTACTCCTTGAGTCTTTTTCTTTTTTTCTTTTCTTTTTTGCTTTAATGATGAGCAGTGCACATGCCCTGTATGATAGTATAAATAAAGACAGTAAGACAATAGGTTATCAAGGTTACCTCACTAAAGCAAAAGAAATCCATCAACCCAACAAGTCCGCGTGCCTGATCTCGGCCAATATGTCGTGTCCCATATATCTCTCGTATCTTTTCCCGGCTCAGCTGGTTGACAATAGACAAAAATAGGAAAATATGTTGTTAGATACTAATGCAATTTATAGTAATCAAATCTTTCACTTACCCTTATGACCTAAAGATTATACAGCATTGTGGAAAGACAGTAACAAAAAACAAAAAGATATATATATATATATATATATATATATATATATATATATATATATATATATATATATATATATATATATATATCAATTTTTTTGGGCCATCTTCATGCAGCTTTGTTAAAGGCCAACTTCTCTGTAAAATTTAGCGACTTCCTTGTCCTGTTTACTACATAAATTCATCATCATTTTGGTCTAATTCTAGTCCTATCAATCCTTCAAGTACAATCATGTTACACCTAACTAGCAGACAAATCAGTTATTATAGCATATATCCAAAAAATCTCTCTCATCTCATCTTCACTTGGATCCACCTCTAACTTCTTACAATGCACTTGTTTCATTTCCACTTTTAATGTGTTGTTGCTCATCCATCCAAGCATACTCATTTCAGCTAAACTCATTGCTCGAACATGTTTCTTAATTGCCCAAAATGTCATAAGAATGGCTGGTCAACATCGTATAGCCTCCTCAATAAATTCTGTTCACTGGCCAGACTAGAGACGAATTAGTAGGCTATTTGGAAGATGAGTATAATCTAATGATATCACAGCTGCACAGAAGACATTCTATTATAGTAAACATGCATGTTTTTCTTTCCACCTTCAATTTGAATGCTATATATTTTATACAAGTATCTCCAACCTTTCTTAACTCAACCCAAGGTTTTGTCTATGGACCAGAAAGAGAAAAATCAACCAGCTAGAGTTAGCTATGTGCAAGATAAACATACTTTTGATGGCACGAAAGTTGCCCGGACATTTTTTTTTAATAGTAAACAAGAATGCTTTGCTTCGGTCCCCACTATATTATCATGTGCTACCTAGAAATATTTAGGGGATATCAAAATGCATGTCAACACATATGAGAACCATGGCTTCTAAAGCTTCTTCTATAAGAAAGTATTTTCATTAAATTAGGAAGAATCTTACTACCCTAACAAACCAAATAAAACCACTCTTCTTCTTTTTTCTTAAGTTACAAGATTTTACTCACCAAAACCTAACATTCTATTAAAAAAACATTAGCAAAAAAAAATAAAAGAGCATAGATTTGTGATCGATATATTACATTGACATATGATGCAATCGAAATACAGTTTCACAGATCCAAAGTAAAAATAGAGTCCTAATAGTTATCAGTTTTCAAATCCTTTAATTTTTTAAGCAGACAAAAAGATACATATCACATTTGTGGGTACAATGATATCACCTTGCATCGCCCAAAGTAGCATCCATCTGGCTCTATCGAACCGAAGAAATCAAGCTTCAGAAGGCACCCTTTCAGCCTGTCATAGTAGAGGCCTCTGATGGGAAAAGTGGGATCATACTTAAATTGCAAGCAACTGTCTGGATACTTAAGCTGAGACAACCACATTTACCAATGAAACAATAGGCAATCAATCAAATTTCCTGTAATAAATTAATGAATAAACAAATACATAAATTCTGACAACAAACCTCATTAACAAGGTGATTTTTGGCCAAGTCATAGATCAAACTCTGTAAATTTGAGGAGTAATGGGCAAGAGTATAGTCATAATCAAAACCATAGACTTGTATCTTGTCCAATCTGAGATTCTTATTCACATAAATACCTAGTTTTTGCACCAAAGAAAGAAAACATCACAGTTAGAATTTCCATTTCTTTGTGAAAGTAAGCAAAAGAAAGGGCAAACATCCTTCTTTTGACCCACTACCTAATATTAGTCCTTTGATTAATAATATGTAACTTGGTTAGCTCTGACCTCAAATTGGGAGCCTTAAACAACTATAGACATTGGCACACTCGGTTATATTCACTTGATAGTTAATAACAAAGTTTCATCAGAAACACAAAAAAAAAAAAATAAATAAAATTGTGCCACCCAGCACAGTTAACATTTCAAAGATTTGCATAGAAATCCCTTGGGTGAATCAAACCCTCCAACCTTCCAACTCAGAAGTCAACATTTTAGCACAAAAGGTGCAACAATTTTAAGATAAAGTAGCTACTTTATTGGAGAACTTCTCAAATGTAATCAATCAGCAGGTTTCTATAAAAAAGTAGCATTTGTGTAATAAACTTTTCGATGTGCATATAAAAGTTTTGAACTTTTGGGTGAAAAGCTGAAATTAAAGTATCAATAAAGTGCAAAGTGTAAAAAAAGCTTAAAAAATTAAATTAAACAAAACCTTCGGGATTCATTTTAGGCATTTCTTTGAGCGCAGCGGGGATATTAAGAAAGCTCCTCTTGGCTTCCTCAAACTCCTGCCGGATTCTGTCGATCTCGTCGCCAAGGTCCGCCAGAATGCTCGGAGTGCAGATCTCGGGAGCCTTTACACTGCTGAATCGCCGAAATAGTCCTCCAATATCGAGACCTAGATTCACGACGAACAGGAAGTCCTAAAGATTTAGATAAATTTCTTGATAGGAAAAAAAATACAAGATCGAAGGAGAAGACACCTGCAGACCTCGCGATATCGAGTGGTTAGATCTCTGTAGTGATAGTGGAAGGAAGAGACCCCTTCGAATTCCAAAGGGTGCTGCCATTAGACAGGATTCAGATGTCCAATGAGGAGACGACGGGTCAAAGAGAGAAGAACGTCGTCACTAGAGAAAGAGAGGAGAGAGCGGGAGAGAGATAAGGGATTTTATTGTTTATTGGTCTCCTTTTCGAGGAAGTTTATTTTACATTAAGTCCTTTATGTTGTTTCTATTTGCGGTGCTTATGATAATCCCGTTTTCATTTTTCGTACATGGATAATCTTCAGTGACTCGGGGCTAACGAGGAGCCCAACTCGGGCAATTTGGGCTTGGGTCTACGGTATAATAAAACCCGATCCATCAACACGTTCAAAATTGTCTGCAAACTAGAATACCGCTTGGGGGTGGAACCAAACTCAAGGGAGGCTGGCGGTGGCGAAAGAGAGGGCGACTGCTTTGCTAGAAGAGGAAGAAAAAGTAAGAATGAGGTGAGGAAGAAGAAAGGGGGAGAAGAAGGAGAGGGCAACGGAGAAGGAGGGAGGATGGCAGAAGAGGAGGGAGAAAGGAGGGAGGACGACGTTGACGACAGGGCGGTAGAGGTGGCTGATGGCTTCTCTCTCTCCCGCTCTCTCTCGCGTTGATGAAGGGGGAAAGACGGACAGACAAACTTTGTGAAGGAGTCACGGAGAAAACCTCGCTTCGCTCGGTTTTCACTATATGTCCAAAATTGTCTACAAAAATTAGGCGAATTTTTTTCTTTTCATGCCTGTAAAGAGAATAGACTAATATCTAACTTAGTATTAAAATACTATATAACTATTCATTCTATCTTCTCTTTTACCTGTAGGGCCTTGTTTGGCAACATAATTTCCGACAATCGGATTACGTTTAAGTTAAAATGAAATTGGGGTTAGTAACCAGACAAACCACAATTTTTGTAACCGGGGTTACGTTTGAATTAAAATTAAAAATCTACTCAAAGTGGGGTTTCAATAACTCTATTTTCACAAGGTTTGGAGGCCTTCAAACCCTAGTTTCATTAATCCCATTCGACTCCCAAACAACACCTAGTTCCAGTAAACTTCATTTCAAGCCTGAAACTCTTTTAAATTGAACTTTTAGAAACTTAACCTTGTTGCCAAATGAGGCCTAAAAGTGTCTGATTGAGATGAAAGCAGTGCACAGAAACAGAGTTTTGAAATTAAAGATTAAGATTGGTACTCTAACTTCTTCAATTCTACCGCAATAGCAAAGTGGCTAAGTTGGTTGTGATCCATAAGTAGGGATACGATAAAAGTATTTTGGTATTACTAAATTACTAAATTGATTAAAAGTTTTTTTTGTTTTTAAAAGAGAAAAATAGAAAAAGTTAAGAGGAGTGTAGTAGGTAATTCCTAAGGAATCAATCTATGCACCAAAATAGGGAAGTAAATATAGCCAAATCACAAAAAAGTCAATCGCAAACACAATAAAATACGTAAAAAACCCAGAAGGGAAAAAACCACACAGAGAGAAAGAGATTCCACTATATCAATAGCGATTACAAAGTGTTCTCTGAATTCGGGTCAACTTGGCCTCTTTCTCGTTGGAAGGGAGGCTTTATTTATACAAGTCATATCAAATAGATAAGGTTAGGGAGTCCTACTCAGTTTGAATATTTAAATCTCTTATCTTGCTAAAGATCGAGTCGAATGTCCCAGTTTGAATTGATGTAAGAGAGAGTACATCTCTATTTGGTGGTTCGCGCTCAGCTGGAGATAAGGATGAACTACTCCCGAGAGGCTACTACTTCGTTTGAATTAGGATTTGGCTTAAGGATAGAGATCTCTGTAATCAGATATGATTCTTCTGTTAATTACCCGACCCATTCGCAATTCAAACTGGACGATGGTTCTGAAACTATTCCAGAAGTAACCAGGTGTCGCACATCCGCGCGAGGCTGGATTGACATGTGTCACGATCTCAGGCGGGTCAGAAAGTGACCACTACATATGCCCCCTCTGCTCCCTTCTTTTAGAAAGAGGTCGAAAACTCTCCCTTGGGGAATTTCAGGTTCCCAGAGTCTCTGATGTAGATAGGGGAGTAGAATAAAATGAGAATCTTCTGGACCTGAATTCAAGATGTTCATTATTACTTCAGATTTTGTCCTGTAGTGGCATGCTCAGCAATACAGTCTAGAAAAGTCTTAAATCTATGTTACATCCGGTACAACACCGATCAAATTACCACATTCTGTGCGATGCGGCGTTCGAGATGGGTTCTGCGTATCTAAAGTTATGGTGTTGATTATGTTCACCATAATACATGTAGGGTACTGATCGAGTGACAGTTCGTTCCCCTAGGGTTAAGAGGGTTACACTCTGAGGTTTTGGGCATTTTTTTTTCAAATTTTCACTTCATCTTCCTCTTTCTTGCCTCCTTCTGATCTTTTGATCTCAAAATCTCTGCCATTAGCTTATTTCTGCTAAAAATGAAGAAATGGGAGAAATTTCATCCTTTCGATAGATCGATAAAGGAAAAGTCCATCGTGGAGGAGAAAGGGAAGGGGATTTCCCGTCGCGCCAGGATCGGGATGGACTTCGATCCAAAAACCTCCAAGCTTCACGTCCAGGAGGCGGTGGATAAATACCTGGCTAGCTATGGCTTTCCTTAGAGCCCAGGGATAAAAATTGAGTTTTACATGATGTTGACGTTTTTTAGGCCCCGCCTGGCAAGGGGGTGTGTATATGCATCTCCTGGTGTTGGCGCTAGGATTAAGGCTGTCAATGATGAAGTTCATTTGCAACATTTTGATTTTTTATGGGGTTGCCCCCTCTCAGTTGACGGCGGTGACCTGGCGTACAACACTGAGGTTTGAAGCCCTCTACAATTTGTACGCTCTGGAAGCCTGCCATCGTGAAGTCTTCAGCACCACATACTTGCTGAGGAAGACCATTCAGGGTATGTGCTACTTTATTTCCTAGAGCACTATGGAAAAAAATTATTTGTTAATATGGTCAACAGTGACCATGGTATGCGAGATTCCGTGATTCAGTCTCCGGTCCATGAGATGCCGAGTCGGAGGACGAGCGTGGGGCTATCCCGGTTGCTTGGAACTCGAATGCTGGTTCTCGTAGGGGGACCTTGCCCTCTGCCGATGTTGAGGCGAAGTTGAAAAAACTGACAACCATTGACTTTAATAGTCATAATTGGAGTTGGATGTTGAACCTAAATAACCTCCAATGCCGCTAGGTGTTCAGAGGGTGTCTGCATCAAGTAAGAGCCAACTTGTTCCTGAGCCTGAGAAACCTGTTCGGGAAGAGAACAGTTCCGCCTCTGAGACATGAGAGTTTACCCAAGGAGTGAGCCAACCGGCCGTGAATCCTGAGAAGCCGAGAGCCCTAGGAGGGACGACTTCCAGCAAGAAGAAGAGGGGTCTCGCTCAGACTTCGCGCCCTCCGCGACCAGAGATATATTCTAGATTTTTTTAGTTTTTTGTTTGAAAAATTGATACTCGATGCCTAACTTGCAACAACAACAACTAAGCCATTTGTCCCAAGTATTTGGGGTAGGCTACATGAACCAAAGAGAATTACACTGGATCAGGCATATGGATCAGTTTTCTGCACTCATTCCTATCGAGCAATATGCCTTCACTAAGACCTTTAGCCTCTATATCTTGTCGTATTACCTCCATCTATGTTTTCTTCGGTCTCCCCTATGCTCTTTTAACTTGCCCTTATTTGATACGCTTTACTCCCCGGACTGGCGCATCTGTAGGTCTACGTCGCACATGACCAAACCATCGTAGGCGATTTTCTCTAATCTTCTCTTTTATAGAGACTACACCTATCTTATTATGAATATCCTTATTTCTCATCTTATCTCTCCTCATGTTATCAGACATCCAACAAAGCATGCGCATCTTTGCTACGCTTATCTTCTGGGCATGATATCTCTTTATAGCTCAACATTCTGTTCCATATAACAAACTGGCCTAATAGCGGTCCGATAAAACTTTTTCTTCAGCCATAACGAAATGTTACAATCACATAAAACTCCTGTTGCACTCCTCCATTTCAACCAGCCGGCTTGGATGCTAAGGTTAACATCACTATTGATCTCTCCATCCTTTTGGATAATAAAACCCAAGTACTTAAAATGACTACTAATCGGTATTTCTTATCCATCTAGTCTCACAATACTGAAAAACACCTAGAGGGGGGTGAATAGGTGTAATTGCTAATCTAACAATCCTTTTAAAATTAAGATGAATGAATGATGCAACGATCTCTCAAAATAAGACTAAGAGCTGAATACCCCGTGAGAGGTTCTGAACTCCTTCCTCCCAATTCCTCTTGAATGGGTTAGAGGTGCGCAATGCAACCTTGTTGTATGAGAATTGATCGAACAAGGAATGAATAATATGCAATGATGAAATGCACACAAGATATATCACAAGTAACACAAGCTAGAGGCAATATCACAAGGAAAGAAAACTAGATCTCAAGCAAGTAATTGAAAACAATATAGTGCAAGAGAAATTTAAGGCAAAATGGACACAAGGCAATAGCAAACACAAGATATTTGTTTCGAGGTTCGAGCCACCGCTCTACTCCCCGCCTTCACCTCCGTGAAGGGTTTCCACTATCCACCGAGGATGCTTACAACGGTCTACCGAAGACCCGAGCACCGAGCTCCACCAATTACAATAACCTCTACCGAAGAGGTGCCTCCACTAGAACAAGAAGAACACGAGTAACCAAAGTGATCACAACAAGATCACTAAACTCTTTACAATTTCTCACTCTTTTACAACTTCCTTATAGAATGAGTAAGGGATTTTTGGCTCTAAGAAGTGTGGTGAGAAAACTCAGTTGTAGAGATGATTTTTGCTAGAGAACACAACTGAAAACAAGCTCAAGAAAGAGTTGGAGATGAAGAGCTTAAACACTTTTCTTTTCTTTTTGAAAACTATGAAAACTTGAGGATTTTTTTTTTTTTTTGTAAGAGACTCTTCTCCTCTATTTATAGAGAGAGAAATAGGTTAAAAACAATTTATTTTAATCTTTATTTGACCTGAAAAAGTTCTCCAAAACCTCAGAAAAAGCCTGCTAAAACAGATCAATAAAACAGATTTCAGAATTGCACAAAAGAGGAAAGAGCCGTTGGGCTTTTGCAGGCCTGGCGGTCGACCGGGCCGGTCGGCCGCCAGCTCTGCTGGCAAAGAGCCGTTGGGCTCGGGTCGACCGGTCCGGTTGACCGTCCTCTAAGAGAAAACACAGTTTTCTTCGGGCGGTCGACCGGGCCGGTCGACCCAGAAAACCCGAGAGCAACTGCTTTCAGTCGGTCGACCCGAGCGGTCGGCCGACAGACGTGCACAAACGTGCACGTCCTGATACTGGCGCCAGTTGACCGGGCCGGTCGGCCGGTCAAGCCTGAAACAGAAAAACAGCAGCAGCAGGACTTGGAATTTTTTTGTTTTAAAATATTTTGAAGTAAAGAGTATCTAAGTATCATGATGAAAAGAGTATACATGATTTAAAAATGATATATGTCTTTGTAAAACTTGGAGTCATGTATATTTGTCAAGTCATGAGAAAAACTTAGAGACAAAAACTTTAACTTGAAAACTTGTATTAAAAATGTGTGCATCCTAGAGCCAATTTTCAAAACTCAAACTTTAACAACCTATTTCTTACATTGGTTCTAAGTACTACAAGTGCTTCAAGAGGGCTTTCCACCATATGATCTTCATAACTTGATTCTTGAGCCCAATTTGAGTTGACTTGAGTCCAAAATACTCTCCTTTAGGGAAGAACCCTTCTAGTTGAGTTAGAACCTTGAAACACACTTAAATAACAAACATTATTAGTACAAATAACTAATATGTTTTGTAATCATCAAAACACACTAAACACGGGTGATTGTAACCTTGGGCCAACAATCTCCCCCTTTTGATGATGACAAAAATATACGTTATTTAAACAAAAATGGAAGAAGAGCTTGGAAAGCTCCCCCTCAAATAATGCTATGTATCAAGAATGTCAATGAATGCATCTCAAATACATCAAAATACACAATAAACAAACAATACATAACAAACACACTTATACTTTACTTATACTTTTTCTCCCCCTTTTGTCATACATCAAAAAGGGTTAAACAAAACAAACAAAAACAAAAGAAATTTTCTTTAAGAATCCATAATGCAAACATTTAACTCATCACAAATAAAGGAAAATCTAGCATAATCTAATGGTTTTGTAAAAATATCGGCAAGTTGAAAATCGGTAGAAACATAATCAATATCAATATCACCTTTCTCATAATGATCTCTAAGAAAGTGATACCTAATGTCAATGTGTTTGGTTTTACTATGTTGATTTGCATTCTTTGTCATGTGAATTGTACTAGTATTATCACAAAATATTTTAACATGATCAAAGTGTAAATCATAGTCGAGGAGAGTATGTTTCATCCAAAGAACTTGTGCACAACAAGCTCCGGCTGCAACATACTCCGCCTCGGCGGTTGAAAGGGCTACCGAATTTTACTTTTTGGAAGACCAAGATACAAGACAATTACCTAGGAATTGACATGTTCCACTTGTGCTCTTCCTATCTACCCTACAACCCGCATAGTCGGCATCCGAAAAACTCGTCATTGAAAATTGGCCGGTTTCGGATACCACAAACCCATTTCAATAGTGCCCTTAAGGTATCTAATTATGCGTTTAACCGCAATTATATGAGACTCTTTAAGACAAGATTGAAAACGTGCACAAAGACAAACGGAAAACATAATATCCGGCCTACTAGCCGTCAAATACAATAAACTACCAATCATGCTACGATAAAACTTAATGTCTACACTTTTACCTTGTTCATCATTGTCAAGCTTGGTAGTTGTTGCCATGGGAGTTTTGCTAACTTTAGATCCTTCAAGCCCGAACCTTTTGATTAGTTACTTTGTGTACTTGGCTTGATTGATGAAGATCCCATCCTTCCTTGCTTGATTTGGAGTCCAAGGAAATAGTTGAGCTCCCCCATCATAGACATTTCAAATTCATCCTTCATGCATGATTCAAAAGCTTGGAAAAGAGATTCATTAGTAGAACAAAAATAATATCATCTACATAAATTTGCACAATGAGAATATCATTTTCTACATGTTTTGTAAACAATGTTGTGTCAATTTTTCCTTTCTTAAAATCATTTGAAATTAAAAATGAAGAAAGTCTTTCATACCAAGCCCTAGGGGCTTGTTTTAAACCATAAAGAGCTTTATCTAATTTAAACACAAAATCCGGATGTGTAGGATCAACAAACCCGGGGGGTTGTTCAACATACACTTCCTCTTCAATAAAACCATTTAGAAAAACACTTTTAACATCCATTTGAAATAATTTAAAATCTTTATATGAGGCAAATGCTAGTGTCATCCGTATGGCTTCAAGCCGTGCTACGGGTGCAAAGGTTTCTTCAAAATCGATTCCTTCGATTTGAGTGTAACCTTGGGCAACTAACCTAGCTTTATTCCTAACAACGTTACCCGATTCATCCAACTTGTTCTTAAAGATCCACTTAGTACCAATTGTTGGTCTATCGTGGGGCCTAGGAACAAGGTGCCAAACTTGGTTGCGCTCAAATTGATTGAGTTCCTCTTGCATGGCTAGCAACCAATATGAATCGGCCTCGGCTTCGAGGACGTTCTTGGGTTCAACATGAGAAATAAATGCTTAATGTCCACAAAAATAGTGAAGTTTAGAGCGAGTGGTTACCCCTTTAGATACTTCACCTATGACGAGGTCCTTGGGATGATGAGGATTGTATCTCCAATCCTTTGGAAGTTGTTGAGTAGGCTCCACTTCATTTGTTTGATTTTCATTTCCTTGAGCCTCTTCTACTTTAGCTTCACTTCCTTCATCATCCTTTGGCTTGTCTCCCATAGTAGGTGTATCCTCCAAGGTCACTTTCTCCAAGCCTTCATCCAAAGCATCTATTTCTACAACATTCTTAACAAACAAGTTAGATTCTTCAAACTTAACATGTATAGATTCCTCAATAGTCAAAGATGATCTATTGAAGATTCTATAAGCTTTACTAGTATTAGAATAACCCACAAAAATTGCCTCATAAGCTTTAGCATCAAAATTTCCTAAATTATCTTTTGTATTTAAAACAAAACATTTGCATCCAAAAACCTTGAAATATGAAACATTTGGTTTTCTAGAAAAGTACATTTCAAAAGAAGTTTTTGAAGTATTTTTACACAAGAAAACACGATTTGATATATAGCATGATGTATTAACGGCCTCGGCCCACAAATAATGTGGTAGACCATATTCACTTAGCATTGTCCTAGCCATCTCTTATAAAGTTCAATTTTTCCGTTCAACTACTCCATTTTGTTGTGGAGTTCTAGGACAAGAAAGTTCGTGCTTAATTCCATGTTCATCACAAAAAGTGGTAAAGGGTAGGTTAATGAACTCACCTTCTCTATCACTTCTTATTCTTAAAATTGAAGACTTTTTTTCCTTTTCAACTCTTTTCTTAAAGGCTTGAAAATGTGAAAAGGCTTGATTTTTGTGTTCAAGAAAGAAAACCCAAGTAAACCGTGAAAAGTCATCAACCAAAACAAATGCAAATCTATTCCCACTTAGACTTTTGGTTTGAGTAGGACCAAATAAATCCATATGGATTAACTCCAAAGGACGTGATGTCATGATATCCTTAATTGACTTGAAAGAAGACTTAGTTTGTTTCCAAATTGACATGCGTCACAAACTCGGTCCTTTTCAAAATTCAAACAAGGAATACCTTTCACCATTTCCTTTGTATTTAATCTAGATATATGGTCAAAAGAAATATGGCCTAATCTTCTATGCCACAACCAAGAGTCGTCATCGAGGGCTTTTAAACAAGTAATATTACAAGACATATTAGACATATCTATCATATAAACATTACTTTCACGAAAACGGAAAACACACAAGTATTAGAAATTCTATCAATTACTTTACAAACTACATGATCAAAAACAACATCAAAACCTTTATCACAAAGTTGACTAACACTCAAGAGGTTATGCTTGAGGCCATCAACTAAAACTACATTCTCAATTAAAGGGGATGTGCTGAGTTTTACATTACCAATACCGATGATTTTACCCTTGGCATCATCTCCGAAGGTGACGGTGCCACCTTCATGGTATCTTGGTAGGGTTGCAAAGTTGTTGATGTCCCAAGTCATGTGCCTTGAGCAACCACTATCAAGATACCACAATCCTCTACGTCGTTGGGCCTTGGAAGGTACCTACATCATTTAACAAAATTGTTGACTTTGGTACCCAAATTTTCTTGGGTCCTTGAAAGTTAGTGCTTCGAACCCAAACATTATGACAAGATGCACTTAGTCTATCATAGCAAAAATTAGCTAAGTGCCCTTCCACCCACAATGTGAACATGAGAACACTCTTCCATACATGAATGCATGATGTGTGTGTGAAGTGTGAGCATGTTTTGGGGGTTTGCCACGATGTAAAGGTTGTGTGGTATGAACATGAGCATGAGCATGGTAAACATTTTTCTTAGGGGCTTGTTTCTTAGGAAACATGGCCTCTATCTTCTTCTTATCAAACTCACAATTTTTAAAACAATTCCTAATGAGTCTATTCTTTCTTTAAGCATGGTAATCTCATTAGAATCAATTAGTGGGGACTTGCCTTTATAAGAAATCTTATATTTGTCAAAATATTTTTGGGTGGAAATAAGAGTGGAAAGTAATTCATCTTTTTCTTTAGAAAGAGTAAAAACTTAATGATTAAGAGATTCATTTTCCTTTTTCATTTTTAAATACTTTTTCTTAAGAAAATCATAGTTATGTGATAGTTCTACAAATGCTTCTCCTAATTCATCCATGGAAAGTTCATCATTAAGAGAAGTGGAAGGGGTTACCTTGCTTGTGCTTTCATGGCCATGAAACACATGTTGGCGGTATCAATTTCCTCCTTGGATTCGCTCTCGGAATCTCATGTAGCCTTCATTGCTTTCTTCTTGTAGGGCTTCTTTGAGGTGGAGGGCTTTACTTTATCCGGGCACTCCGCAACAATGTGTCCCGGTCTTTGGCAATTGAAGCAAATAATCTTTCTTTCTTCTTTGCCTCCTTGCCATCTCCTTCTTCCTTGGAATTTAGCCTTGTTATACATCCTCCGGACGTTCTTCACAAGAAGTGAGAGCTCTTCGTCATCTTCTTCTTCATCGTCTTCGTCGGAGTGTGTGGATTGACTTTTGAAGGCTATTGTTTTCTTCTTGGAAGGAGCCATGTCCTCCCTAGCTTTTCTCTCCATCTCATGGGTTTTGAGGTTCCCAATGAGACCAATTAGCTCCATCTCCTCCTTGTCATTGAGTTCCTTCAAGGTGGTAGCTTTCACTTCCCATGAAGGAGGAAGAGCCCGGATGATCTTCCTAACTCTTTGATCGTTGTCGATAGCATCACCTAGAGAAGAAAGTTTATTAGTAATCTTAGTAAATTTTGTAACCATATCATCTATGGTTTCATTTTCTTGCATGCAAAAGTTTTCATATTGGGACCGAAGAAGGTCTATCTTAGCCCTCTTCACTTGTGAGGTCCCCTCATGTGTAACTAGCAAGTGTGTCCAAATTTCATATGCGGACTTGCAATGAATAACTCTAGCTATATCATCATCATTAAGGGCTTGAAGGAGTGCATAATGAGCCCTAGCATTGGCATCAAATTCCTTAGTCTCAATTTCGGACCAAGTGGATTCATCACCGGGGGGTGCACTAAAGGGTTTGGTCACGGCCTTTGCAACTCGACTACCTAGAGATTGCAAGAAAACGGTCATCTTAACCTTCCATATGGGAAAGTTAAGTCCATCAAACTTAGGTGGGGTTTTAATTCCATCAGCCATTTTACTAAGTGAGAATGAATGAAATGATTAGCAATATTAGGATCTCTCTAAGGTTGTTAAGCCAAAAGCCTAGAGTCCAAGCTCTGATACAATTGAAAAACACCTAGAGGGGGGTGAATAGGTGTAATTGCTAATCTAACAATCCTTTTAAAATTAAGATGGATGAATGATGCAACGATCTCTCAAAACAAGACTAAGAGCCGAATACCCCGTGAGAGGTTCTGAACTCCTTCCTCCCAATTCCCCTTGAATGGGTTAGAGGTGCGCAATGCAACCTTGTTGTATGAGAATTGATCGAACAAGGAATGAATAATATGCAATGATGAAATGCACACAAGATATATCACAAGTAACACAAGCTAGAGGCAATATCACAAGGAAAGAAAACTAGATCTCAAGCAAGTAATTGAAAGCAATAGAGTGCAAGAGAAATTTAAGGCAAAATGGACACAAGGCAATAGCAAACACAAGATATTTATTTTGAGGTTCGAGCCACCGCTCTACTCCCGGCCTTCACCTCCGTGAAGGGTTTCCACTATCCACTGAGGATGCTTACAATGGTCTACCGAAGACCCGAGCACCGAGCTCCACCAATTACAATAACCTCTACCGAAGAGGTGTCTCCACAAGAACAAGAAGAACACGAGTAACCAAAGTGATCACAACAAGATCACTAAACTCTTTACAATTTCTCACTCTTTTACAATTTCCTTATAGAATGAGTAAGGGATTTTTGCCTTTAAGAAGTGTGGTGAGAAAACTCAGTTGTAGAGATAATTTTTGCTAGAGAACACAACTGAAAACAAGCTCAAGAAAGAGATGGAGATGAAGAGCTTAAACACTTTTCTTTTCTTTTTGAAAACTATGAAAACTTGAGGATTTTCTTTTTTTTTTGTAAAAGACTCTTCTCCTCTATTTATAGGGAGAGAAATAGGTTAAAAACAATTTATTTTAATCTTTATTTGACCTGAAAAAGTTCTCCAAAACCTCAGAAAAAGCCTGCTAAAACAGATCAATAAAACAGATTTCAGAATTGCACAAAAGAGGAAAGAGCCGTTGGGCTTTTGCAGGCCTGGCGGTCGACCGGGCCGGTCGGCCGCCAGCTCTGCTGGCAAAGAGCCGTTGGGCTCGGGTCGACCGGTCCGGTCGACCGTCCTCTAAGAGAAAACACAGTTTTCTTCGGGCGGTCGACCGGGCCGGTCGACCCAGAAAACCCGAGAGCAACTGCTTTCAGTCGGTCGACCCGAGAGGTCGGCCGACAGACGTGCACAAACGTGCACGTCCTGATACTGGCGCCGGTCGACCGGGCCGGTCGGCCGGTCAAGCCTGAAACAGAAAAACAGCAGCAGCAGGACTTGGAATTTTTTTGTTTTAAAATTTTGAAGTAAAGAGTATCTAAGTATCATGATGAAAAGAGTATACATGATTTAAAAATGATATATGTCTTTGTAAAACTTGGAGTCATGTATATTTGTCAAGTCATGAGAAAAACTTAGAGACAAAAACTTTAACTTGAAAACTTGTATTAAAAATGTGTGTATCCTAGAGCCAATTTCCAAAACTCAAACTTTAACAACCTATTTCTTACATTGGTTCTAAGTACTACAAGTGCTTCAAGAGGGCTTTCCACCATATGATCTTCATAACTTGATTCTTGAGCCCAATTTGAGTTGACTTGAGTTCAAAATACTCTCCTTTAGGGAAGAACCCTTCTAGTTGAGTTAGAACCTGAAACACACTTAAACAACAAACATTATTAGTACAAATAACTAATATGTTTGTAATCATCAAAACACACTAAACACGGGTGATTGTAACCTTGGGCCAACAAATACTATAATCTCAGATTCCCTGTTTACTGAATTTACACTCCATATACTCTGTTTTGGCCCTACTTAATCTAAAATCTCGAGATTCTAGAGTTTACCTCCATAGCTCCAATTTGGTATTTATACCAGCTTTCGTATCATCGACTAGAACAATATCATCAACAAATAGCATACACCACGGTATCTGATCTTGAATAGCTCTAGTAAGCTCATCCATCACTATGGCAAATAAGAATGGACTCAATGCAGATCCTTGATGCAATTCAATTGTGATAGAAAAATTACTTGTTATGCCTCTACAATTCTAATATTTGCCACTACTTCATCGTACATGTCCTTGATTATATCAATATATTTGATGGGGACTCCTTTTTCATCAATGTCTACCATAATAGCTCTCTTGGCACCTTATCATAAGCTTTTTTTAAATCAATAAAGACCATATGTAAATTTCTCTTCCTCTCTCGCTCTATAAGTTGACGAAGCAAATGAATAGCCTCTGTCGTCGATCGCTCTGACATGAATCCAAACTGGTTCTCTGATATTTTAATGTTCTGCCTCAACCTGTGTTCAATTACCCTTTCCCAAAGCTTCATGGTGTGATACATGAGTTTTATTCCACGATAGTTTGAACAACTCTAGATATCACCCTTATTCTTATAGAGAGGTACTAAGGTACTCTTCTTTCACTCATTTGGCATCTTTTTAGTTAGCTAGATTATTAAAGAGGTTTGTCAGCCATCTCACCCCATCTCTCCTAAGCATCTCCATACCTTAGTAGGAATTCCATCCGGGTATCTTGCGAACGCCAGAGGCAACCGTCCCATCATCAAGATAGAGGGAGAGTCAGACTGGTTTATAGGATGACTCTATTGCTCCTCATCCCCCGGACGCCACCTCATTCACTATGCAACCATGACGCTGCAAGTATGATGGCTATGGTGTGTACCTATGTCTAACTATCATTTGCTCATGTGATTAAGAAACAAACTGGCGCTGGCAAAACTGACTACATAAGACATAGAATGAATAAGCAGGATTAGATCAGGCAAAGAGAAATGAATTTTCGCCATGCAATCACTCTTAAAGGTTCTACAAGCCTGATTTGTTAGCTTAGAATGAACGTTTAGATGCTTCAATAGGTTGTTGTGACCTATAGTTCTCCTAGTTTTTATCAGGGAGGGAGCCTCATTCAGTAAGTCGCCTTACTACATGAAGAAATAGCTTGAAGCAACCCTCTCATTGAGCAACAAGTGGAGATATTCTTTACAACTTGTGGTGTAGGAGACATCCGGCGACGCAAGCATTAAAGCTGTATGATGTTTGATGCAATCCGACCGAAACAGACCCTTTATCGTCTATATCTTATTCCCACCCCAGTGAAACAAGCCTCTTCTTCATCTGGCTCTACTAGCGTTTATTAGCTGGCTTTACACACCGCAGAGAGAAGACTTTCCAATAACTTTCCTCGACTCAATATCATTATGGAATGAGCAACTAAGTAAAAAGCAACTGACGTCAGGAACAACAAAGCGTCGAAGGGATGGGGAGAGTCTGAATTCAATTAGTTGAAGCGTTTCTTCCTGAAATCACTAGAGGGGGGTGAATAGGTGATGGCTATATGAATTATGGCAATTTTTGCGGAATTAAAACTTTCACACACAAATAGCACAAATAAAGACTTGCAATAAATACAACAATTAAGGTGCAAGAATTGAAAGGAGTAGAGTTAGAGAAAATTGATCAAACGCAAACGCAAGGATGTGTTCCGAGGTTCGAGCCACGCTCTACGTTCCCGCCTCACACTTGAAGGATTTGCACTACTATCGTTGATCCCACCGGATCGCCAATACAAGGACACACTTGTCCCTTACACTTGTGATGCCGCAACACCACCCGAAGCTCACTAGCTCCCTTGAGGCCGATGCCTCTACAACTTCACTCCAAGAAGAATGAGTGATCACACTGATCACTTTACAAAAGCTCACTTGCACAATCCTAGAACCAAATATGTAGATGTAAAGCTTGGGATTGTGGTGTGCAAAATCTAGAGAGAAGCTAGAGGAATAGGCTACAAGTGGGTGTTGGGAATTTAGGTTTTGGAAAATCTTTTATGAAGAAAAGCTTTGAAATCTTTGTAAAACTCTTATGAAATATTTTGCAAATAGTTGTCTAATCAATATGAGGTGACCCTCTATTTATAGGGGTCAAAAACAGCCTCAAAATTCGTTGGAGACAAATCCCAAAAAGAAAAAACAGTCAGAAAAACTAGCTGTTGGATCTGTCAGAACTTTTGACAGATCCCGGTCGACCGGGTCGGTCGACCGCCAACGGTCAAAAATATGACCGTTGGGCTCATCGGTCGACCGGGCGGTCGACCGAAAACTCCTGTAAACGTAAATGAACATCGGTCGACCGGGTCGGTCGACTGATATAGACGTGCACAGTATTGTGCACATCGGTCGACCGGGCGGTCGACCGGTCACTGTGAGTCTGAAAAACAGAACTTCCAGAACCAGAAAACTTGGATTTTGGTTTTGAGTTTTGGGTAAGATTTTGGAACTTGTAAAAACATGAAGTATAAGCATGTGTCATACTTCAATCATGTTAAAAATAGTTGATAAATTCTTTGAACACAAACTTGTTTTTCCATAAAAATTGTTTTTCCAAAACTATTGTTTTCTGAAAATCATATTTCCAAAATATGTTCTCTTTAGATCTAAGTTAGAAAATGGAATTTGAAAAAATCTTTTGAAGCCATGAACCTAACTAAGAGGTGTGGTGTGTGATAATCCCATAGCTCTACTTCTAATATCTAGCTTTGACAAATATCTAAATAAAAATAAAAATACAAAGCTTGTTTTCTCAATGTCTTGATCTTGTCTTGATCTGTCTTGATCTTCATATCATCATCTGATCCCAAAGCATCCTAGTTGTGCATAGCTTGGGAATCTTCATTTTGCGGCGAACTCCAAATGTGTGAGTCTTTTAGCGGAGCCGTCAAAAACAACCTGTTAAATAACCTGAAAAATTCTGAAACACGAATGTTAAATACATAACTAAAATGTTTTGTTATCATCAAAATAACTGGGATAATGGCCTTTGGGCCAACAATCTCCCCTTTTTGATGATGGCAAAACATATGTAGTATATACAAAATATTTTGGGTAGAGACTTCAAATGAAGCTCCCCCTCAACACAAGCATATATATAAAATCATACTCAGGCATATTATCACAAATCATAATCATAAACATTTTATTTCCATGCCAACAAAAGATGCCAAATACTCATGTCATATCATAGATGAAAGAAATGAGTTCTCATACATGACATAAATACATAAAACACATAACCATATCCATGTCCACAACACAAAATAAAAATACATGACAAAGCAAAAGATGTCCAACACAAAATATGTCAAGTACATAACAAAATACAAAGTGTCACAAATATCTCTCTCAAAATAACTCTCCCCCTTTTTGACATCATCAAAAGGGGAGGTCACTCCTCAGCACCATCATCACCATCATCGCCGTCTCCGTCATCATCACCACCTTCTCTGAAGAAGCACCTCCTCTGGATCCATGCCATCGACTCGTGCGCGGTGGAGGAACAGAAGAGCGAGCTCTGGGAGGAAATGGAGGACCGGTGGCAGGGAGTCGACAAGCAGTCGGAGTCCGATCAGGAACGAGCATGTCAAATTTTGAGAAAAGGGCCTGAAACTGAACATCCACGAATCTCATGGAGTCAGCAAAATAAGACATGTCGTTTTCGGACCTCCTCTCGAAAAGCAGCGTCCTGAAGAGCACGAGCATCTAACTCTGCACGAATGGCGTGCGTCGCGCTGCTCGGCCAAGGCCTGATGTGCCTCGAGCTGAGAGCGGACCTCCGAAGAGACAAGAGCAAGAACCTCAGGAGGAAATGCAGGTGCTGCAGAAGAAGAAGATCCTGGTGCTGAAGATGAGCCAGGACCAGCAGGAGGAAGAGGTGGTTGCACAGGAGCGTGTCTACGCAGCTGTGCTTCCATCATCTTCAGGACAACTCCATTGATGTTGGTCAGGGGATTTGATGGAGTTTCAGCAGAAAGATCAAAGTCAAGACTCCTAAGAAGATGGGTAATAAGCATGCCGTAGGGCAAGCTCCTACCCGCAGTACGGATCTGATCAGAGGCCATATGAGAGGCAATGACTCTAGGAAGTTTACCTTAATCCCTTTAAGCAGACAAAAGATAATCAAAGGGACACAACCCCTAGCATGGCTATACTCACCATGTTTGGGACAATGTTGTAGAAGATAATCTTGGCAAGGACTTGAGATGAAGAGTGTATCGACTCACTACCTCATTCCTACCAAGCCGGGGTTGTCATCCCGTGAATCAGAGTAGAGGCGGTGAGTGAAGACTCACCCTCAGGAAATTCAAAGTCATGCAATCATGTGAGTACACATCTGCTCCGCCAGTGGAGAGATGCAGAATCCTAGCAAATCGACCTATAGAAATGTCGATTTCCCTACCTAGAACTCTAGATGTGATGCGGTTACCATCAAATTCATAGTTGGCATAAAAGTAAGGAACAAGGGAAGTGTATACTTGTTCCTTGATGGACAAGAACTCAACTAGGTTGTTGTTTTGCAAGATTTGAGGGATACCTAGATGTTCAAAATCCTGAATGGTAACAAATCTCCTGAATTAATATTTCTAGTGGAGAGATGGGAGTATCTATCAGCAGCTAGATCATTTATAAAGGGCCGTACAGGTCTAGGAACTGAGATGAGGGTTGAGCAATACCCTTTCCCTTCTCAGTTCGAGATCTCTTAGGCATGATTAATAAAAATAAAATTTTTAGATTAAAAACAGGTTATGGCACGATCTAGAAGCTAAGCACCTAAAATAGTGACAAAGGAGAAAGATTTCTAAGCTAGAAGTGAAGATTCACAATAAAAATTCGATTTTTACCTTGATGAAAATTCTGAAACCCTAACTGAAAAATCCTGAAATTCTTCAGATCCTGCGGATGAGAGGTGTGAAATCGAAGATCCGGAAGTAGAATGAAGGATTTGAGATGGGTTTTAAAAAGATTTGGATTTGGTGAAGGATTGGAGAGAACGAAAATTTTTGGGAAAAATATGGGTTCGTCGGTCGCTGAGTGAAATGAGAGAGAGAGAGAGAAAAATGAAAATATATAGCAGATTTGGGCAAAAACACGACGATCGGTCGACCGGTCGGTCGACCGAATCCAACGAGAGCTCTGTAAATAAGATCGTCGACCGGGTCAGTCGACCGACATATCCCGAGACCACAGCAGGTCAGCATCGTCGACCGGAATTATGGTCGGTCGACCGGTAGCACAAAAAAAAAAAAAAAAAAAAAATTTTCTCTAAGGCAGAGTCGGTCGACCGGGGCTTTAGGGGTCGGTCGAACCGGCTTTGCCTGAAAAACAGTTAACAGCAATTTGCCCAAAAAAAAAATTTTAAGTAATTTGTAGTCCAAAATAGGTATGATATATTAATCATATAGGAACACCAACAGGTTTAAAATCTCATTAAGTCTTTACAAACATCAAAATACATGCAATCCAATTTTAATTTCATTTTCATATTTAAACAAAGATTTTAAAGATGTTGAAGCCGAATACCCAGTGACGGGTCTGAACTTCATCCTCTTGATTCCTCTGAATGAGTTGAGGTGCGCAATTGCCATCTTTAAGGTATGCTTAATAGAAAATTTTACAAAAGTTTATTTTATTTATGAAAATAATGTGAGTATATGTATACAAGTATATAATCACAAATAACAAACTATACATGTGGACATACAATAAAGCAAGCATGAAACTAAAGATATCAAAACTAAACCATGGCATATACAATCATGATGGAGTTGCAAGTTTATACTAATCATGTATCAATGAGGCATAAGACTAAACTAGCAATCCTATAACAATTGTATATACAAAATTAAAACTCTTAAATGGAGATGTTACAATTACGGGAATCTCACAAATAGGTGCCTCCACGATAGCGATGCATGCATGATTTGTTCTTTAAGCTCCGATGCATCAACCACCCGGGCACCACCTCCTCCTAAGTCTTGAGGGTGTAGGTCCACCTATACCTGTATCATTTAAATTTGGGGGCTCTTTTGGTAACCAAATCTTAGGGGTCCTTGGGGTTAGATCCGGGCGAACCCAAACAAATTTATTCTTAACATTGTTCTTAGCATAGCAAAATTTTTCTAAAGGCCTTTGCGGCCACAATGTGTGCAAATATAAATTCTACCATTATTATTATTACCATACATGTATGCATGCTTGTGTGGGTGTACAGTTTCGTGCATGTGTATGGTGTGCATGTTTCCCTTGGGTTCTCCTTAGGAAATTTAGATGCAATCTTTTCAAATCAAATGCATAACTTTTAAAGTAGAATCCAAAACTTCAACACGTTTTTGAATCTCTACAAATCATTTTTACTACATGATGCAAGGGGGGTTTCCCTTTACAAGCTAGTTTATAATTTGCAAAATCACCTTTTATTATCAAAAGAATTAGACAAATATTTCTCCTTTTCAATAATATTAAGTTTATCTTTCAAGGACTCATTTTCCCTTTTAACTTTTTATTATGAGATTGCGAAATCTCATATCTATGTTGTAATTCCTCAAAGAAACGTGCTAGTTCATCCATAGTGAGATCATCATCATCAAGAGAGTTTTCAAATGTTACCTTAGGAGTGTCTCCTTGTGCCATGAAACACATGTTGGAGGCGTCGTGCTCCTCTCGGATTCCGACTCAGAATCATCCCATGTTGCGGCCAACGCTTTCTTCTTCTTCCCATGTTTGGAAGTGGTTGCTTGGAGAGCGGGACACTCGGCAATTAAGTGACCGATCTTCTTGCAATGAAAGCAAGGACCGGGTTCATCTCTTTCTTCTCGTACCTTCCTTGAGGCTTCCCTCTTCGGAAGTTACTTTGCCGTCCCTTCTTGTAAAACATCTTGCCCACCTTCCGAATGAGCATGGCGAAATCCTCATCGCAATCTTCCGATGAGTCATCCTCTTCGGTATGGTAGGAGTGGCTTTGAAGGCAAGGTCTTCTTTGGTGCCTCCCTTTCTTCTCTAACTTTCATCTCCATCTCATGCGTCTGAGATTTCCGATGAAGCCGGAGAAGTCCATCTCCTCTGTCGTTGAGTTCCTTGAGTTGGTCGCCTGATCCCAAGCTTTGGGAAGAGCTCTAATCACCTTCCTTATCTTTTTGATCATTATCAATCTTGTCGCCTAGGGAAGAAAGAGCATTAGTTATTTTTTAAAACGGGTGAGCATGTCATCAATGCTCTATTATCAAACATATAGAAATTCTCATATTGAGAACGTAGCAAGTTAACTTTGCTCTCTTGACTTGAGACGTTCCCTCATGAGTCACAATGAGTATGTTCCAAACCTCAATGCGGATTTACATTTATTATGCGTGCAAGGTCATCTTCATTCAATGCTTGGGTCAATGCATATTGTGCCCTAGCATTAGCCTCATAGTCTTTGGAAGTATCCTCGACCATGTGCTTCCTCACTAGTGGGTTCAATAAAATCTTTGGTATAGCCCTAGCTACCCTAACTCCTAGGGATTTAAGGAAGAGATTCATTTCACCTTCCAAATGGGGAAGTTTAAACCATCAAACTTGGGTGGGGATTTAATGCTAGAAAAGTCTGGATATGCCATGAATGCTCAAGCAAATGTAAATGCAACGATATAGCCAAATAGGATCTCCCTAAGGTTGTTAGACCTAAGTTGTAGGGTTAGGCTCTGATACCATTGAAACACCTAGAGGGGGGGGGGTGAATAGGTGATGGCTATATGAATTATGGCAATTTTTGCGGAATTAAAACTTCACACACAAATAGCACAAATAAAGACTTGCAATAAATACAACAATTAAGGTGCAAGAATTGAAAGGAGTAGAGTTAGAGAAAATTGATCAAACGCAAACGCAAGGATGTGTTCCGAGGTTCGAGCCACGCTCTACGTCCCCGCCTTCACACTTGAAGGATTTGCACTACTATCGTTGATCCCACCGGATCGCCAATACAAGGACACACTTGTCCCTTACACTTGTGATGCCGCACACCACCGAAGCTCACTAGCTCCCTTGAGGCTGATGCTCTACAACTTCACTCCAAGAAGAAATGAGTGATCATACTGATCACTTTACAAAAGCTCAACTTGCACAATCCTAGAACCAAATATGTAGATGTAAAGCTTGGATTGTGGTGTGCAAAATCTAGAGAGAAGCTAGAGGAATAGGCTACAAGTTGGGTGTTGGGAATTTAGGTTTTGGAAAATCTTTTATGAAGAAAAGCTTTGAAAATCTTTGTAAAACTCTTATGAAATATTTTGCAAATAGTTGTCTAATCAATATGAGGTGACCCTCTATTTATAGGGGTCAAAAAACAGCCTCAAAAATTCGTTGGAGACAAATCCCAAAAAGAAAAACAGTCAGAAAAACTAGCTGTTGGATCTGTCAGAACTTTTGACAGATCCCGGTCGACCGGGTTCGGTCGACGCCAACGGTCAAAAATATGACGTTGGGGCTCATCGGTCGACGGGTCGGTCGACCGAAAACTCCTGTAAACGTAAATGAAATCGGTCGACCGGGTCGGTCGACTGATATAGACGTGCACAGTATTGTGCACATCGGTCGACCGGGCCGGTCGACCGGTCACTGTGAGTTCTGAAAACAGAACTTCCAGAACCAGAAAACTTGGATTTTGGTTTTGGGTTTTGGGTAAGATTTTGGAACTTGTAAAAACATGAAGTATAAGCATGTGTCATACTTCAATCATGTTAAAAATAGTTTGATAAAATTCTTTTGAAACACAAACTTGTTTTTCCATAAAAATTGTTTTTCCAAAACTATTGTTTTTCTGAAAATCATATTTCCAAAATATGTTCTCTTTAGATCTAAGTTAGAAAATGGAATTTGAAAAAATCTTTTTGAAGCCATGAACCTAACTAAGAGGTGTGTGTGTGTGATAATCCCATAGCTCTACTTAATATCTAGCTTTGACAAAATATCTAAATAAAAATAAAAATATAAAGCTTGTTTCTTCAATGTCTTGATCTTGTCTTGATCTTGTCTTGATCTTCATATCATCATTTTGATCCCAAAGCTCCTAGTGTGCATAGCTTGGGAATCTTCATTTTTGCGGCGAACTCCAAATGTGTGAGTCTTTTAGCGGAGCCGTCAAAAAACAACTGTTAAATAACCTGAAAAATTTGAAACACGAATGTTAAATACATAACTAAA